>WACJ01000085.1:600000-1159143 GCA_008973525.1 Stenopsyche tienmushanensis | reverse complement strand
GAAATCTTTTAAGTTTTTCTCGAAACTACTTTTTCAACACGGTTGACATCATATCTCAAGTTTTAATTTATTAATTTACTTCAAACTTGGTACAATCTTTTATATATAACCCTCCATTATTTAATTTTTTTATGCGATTTTGGATATATTTTATATAGCTGTTTCAAAGTTATGCAGTTTTTAAAATCCTTGGAACCTTTTTTATGCGATTTTCTTTGGAACGCAGTGTTTGCATCTAAAGTATTTTAGCAACCATGAAGTAAAAAAATAGGCTTATTGAAAATTATTTAAGAATATTTTAAAATTTACAATGTAAAAACTAACAAAATAAAGGTTGCAAATATTTTGGCGGACTGTTGTTTTGGAAGGCAATGACAATATAGTGATTAATATCGTCAAAAAGCCGTAAATCAGACATTTGTTATTTATTTTCAAATGTCAAACTTTATGCATTAAATACAAATAAAAATTGAGCCATCGCATTTGAATAAACGAAATGTGAAGTGCAAAAACAACATTATTGTGTAGATTGGTCCATTAGCATGAAGTCTAAAACAATCATAAAATTTAATTATCAGTCTAAAGTGCCATAATTTTTTTTAGGGTGCCATATTCCTTATTAGCTGTGGGAAATCTCCATAAGAGAACTTTCTAGAGAAAGAATGTTTCATATGGTGATTTTTCATTGCCTTCCACGCGTAATTATTTTAGAATGGTGTTATTTAAATGGACAGAAGAAGGTTTATGATAGTTATCATTATGTTTTGTTGCAAGTTGGTTCAGATTTGCCTAATCGAGGAGCAAAAAAGGGCTCGTCCGGGATTTGAACCCGGGACCTCTCGCACCCAAAGCGAGAATCATACCCCTAGACCAACGAGCCATATATATGGTGCAATTTTCACGAACCAATAAAATATGCATTTATGCAATAAACCAAGTGTCCAAAGTCCATCTGATGCATTGAAAAATCTCAGCAATAATTGCATCAACATGGCTCGTTGGTCTAGAGGTATGATTCTCGCTTCGGGTGTGAGAGGTCCCGGGTTCAAATCCCGGACGAGCCCTTATAAAGCTGCTTTTTACTTCAGCACAAGACAAAAATAATAAATAAACATGACATACGAAAGTATTGAAACAGTTGTAACAAACTTGTCATTTTTACACGATCATATTAACACAGCTTGAAAATCGATGAACTTGGAAAAATATCATTAATTTTATGAACATTAACGAATAAATATTTTTCTATTTGGTTTCAATCTTATTTATATCGCTTTATTTGCACATTGTCTGAAATTATATCCATTAATAGAAACAAGGGCTGATTGTGGACAGATGATATATGTATGTACATAAGGGAAAGAGGATTTTTCACTCACAATCAGATTTAATTGGGTTCGATCATCTTTTGTTGTTTTGATCAATTTTGGGATAATAGAGTTTCGATTCTATTGAATACAGAGCCTAATCTAATAATCGGATGATAATTCAATTGATCGTGGACAGAAGAGTTAATTATATGTTGAATAATTTATCTGATTTTCAGGACTAAATAATCCCGTATTTAATTCGTATACACTCAAACCTCTTTTTGTGCGACATTTTATGGTGCAATTTCGAAGTTATGCGGTTTTTTTTAAATTCATAAAGTGTACATATCGACATATTTTGGATAAAATAGGAAATAAATCATCAACACTAACTGAAATTTGGAAAAGAATTGTCAAAATTTATTTTTTAAATGTTTGAAAAAAAATTAAAACTTTAGACCGTATCTTTTACTTTTTCTATGTAAGTCATAACTTTTTTTGTACGATTTTCCGCGGAACGCATCTACCGCACAAAAAAGGTTTAAGTGTATATCAAATGCCAATTTGGTCGATAGTCAAATTTTCTATCCGAACATAAAGAATTAAAATAAATTATTACCCATGTTTGTGTGAAAACCAACGCTATTATGTTATAAGAATATTTCACCTAAAATGCGGCGTGGCGATACATAGACGTCGAACTTCATTAAAAAACTAAGCACCTTATTATGTAAATTATGTATGTAAAATTATGTAAATTTTGCATACGATTATTCCTAAATAAATAATCAAAATGTCGCATCTTCAGCAAAAAGTTGTGAAATTTGGTGCAGCACTCTAACTATAAAATACTATTTTTTATTGTATGCCCTAAGAAACTTGTTTTATACTAATTTAAATTATGTTTGCTTTAAACTTCTTATAATTCCATCTTCTATGTATCAGGTCAGTCCAAAAGTTCATGCGCATTTTTCGTTGCGATTTTCGATATGTCTCAAAATCGCTCTCTTCTTCGGAAGAAATATTAATACTTACTATACCCAATGTCAGTGTCATCATTATTCTGTGCAGATTTTCTCTTTTCAAACAATATAATTCATATTTAGTAAATATGTCACTATAGTCCCTAACTAAAAAAAAAATTAAACACAAAATAGCCATTGTTTAAATAATTCAGTCAAGTCATTTTTTGGCTTTATTTTGTCAGTTTTTTTTAAATAGTTAAAAAACACATTTTTACATAAATCTGGTAGGGATAATAGAAGGTTATATAGAAAAGATTGTACCAAGTTTGAAGTAAATTAATTAATTAAAACTTGAGATATGATGTCAACCGTGTTGAAAAAAGTAGTTTCGAGAAAAACGCATTAAAATATTTCATTATGGAAGGACTGTTCATTTTCCCGCCTCACTAAAATAACTATAAAAACAACTTTAAAAAAAACCCACATAACTTCGAAATCGCACAAAAGAGGTTTGAGTGTATTGAAAATGACAACAATGAAATTGATGTCAGTGATTGCATGCATGCACTAAACATTGAATTAGACTGATTCTGTTGAAAAAAATTGGGTTCTTAAAAATGTAACATGAACCTTCAGGGATTACAGTGGTAGTGACATGAATCAGATGTTTGACCATGTCAGTCCAAATAGATATTTTTCTGTTGGCTATAAATCAGTAGGATCTCAAATTTTACAAATGTATACTCCACCATTACAAATATTTTCAAAAAATCGATTAAAAATATACAACCAAAACAAATTGTAAAATGACCTGCTAGATGTTTTCAAAGATCAATAAATATTATATTCTCATTTATACATTGATTTGAGTAACGAAGTTTAGGCTGAATTTTGAAATCATACTTGAGATGCTTCAAAATACACAATTGATATTTTCGAGCATTGACTTAGTTTAACATTTGTGATGATTTAAGGATGTAATACCGTTAGAAAAATAATTTCAATGTACAAAGTCATCTTTAATGAGGTTTTAGACAAGTCGTCAACATTGCATATGTAATTATTGCAGATAAATGTCCATCCAATAGGTTTACCAATACACGTAATAACGCAAGGTATTATAAATGCGCATATTTTAATACGGAATTTATGTAAATTTATTAATTAAGAGCATTAGCAGTCAATGCAGGAGCAGATTTCTAATGATTTAAATACGATTTGGACTAATCAGAACGATTTTCGACTTAAATTGTCGAAGGTTTCGAAGGGATTAAGCGTTAAAGTCCATCACGGAAGACAAGCGCTGAAGTGGTCGATTGAAAAAGAAGTTGCTATGTCAGTCGGTCAGTAGTCAGGTTTCTTTAGCCCGAAGGCTTTCTGTTGAATGCTCTAAGAACTTGCGGTACAATGATCCCGATGTGTATGTTAATTTCGGCAATAGTGACAAAAGACTTCTCCGGCGCTGCTGCGAGGGCGTCGTAATATTACACTTGTCGCGATTTAACGACATCGGTCCGGCTTAATAGAGACTTCAAACGCTTATCAATTATTTTAATCACTATCATCATTGATCATTATTAATCCAAATATACGACTTGGACCTGAGAGCTAACGTCGCCTTAAATAAGCATGCTTTTCCACTGACGTGTGAATTTATATCCCAAATCAAGGTATTAAGATTACTACCTAATAAATTTGATAGCACGAAGGCAAAGGTCAATATCTAATTCAATACAATTTCAATTATAAATAATACATTTAAATCAAAATGTGTGGTCACCGTGCCGATGATGCAACATCAATTGAAATACCGTACACAGCCATTATTATCAGAATGATGCAATCCATTCAATGACTTTGATTTAATGCAAAATCATTAAAGTAATTGCTTATATAAACAATGCTTGTACGGCTCGTTGGTCTAGGGGTATGATTCTCGCTTTGGGTGCGAGAGGTCCCGGGTTCAAATCCCGGACGAGCCCGTTTTTTTGCATTAACTATCATCCCCCCATTAAATATACACATTTTGAAAACTCAATCTATTTGTGATGCAAATCATAACTCAATTAGTAATAATTGATGGAATTATCCAAAAAAATCATGCAAATTGTATAAACTGAGACGAAAATTCTGCCATCCATACGATGCAAATTACTTTTTGTCCCCACCCCAAAACCACAATATAATATTTATACAATAATATCAATGATTACCGAATTGTAAATAGTAGTTTTCATACTGTACGTTAAATAATACTAAGCATTCTCATCAATTTCCGAACGATCATCTATTGATTAATTGAATCTAATATGTCATGTATAAGAAAGTGGCTCGTCATCGAAGTCTCGCAGTTGAGCCTGATTTCTTTATTCTATCTTCAACCAACAAAGAAATCATGATTTCGGAAAGCAAATAATTGAGGGGACTTGAAAAGCTTAGGAGTCTTTATAACATCATAATATAACCCAAAATTAACTAAACCGAGATCTTGAAGCAGCTAAATTTTTGGTTGTTTTTAACACATTTTTTTCCATACAAGATCAGTGCAATTTTTAGATATCCAGAATAAGTTTTGATAACGACGAAGTTGTTAATTTGGGACTGTGTAAATCATTTTGTATCTGCTATCGCTGAATTACGATCCCGCCCTTTATTATGGTTTAGATTTTGGAAAAAAATGATTTAGTTTTTTTGTATTTTTCCAATGTTTCGACTTTTTTAAAATACATTCTTCAAAGGAATTTCCAAAATTCCAACTATTTACGGAGTTATAGCTATTTTAGTGACGCGGCAACTTGGTCGGTTCTACCATAAATTTCTATATAACTCTATTATTCCTATCAGATTTATGTCAAAGTTTTAACTATTTAAAAAAAATTGAAACTATGACGAAATAAGATCAAAAAATAGCTTCAGCGATGACATTTTGTAATTAAAATAATTAGTATATCTCTAGTGGATGTCTGGTATTTGAGATGCCAAATGTCAGACATCCTTAAAATTTTACCAATGGTGCTTTAAATGTTACTAAAAAAGGTTGGTTTTTTAATTGCCTTATTGTTTTTTTATTAACCTTTTTTATGCGATTTTGGATATATTTTGTATAGCTGTTTCAAAGTTATGCGGTTTTTAAAATCCATGGGACGCATCTTCACTTTTTCTATGTAAGTCATAGCTTTTTTTGTGCGATTTTCCGCGGAACGCATCTACCGCACAAAAAAAAGGTTTAAGCGTAGTTTAGATTTAGGGATCCCAATCGAATATTCGGTATTTGAATATATTTTCAATATTCGCAAAATCGAATACATATTTATAAAATTAATCGGATATTATTCGTTTTTTGTTAATTAATTTATATCATTTATTCGTAATATATGAATGTAAATATATTTTATTAACTTATTGCTAAAGAAAAAAATCTATTGGTGTCAGGTTTGGAAACTGCGAGCCACGGAATGGGGCACGTCCCAGACAAAGAAATCCACTGGTGTCAGATCTGGAGACCGCGCGAGTCACGGAATAGGGCCACCACATCTTAACCCTAACCTTGACAAATTGGTATCTCTTCAAGTTTAACGACTTATTTAATGGTTTTATGACATGTAGCATATCGTTGGAAAGGGTATAAACCTGAGAGTATTTTAAAATTAAACTTAGTTCAACACAATGTTTAGATTTTGTTTAAAAAAATTAGAAAGTACTAAAATAGAAACAGGTTCATCATTTCATTTTGATGATTTGATTAAGGAACACCTCCCTCATTGTTATGATTCAAAAAATTGACGAAAATTAGAGAAGGTCCTCTTCTACTATTACCTGTCAACTTGCGTAGCATTATAGTATTCTGATGGATTGATACGAAGAAGTCATTGCCTTAAATGGTGGCGTAATTATAGGAGAGCTCTTATCGAAAACAATGGCTAGATATTTCTAGATTGCCCTTCATAAATTGTGTAATATTTGAAAGGAGCCGCTCAGTAGTTAAGTGTGGTCGGAGTCTTTCAATCTATCCGTGTTCTTCCTTTTGTTGCAGCATCAGCTGGAGCTGATCGATGACAAGCAGACTACTGATAAGCTCATACATTTCAAGAGCACTTCATGTATCTTTTCATTTCATCTTTCGACGGAAGATTGTGATCCATAAAGCATATCAGACTCGAAACATTACAATAAATTGAGCCACCAACCACAATAGAATTGAAGTAACAAGATGAAAATGTATTTGTTTTAATTGCGTAATCTATATTTTGCAGGTATGACAGGTTTAAAATACACGATTAATACAAATTATAGGTTTGCGGCTTCAATTCACTTTTTCTATAAATCAAACTGTTTAAACACAATTGTGATTAAAAAAAATTAGATCAACGCATTAATCATATAAATTGTATCTGTTTTTGAGGCCATTTACGTCCATTAAACGTCCATATTAATATGTTAGATAGCTTAAAATTTTAGCTTCAGGATCCAGAAGAAATGAACACTGCCATTCTGCCATTGTTCATAAATACAATACCATTAGTTCGAGCACGATCTCAATAATACTTCCTGTATTTATTAGTAATAAATTTAAATAATTTATACTAGAAGTTGGTCGCCCAAAAGGAGGCTTTTACGGTCCACATATTTATGGCGTGTGTCTTAAAACGAAGTATAATTGCTATGGGACTCTGACATCGGTATGAATCGGTCTATATGGGAGATAATAAACCGAGGGGCTGATGATGAATGGGAAGCAATCAAACGTTTGGATACATTTCAATTTTTTAAAAGAAGCATAAATCCTGATGCGGCATATTGCCTCTGGCTGTATTATTCGCAGGCTATATTCATAAATTGTTATGTTTCATTCTACAACCACTGGTTTATATACAACTAAACCAAGAGAGAGACTATTGAATTTTCATGATCTATAGGAAAATTCATAATATGATTTCATTATATAGAATTTAATTAACACAAGCAAATTTAATCGAACAAGGCAAATAAATACCACACACATATATTTAAGGAAGAAAATTTAATCTTATTTTCGTCCGTTCGCTATCGGATCGTGAAAGATCAGAACAAGAAGTAAAATATAGTCAGATGCTGATGTAAAATCAATAACTTTATTTTATTCTGAGAGAGAGTCCAGCTACGAGACTACATCTGATCCCGCGGGAAGAATGCATTTTTTCGCAGTCATGGCTATCGAGTTCTCGACTCTTTTTTATCTGAACGTCAAAATTCTAAACAAACACACGCGTAGAATGATAGAATGAGGATGCTGTTAATCTTGCGAATGGCCTGAAACCTGGAAGTTGGATATTATATTAAGAAGGGAGTAAATTTTCATATTCAGACCTTAAATACTTGCATAAAAATTAGGTTTATTGGAAATCTTGTATGATTGTGATATTATTTCTTGATTCTATTAAGTGTCACCGATATATTTAAAATATAATCAATTCATAATAATTATTAAGAATTAATTGATGATGATATTTCTTTGATATTTTATCTTTTTCATCCATTGTACGAATTTCCAGGATGTCGTTCCTTTCAAGCGTGAGTCAACATACAGCAGATAAATTCATCGTCGATTTGAGCTTCGATTATCTTAATCAGATTTTGGCAGGTTACAACCCATCCTTCGACAAAGAATTACCTCGGATGTGATCCTGGAAATGATAAAAGGCCATATGAAATTGGCAGTGAATTTACAGTCCCTATCTCGCGTGGAAGACACGATCCAATTTACTTCGACGTCATTCAACAATGTCATCGGGTAGTTGCGAACAGACTTTGGGAACCTGTGATTACTGCGAACATGCGTGAGAAATTTTTCATACTAATTTTTAATGATACAAAATGTTTAAGGTTGTAGCTTCAATGTGGAAACGTTTGTGGTTTATGTGAAATGGTCTCTCAAACCGTTTCATCGCAGTGTACGTTTTGAACATCAAAGAGCAATAAAGTTAAGTTTATATCGAGACTATCAGAACGTTTTGTCAATAAAATTTGCATTCTACGAAATGATTCATGTGAGATTCTTCACGATTGAAGCATCGCTGAGAAGCTGTTGCGAGAAGATAAAATCTCTATATGTATGGAAATGTGACATTTGAAAGGACTCTTAGTTTATTTGCTTGCATAAAATAATTCAGTTCTAATTTCAGAGCAGCCATATCAATTCTCAATGCATTCTTTCGATAATTATGTGCAGTCATTTATTAAAATCGACAGGGTGTTTTTAAAAAAATCAATGTTAATTAATATATTTTTTTAGAAAACCTTATTTAAAAAAAAAAGAAGGTATATTCACCATATAGATCGATGGTCGAAAACAGATTATATTTATAGAATATAATAAATTTTCAATGTTCAAAAAAATTAAGACATTTAATTGTCAAAACACAATATGTAAACACAATACCATATTATAATTATAAAATTCCATCAGTGTTGTTTTTAGTTGTTTTTCCTCGTTTTCCTCGTATATGCACGTGGGAACGTTATTATAATAAATAAAGTAAATTAACCTGGTACACTTAAACCTTTTTTTGTGCGGTAGATGCGTTCCGCGGAATATCGCACAAAAAAGCTATGACTTACATAGAAAAAGTGAAGATAAGTTCCATGGATTTTAAAAACCGCATAACTTTGAAACAGCTATATAAAATATATCCATAATCGCATAAAAAAAGTTAGTAAAAAAATAGGAAAACAATAAAGCAATTAAAAAATAACACTGGTAAAATTTTAAAGATGTCTGACATTTAGCATCTTAAATGTCAGACATACACTAGGGAAATACTAATTATTTTAATTACAAACTATCATTGCAGTGTGATAGTTTTCGTTGCGATTTTCTATATGATTCAAAATTGCTCTCTTCGTCGGAAGAAATAGTATACCCAGTGTCAATGTCATCATTGTTCTGTGTAGATTTTCTCTTTCCAACAATATAATTCATAATTAGTAAAGATGTCACTATAGCTCCTAACTCAAAAAAAATATCACAAAATGGCGACTGTTTAAAAAAAATTTTTTGGACTTATTTTGTCACAGTTTTAATTTTTTTTAATTAGTAAAAAATAAATTTTGACCTAAATCTGTGAGGAATAATAGAAGGTTATATAGAAAAGATTCGTAGCCAGTTTGAAGTATATTAATTAATTAAAACTTGAGATATGACGTCAACCGCGTTGAAAAAAGTAGTTTCGAAAAAACGCGTTAAAAGATTTCATTCTGGTAAGACCACCTAAGTTGCCGCGTCACTAAAATAGTTATAACTCCGTAAGTAGTTGGAATTTTGGAAATTTCTTTGGAGAATATACTTTTAAAAGTCGAAACATTGGCTAAAAGAAATCATGTTTTTTACAAAAATCTAAACCAGATTAAAGGGCTTGGTCGTAATTCAGTCCCAAATTATAATATTTTTTCCAAATTTCGGTTAGTGTTGATGATTTATTTCCTATTTTATCCAAAATATCTCGATACGTATGCTTTATGAAATTAAAAAAAACAACTGTAAAAAATCGCATAACTTCAAAATCGCACAAAAAAGTCGCACAAAAAGAGGTTTTGAGTGTATATCTAGATATAATATAAAATGATTGCTAAAATTAAATACACATTTCAAATAAAACCTTAACCGATTTTGTTATCAAGAAAAGTATTACCAGCATAACTTGAGAATATAAAAGCATTTCTGAGATTTAAGTTTATTTTTGTATCGTTAATCTTAAACGGTAGCCCTGCCTTCGATGTGACTCACCAAGTTCTATACAAAAGTCTTGGATACGGACAACGAATTTTCGTCTGTTCTGATCCATCCTTACCACGCATATGAGGCATTTCGATGGGTCTGCTACCACTCAGTTTCGAATCCACGACGTCAGCAGATATGAATAAAGTTTTTAATAATAGATTGTCCAGTTATAAATGTCGTTTTTTAAATGAAAGAGTTAAATCCAAACAAAAAATGAATTAATTAATTTCATCGATACAATATATCCTCCTTCAGTTTTCCTATCTATTTAATCATTATTTTTTTATTTCAGAAGATTAAAATTCAATGAGTTTGGATGCAAAATATTTTTTGATTCCTCATTTTACCTCTTCTATATTTATATTTTTTCCCGTTTTGTTTTATGGCCTTTCCTATATTTTAAAAGTATATTCGAATACTTTTCTGGAAGTATTCAAGCTCGTCTGTTAGTTCTCGTATAGTTTATATTGGATTTGATTCAATTTCAGCACGCAGGATATCGTCATCCACTTTAACTTTTCTCTTACTTCGGACCTTATTTCCTAAACTAAAATTTTCATTTTTAAATTGTTTAAACTATCTCTGACATTGAAAAACAGTTAGAGATTCTCCGAGTGTATCACAAATATTTTTAGTTGCAGTTGTTGCATTAATTTTTTTAAGATATTCGTACAGTATGTTTGTTTGGCACAAAATCCACCATCTTGAAACGCGATTGGAAAAAAATTTTTTTGTAGAAAATAACGTTCTCCAGATGATAGTCGACTACATAAATATGCAATACGTGGGATGGCTGAAACACAACTGTTGGTCGAAAATTAAATAAGAAAAAAACGGCATTTCTAACTGGACAATCTAATACATCTATTGTTTCAGATGTAGCAAATCCTTTGACGTGCCTTTGTCATAATGCTCCATCGCATATACGAGTTGGAATCATCTGTTTTAAAGTCACAGAAGTAAACGAAGGACTACGCCCATTTTGTTGTCCTTTATTGATTTCGCCGCTGTATATATGCAGTTGAAAAATATGCACAATTGAAAACTTGCTTCGTGAAAAGTAGTATCGGCAAGAAGCGACAAAGGAGTTCGTGAGGGATTGTAAACGTGCCCGTGAGCTCAGATCTGATACTTCCTTTTGATTTCTTTATATACTTTGATAAATGTCTTTTTACCGACCCCTTCGGCCTAGAGGATAAGAGATCCTTTTTGTGGTCGTGATCGTATGGGTCACAGCTTTCTTAAATCGCGATTTTTCACATCATTCATATTTCATACACGACGATTGCTCTCGATGGCTTGATTATGCTCTTCAGAATGACGAGCCATAAAATGGCGCCAATACGGACGATCGCCGATTTATCCAGATGTGCCGATTTAAAAAGACATATACTCGATCGGTTGTTTTGTATGAAATTTGTGAAAGTTTATGGTGATCAAGCACGTCAATCATAGCCTTAAAAATGCGTTTGAGTGATTAATGTGCACGCACTTGATCGCAGTAAAACTGGCTTTTATGTGATCTCGCGTAAATAGCTTCATTATTTTTACTGCAGTCTTAATTGAAATCGTTTAGTGCGTGTATGTAAATTAAATTAGTAAAATTTCCCCTCAATACAAAATTTCATACTTTCTCTGCAAGATATCGATTCTCGAAATATCGTGCTTCAATGGAATGTATCAAAAAGACGAATCGACTGTTCATTAATTAGAACCATTAAAATTTGTAGGTTCAAATCAAAACAGTTCAACGATATGATATTTATCATTTACAGTTGCGGGAAATGTTCTCAGAAATATTTTTTTTAATATCAAATTAACAATACTACTGAATAATCTATATATACATAAATGAATGTGTGTCGCGGAGCGAGGGGTTTGCTAGATATGCATTCTTATACTGTTCATCCGATTGCGATGAAACTTTGGTGAGTTATTGGGCATGTTTTCGAAAAGGTTTTTACATCAGCGCGATCATTATTCGTGTGCGGAATTTGTTTTGCGAGACGTTTAACGGATGTACCATGTTGGTCTGATGAAGTGAAGTGTGCGCGGGGCGGGGCGGGGAGAGGGTATTACTGCGTTTCTTTTCAAATAATTAATCGCGTGTGGCATTGCAACACATGCTGGATACTCGCTAGTTTAAAACAAATTTGATAGATGTTGTTTCAAGAATATGACCGCTATAATCTAACAAATTTTGAGCGTCCCTGTTGAAAGGCCTTATAATATGTAAAGTACCAGGAAAATCATATTTTTATAATCATATCACTAATCAAAAATTATTTTCAATCAAGTCTTTATGTATTTTAAATATGCATATTCGTTTGGATTAGATCAGAAATTATGAATCAATTGATTTTTTTTTTCAAATATAATTTTGCATCGATAGTGAGTCGATTAGTTGGCATAATCGCATTTAATTTTCTGCATAAATAATTTAAAAGCGAAAGATATTCCTACGTTTTTCAAAACTCAATACGCTCTATAATCGAGCATCTGCTTCACTATTGAGCTGTCCTGCGTTTTATGAATGTTCCGATTGTGAATCTTAGTTTTGTCATCCATCTGCATGCAACTGGATCATATATCAGGCACTATTGTAAATATCAATCAGTTTTCGCCGACAATAATAAATTGTTAAAGCAGTTCGCTGTCGTTGATCCATGACGAAATCAATATTTCTCACTATTATACTTATCAAAATAAAAAATAGATAAGTGCCGCACGAATCGATGGCTGTTAGACGCTATATTATAATGTGAGATTGTCGCTAATTATAAAAAAAATAGATTGGGCTCGTCCGGGATTTGAACCCGGGACCTCTCGCACCCTAAGCGAAAATCATACCCCTAGACCAACGAGCCGTGTATAAACAATGTAAGCATATTGCGAAACATTTTTTGCTTATTCTTAGTCAATGACACAATGTATTGCAAATCGCAATCGCCCAATTAACTAATCAAATTTGCATTTATTTTATGAACAATATGCATTGTTTATACGGCTCGTTGGTCTAGGGGTATGATTCTCGCTTTGGGTGCGAGAGGTCCCGGGTTCAAATCCCGGACGAGCCCATCTTTTTATTTGATTTCAAATCAAAATTATTTTGCTGTATCTTATATTCCTATAAGATTTGATTTTGCGGTTAACACTATATTTGCTAAATTAATAGCCAATATTGAATTTTTTTAAAATATAAATCTTGAAATTATATGCAAATTCTTGAAGGAGTGCATTTACGATCACGTTCTGTGGACATGTCCGAGCATGGCGTCCGATCGCGAAGCGCTCATTCGAAGTGTCAGCGGTCTGAAAGGTGGACCGGTTGGACACACAAACCTTGTAGCCACTCCCTCATCTTTAAGGGCATTTAGGGCTTTTTGTGTAAGCTATGGGGAGATATGCATCCCCGGAGTTTTCTACGATCTACATGTTCACGAAAATCCCCCCAATTTACAGTCTCCAAATGAGGTCGCGAGCAAGACTGGACTTCCCCTCACCCATAAAACGTATATATTTATATATTTGAATTATTTTTTTATCTAGTCTCAATTTATAATATATATGTATATATCTAAGCTAGTTTTTTTGTGTTTTAATTTACAAAATCTAGTTAGTTTCTCCCCCGCGCTCAGAGTGTAAGTTGTCACTCGAAATTGAGAATGAGCGTATCCTTACACCTTGCTGTGCACTTTTGTTGAGCGGGCTGGCATGGTCCCGAATAGCGGGATCAACATACAGCTCGGGTCAGGGGAGGATCCCCATTAGGGGTCCCAAATAGTCGTTAAATAAATTATTCGAATAACGAATATGAACCTGGTAAAATATTCGAATATTCGAGTATTCGAATATTTATATGTTTATATATTTTTAATTACGTTAAAACGTTCGAAACGTGTATCCGATCGCGTTTTTTTAGTGTTTAAGTGATAAAATTAGAGTTAATTTTTTAAAATCTATATTCGATATAAATAATATAACCGAAAAAACTAAGCATTTCGTCGGAAAGAGAGAAATAATTGGTCGTAGTATCTCCGCATTTATCGTATAGATCAGCGGTTCTTAAACAGGGGTCCGCGGACCCCTGGGGGTCCGCGAAGCCCTTACTGGGGGTCCGCGATGATATAAAAAAGCATTTATCCATACTTTAAAAAGATATTTTCGTGAAATTATTTACAGAAAACATTATAAAAAGCTCTATTTTAGCCAGGAAATGTTTGTTTGTTTGAAAAAATAAGACACAAGGGATTGGGATGAGGTTCACCAAAAAAAATTGTTCAAAAAGGGGTCCGCGAGAAAAAAATTGCTCTAGAGGGGGTCCGCGAAGGAAATTTTGCTCCAAGAGGGGGTCCGCGGACTACATAAGTTTAAGAAGCGCTGGTTTAGATCATAAATACGCTACACGCATGCGCCGCGCTGCCTCCAATGTGTGTATGTGTGTGTATCTATACGCAGCATTACATAGCCACTAGTACAATATCAAGCCTATTTTATTATATATTACACAACTCACAGTCAAACGCTAATTTTCTCGGAAATAAGCCGTTTGGAAGGATTTCTACGAATTGGAACTATCCATATGCCGTTTTAAATTAAACTATACATTGAATAATGCATGGAGCACAATACCATTAACAATTCCATCTGCTGGTCATTTTATGTATGTTGTAATGTAATTTTATAACGATCACAATAAAAAGGATATGATTTAAGGGCCAATTTAACACGTCATTTTAATTGTACAGCACAATAGATTGTTAAATGTCGAAGAACAAAATGTTGAATATCAATTCGTATTTCGATTGGCTCCGGCGTTGAACGTGTCAACACTGACACACAATTTTATTGCTCGAAATTCATCCACGTAATATAACAGCATAATTGAGCTATCGATAATCATCTGGAATACCAGCCGAAATTGGTCGTATTTAATCCGATTACGATTGGAGACCTAGCCCAAGCTCAACGTATCGGACAAATCGATATTGAATGACGTAAATCGGTCAGAAAACACGAAAATCGGATTAATCCAGACGCTGGAGTCCCTCGAATTTGATGTAGTTAGCTTATTTCATTACATGTAAATAAACATTCCGTGTCGGCCTCATTACCATAACAGGAAGGGGCAGTAAATTAAATATGCGATGGGGAGATAAGATGCCCATCTGATAGGGTTAATGGCGGCAGGTTCTAATGTGTCATTGACGGTTCAATTGCCATAAACGTTCTGCATCGACAGATGTCTGCCTCAAATATTACAGATTGATGAATGCGTCACAGTAGAATGAATATCTTCAAATTTATCCAGTGAAAATTTTGTAAAATGTATGAGTTTCAATTGAAAAATTCGCGGTTGATATACCGACGTGGTTGGCACATCCAAATATTTCGTATAGCTAAAACTGACTTATAAGCTGTGAAATATCAAGTATTTGTTGCAAAATATTGTTCAAATAATGCCATCTTAGTGTGAATTTAAAATAGATAAAATAGATATAACATCAACAACGGGTATTTTCTAAAAATTATTTAAAGTTTAATAAAATTATTTTAATAAAGTTATAAAATACCGATCGTCTTCTGAATGAGAAAAAATCGCCAACACATATGATCTTCCTAAGAAGAGCTAATCGATATGAACGTGTAGTAATGGTCCATCAAGCCTGTCATACATCAATTGAGATATTTTGATCTCAGCAATTAATTCAATCAAATCGATCCGGTCTTTTGATATGTCTTGCATGATGTGAACAGCGGTGATCTTGTAACGTTCATTATATATTTATTAAACTATCTAATTATAATACTATCTGAACGCCACAATCTACATGTATCGGTTGATTCATCTCATGATTCGTTAATGCATTGTTACTATTAATGTAAGTCATAGGGTGTTCATATGTTGGCGAAAAAATTTAAAAGCATTTAATGTCGAAATTGCACACACACTTGTCTGAATAACTTCGCTTTTTTGTAGCTATTTGACTACTATATCTATTTCATGCAAGGCAATTTTAGCGATTAAGGGCAGGTCTATAATGATTACTAATCAACTCCTAAGCTCATCCTCTCTAGCTCTGTAACAAGAGGACGAAATTCGGGAGCAGTGCCGGGAAACTCACAGGGTGGACCGAAGGAACCTGAGAAAAATGATCCAGGCATTCAAGGCGCGCTGCTGGGAGGAGCTCTGCTGCACGCTCAACTCCAACCCGTGGGGACTACTGTACAAGGGGAAGCTACGGGGAGGTGGAGTGGAAATACACAACAAGCAACAAGTAGATCAGCAGATCAAACAGTCCTTCCAAGATAAGCCAGACACTGCAGGAAAACCGAAACTGCGCACGGTAGAACGATAAACCGCCTGCCCCGTCCACCACAGAAGAGCTCCTCATAGTAGGAAAAAAATGAAGACAGGGAAGGCACCAAGTCTGGATGGCATGCCCGACGAGATCATCAAACTGATGATTGCCGAGTACCCGGGTATAGTGCTGGGAGCACTCAATGCCTGCCTGGCAGAGAGGAAATTTATCCAAAAATGGAAAAACAGTCAAGCTGGCGCTAGTACCGAAACCGGGTAAGACCACAACGAGACCGCTGTGCATGCTGGATGGTCTTGGGGAAAATCGGTATTGGGTCAGCGACTACTTTAGAGATCGACGTGTCCATCATTATGAGACGAGCATGACCAAGAAGCTAGAGATGGGCGTTCCGCAGGGATCCGTTCTGGGGCCCACTCTGTGGAATGTCCTCTAAAATAGTCTGCTGATAACAAAGATGCCACACGGAGCAGAACTCATTGCGTTCGCGAATGACGTCACACTGTTGGTGACAGCTCGACATCCATGGGAAATGGAGGCGACGGGTAATGAAGCCCTCGCCAAAATCAACGCATGGATGCGGGAAAATCGCCTGCAGCTGGCGGCAGAAAAAACGGAGGCAATCATCTGCAGTGGAAGAAGAAGATCGAGGGTCACAAGGCTTGTTGTGATCGGTCACGAGGTTGAATACAGCAAATCGCTGAGATACCTCGGAATCCTCTTGGATAACAAGCTGACCTTCAGAAAACATATTGTAGCAGCTGCGCAGAAGGCGCAGAAGGTGGTCAGTGATCTAGAACGGCTCATGTTCACGCACCATAAACGAGGTAATACACTCGATCCTTTTGTACGGAGCCCCGATATGGCATGAGTCGCTCAGACACGAAAGCTACAGAAAGAACCTGGCCGGGGTCCAGCGGCAGGGATCGCTCCGAGTCACCGCAGCACACAGAACTGTATCGGAAGAAGCGGTGCTCGTGATCGTTGGAATACCCCTGCTTGACCTCCAGGCAAAGAATAGCCTTGAAATACGAAGATTCTAAAAATCGCAATGAACAAGACCAGAAACTGAGGGAAGCTTGGCAACGGAGATGGGATCAGTCCAGCAAGGTAAAATGGATCCACCGACTTATCCCGATCATAAGTCGGTGGAGGGCCCGGAAACACGGTGAAACTACCTACTGCTTGATTCAGGTGTTCACTGGGCAAGGATACTTCAGTGCGTACCTGGAGCGGATTCTGAGCGCCAAATAGGGCAGTGAAAGAGAGAGACGCAGAGCGCAACAACCTCTCCAACAATAGAATAGGGTCAATCACCTAAGGCCAGATTACCTGTCCTCCTGAAGCAATGTGGAAAACAATACCAGGAGGACAGAGAAGGGCAAGGGAGGGGTTTAGTGGGTACAATCCTACACTACCCGAAAAGGGTGTCTTGTGCTCTTGCCCACTCATGGAATACCGTGTGTGCGAAGATTCCCCTCCCACAGGAAAAAAAAATTAAAAACTAGTTAACTACGTTGACATGGAATGCAGCGCCATATTTCCCTTGTTGAAGGTGCTAAAATCTTACAAAGGAAGTTGGCGTGGACCATATCTAAGTGTAGGCTGCTGGTTATCAATATCTCACAGCTTGAGTCGTTTTTTAATCTCTTCACACTACACTGGTGTCAGAAATGGGTCGAGTGGGGTGTCCTCATAGAGATGATTGACAAGTTTCAATAATTTCAAGAAAACGATCTAATATACGAATCGAATATATGAAAAGATACACTTCTTCTGAGGTCTAAATTAGATTTGGCTACATTTTAGAAAGCATTCCAAAATAAGTGCCCTTCAAAGTTATTCATATTGGTCATAGTCTTTTCTAAGAAAACGCATATACATAAAAATACAAAGACAATTTTAATGTGTTATGTCGACGCTTCCCAAATTCGATACGCCTCCCAAAATATTTATATTGCGAAATGTCTCTTTCGAAAATATCACTGTAAAGAAAAGTACACAATGAAAAGCTTTTATAACAGTCTTCGAACGACGACGCTCTTATTCGGCGGAGGTTCCCCTGAAATAGATTCGATAAATTTTTCAAGGGTTCTGAAAAAGCTTCACTTTTGTCTGAAAAATATTGAATACCATGACAATTTATCAAAAACATCAAGAGCACTTTTTTTTCACGTCGTCGGCTTTTTCTCCCGGACGAATTTTTGACCATTAGGCGTTCGCGTCATTAACATGCCAAGTCATTTGTCTAAATTGATTTAAATTTTATTACAAGATCAGAAGTCACATAAATCATTGTTAATGTTGACTTCTTAATATGAGCTAATTTCAGGGTTTTTCATAACATCCGATACGCGTCGGGAAAGAATTTAATCAAATTTGGACATAGTCTCTTCTTGATGTATGCCCGCTAATTGCATTAGCTTTCACTTAGCGCATTATATATATTAAAGCGATTCTATCACGTTTGATTTATATTGAATACACCTTAATGTAGGCGTAGTAGGTACTTTAAAAAGATGGCTTTAAATATACTGGGTCCTCGTATAACACTATTATATGGTATATTTGTGTTATACGAGTCTCAATGTTCACACTATGATATAATACAAATAAAAAATGTTGATAACACCAATCATTTATAATTCTGTTTATTTGACTCCTTTTCAAGATCGCTTTTTGCACAATGCTAAATTCTTTAAAATTATGGGATTCTGAGCTATTAGACGTAGTAGAGTTTATCTTCACAGGATAAATTCCCAGAATAAAACATTTTAATGCACATATAACACATTTGGTGAGATGGATTTTGCGCTCTACGGCGCCCCTCCATAAAGCCCTGGATGGAGGGGACCTATCTATACCAGTGGGTAACAGTCAAATTTTCAGGGTAGTGATGTAGAGCAACGGTTTTTAAACTTATGTAGTTCGTGGACTCTCTTTTGAGCAAAATTCTCTAACCCAATCTTTGTAACTTAATTTTTCAAACATTCATTTCTTGGTCAAACATTGGTCTAAATAGATCTTCTTACAATGTTTTCTGTAAATAGTTTCACACCCTCGGACCCTCGGTAATGGTTTCGTGGATCCACAGGTATTCGCGGGCCCCCGTTTATGAACCGTTGATGTCGTTAATGTCGATCGACTCTTCTAACAATTGGTCAGCAAACAGGAGTTGAGTTACATAGATTACCCTGCGCTGCACACAAGTAAAGTTGTACTTAGAACTGCCGATTCCAGGAGGAGGAGGAGGAATCTGTGTAAAAGACGATACCATTATCTTCAACACCCTGCGCCAACGACGTCTTACTGTTATACCGGATCCACTTAATTGGACCCAAGCTCTAGCGCTGCTGTGTGGTCTCATCTGGGAAGACCCATACCAACTATACAGAGATCAATCCACCAGTCTTTGAACCACGGTTGCATTACGTGCAGTGTTCCCAGGAACCTATTTCTTTCATAAAGCGCCTCTGGAGAAAGCGAAGCGCCACGTGGAGGCTGGCTTCAAGCCACATGCACCCAAAGGTGCGAGGAAAGGAAAGGAATAAACTAAAAGTTTGGAGCTATCTGCGAGCTATCTGTTATTGTTACCTGCGCTGCCGGGGTCACCTTTTCCCTATGGTACTTGTATTGGTTCAGTCATTCGATCTCACTACGGAGATGAGTCGTCCGTACTTGCTACATATCCCTTCAAGCTGAGGTTGGACTAGTTTTTTTTGTGAAGGGGGAAAATCTTCAAAATACACCACCACCATCCTCTTATACTGCCACCCAGCTATTTTATTCAAGTTTCTCGCAAAGCATTTCCCTTTCAGCGCTCCATGCTGGGCAGTTGAACGTCGTATGTGCGACATCGTCATTGGTTGCTCCACAATGATAGCATTCTGGGCTTGTCTCCTTGGCTACTTTATGGAGATAGGCTCCAAAGCAGCCATGCCCAGTAGGGACCTGGATTAGATAGTAACAGAGCTGATCATGTTTCCTACTGCTCAACTCTTGCAGGTCTGTGGTCAGTCTGTATGTCCACTTTTGTGGAGCTGTCCCATTGGGACTGCCACACCGCTATGGTGGTTTCTCTGACCGCCTTCTTTATTTTTCCTTTTTGGATTGTCTCTCTTGGGCGAGTAGATCAATTGGCGGTATGGCAATCAGTGCCAAAATAGCGTCTTCTGACACTGTGCGGTATGCGAGGTTAAATTAGTGGTGACAGTGATCTTACAGATAGTTGCCTTACCTTTGCTCCTTCATCCCTGAAAGAGAGACTCCTGGAAACATTATGTGAAGGTAGTTAATGCTAATCTAAGGCTGGTGGAAAGTATTTGTGCAGTTAGTTCGAGCTTCAAACACCCGGATTAGACCATGCACGGCGTTGGGTATAGCCGCGCATATGAGGTGCTTTCGAACCAATAAAGCGTCGTTTATTTGCTTTCAGGTCGTCTCTACAACACATTTAGATTTACACGGCACCATCACTATTGATAACCCACCATATAAAATCTTGAGTTGAGTTTTGGTCCCCATCGAACGCATGACGGACAGACGTTGTCGACTTTATTTGTCATGCTCCCAGCTGCGAGCTCGTAGAATAACTATTAGGAAGAAAACGCCTTCCCGCGATTAATGTTGTCGATTGACTCTTTCTTCTTCTTTCTTGTGCATTCATACTCCAATTATGTGTACGCGCAGAAAGCAGAAAAAAGTCACAGTAAATTTTATGAATTGCGCCTGTTCAGACTAACAATAACTTCACAATAACGCGCAGAGATATTATTTATTTTACACTACAACGTCATAGACGATTCCAGTTTTTTCGATAAACATCCAGCTTTGTAATAAGAGGGCCATTTCAGATTGATTGAGAAGGAATTTTGCTGGAGATAGACAAAGACTTGAGTTTACCGGGAAAACGGCAACAGCTTTTGCGCATATACTATAGTTCGTTTAAAGACATTTGATGTGAAGATGTAAAATATGAAGTTATTTAGCTTCGCCTATGAATTGGGCCATTTTCGGATGAATATTAACGAATCTCTTTTGGTCGACCTTTTCCCTTTGTCCTAAAATTTTCCCCGTATAGTTCCGGAAAGTATTCGGTACATTGCTGTTGAATGGCTCGTTCGAAAGACATTGATTACCATTTGTATGCAGACAATGGAGCGACAACGAAGGGTTTATTCCCACGGACCTTTTGTCATCATACCATTGTTTACATAAGATTAGCTCTTATTTATACAAAAATATTACAGGTATGTAACTTTAATTGCACAAGAGCTTTGGGCGTTATGTGGAAATCCATGATGGGATGAAACTCGATTTATTGTTGAAATTTTAATGGACTAATAAATAATTTGGACTTAAATGGCTGGTGTATTTTGAGGGTTAGGCATACGAGCGAATGTTAATTGGACGACTGTGACAGGCTAAGAGGAAAATCATTATTCAGTCCATTTAAAGCCGCATATTCTTAGTTCAAATTTCATCCCATTCACACCCATAGTTTTTACGATTTCTGAAATCACTATTATTAAGCACTTAAATAGGTACTTAATTTTTTTAATTAAAATTTATCGATCGTCTATTGAAGAATTTAATGATCTTCGATACATTTTCAACGTGGCCACATTAAGCTAAGTATAATTTATATATGAAATCAAGGTCGTAAAAATTTTAATCTATACAATTTTATCGTTTTTGGTAATATTGTACATACCTTTTTAGGAATATTTTTATTTAATCATTTGAAATATTTACGATTTTTAATATAATTCTTGATGAGATTTTTTTGATTGAAAATTTAAATTAAATAATAATATAATAATAAAGTTAAGAAGGTCAGGACGAAAAAAATACCTATTAATATATTAGAAGTACAAAATTAGAAAAATATTTCATTCTAATAATCTTCTTGTTCACACCTGTGAAACTTATTAATGTTGTGGCTGTTTTATATAGATGCACGTATAATGCATTTAATACTGAAACAAACTTTGTATTTATCAAAGAGGTCTTCGGTTCAGAATGAAATTCATGTAACAAAAACACATAGTGCAAAAAAATGACTATAAAGATTTTAGCATAATAAAGGACTCTTGCTATTAGATTTAATTGTAGAATACTATCGTAGCAGATAGTATGAATGCCCATTCAATTACTTATTTGTAGGAGGCTTTGTAATGAGATTAAAGACATTGAAAATGATGAGATTAAAGCAGGAGGGTTGGGGCGGTAAGAATAATCCAACATTAAAATACTCATCTCTCAATTTACGTAGTTTGATTGTAAGATAAATGTCGCCTAGTTACGCGTTAATCCCCCTGGAGGGAAAAAAGGATTTTTTAATCGAAACGATGTCTAATAGCTGGCATATCTTTTAAGTTTTAAAATACATATCTAGAACAGATGAGTCTTAAATTCAACAATGCTCAATTCTGACAAGTTTTATAAGAAAAACGCTCATTCTATTGATTTTTTTCTCCAACTGGGAATTAAATTACTTTGGTGATTTATCAGCAGAATTTGCTTAATTGAAATAGATAATGCGACTAGCGACTGCAGAAAACAACCCTTGCAGTTTTAAGCCGATATTTGCAGGAGGGTTGGAAAAGCACCCCTACAATGACATCGAATTTATCGCTTGTTTTTAGCATCGACTTTCCTCGGTGACGATGCAGATTTTTCAACAAAGAAAATAATTGCAAATACAAATTTAAACTTGCTTTCTTGCACGAGGTTTATATAAGATTGATGCTGCTGACGGAGGATAGTTTCATGCTTATAGGAATTTTATCTGCTTTTTTGAAGTTTTCTTTTTCATATTCAGGTTGTTTTTATGCGAATTTTAACTACAGCAAACTTCAAAGTTGACTATTACCCAATAGCAAATTCTATTATTCAACTTTGCATCATAAAAAACATTACCATTACTCATTATGGCGGAAGTGCGCCGGATGTAGACAAACAGAAAGAAAAGTTAGATCTGGGAAAGAGTGGAAAAAAATCCCCAGTGTTTTTTCCTCCCTGAAAGATGAGCAATTTCGCTTTCACAACACCTTTTCGTCAATGGTCTGTAAAATTTTCCAACTTTTTTTATAACGTCGTTTAAAAGCACACATTTTTTACTGTTCGTATAAGCAGTCTTCTTGATTCAATGGCTCGTTAGAGTGTCTTCTTTTTTGCTAACAATATTTGAACATCCTTTCATTTTGATTCTAATTCTCGATTGTTTTATTAATAGAACTTAATGAGGATACTAAAATATATTCATCAGCGGAATTATCTGAAAACATGTCCAGGCATATATTAAATACAGAATATTTCAACGACGCTTAATAAACATTATCCTTTGAGGACATGCAAAGTATGCTCAATTCAGGTAAAAAGGTTTGCATAAGATATTGCTATAATGTGGGGTTGTCATTCGCTCACTTTTGTATGAATATATCACAACTTGTATATTGAAAATTATATTTTCTTTCAGAGGTATACTAAATCTGTTTTATCTTAAATGTAATTGGAATAAAAATGCAAATTTATTTTAAATAAATCAATTTTATTAGACAGTAAGAGTTATTTTTATGATAATTTTTAATTTACAAATCCTTTTTTGGTGGTAAACCATCTTCATAGGAAACTCTACAGCAGGGATCGGCAACTTTCGGACGCTCAAAAATGAGTCGTTTTTCATGATTTTTTTTAATGGTGATAAAATAATCGTACCATTTTTAATTTTACTACAACTTTAAAGTGCTTTAATTTAAAAGTCAACTAATTGGACAAGTTTTAGCAGAATGAGGCATAATATTTTATAATCGTTTCGAACAATAATTCAAAATCACTATGGATATTATATTATCTGCCATGATCACATTGTCAATCAGACATCATCATGATTTACATATTTTTCATAGTAAATAATGTCTAAAACTACCAAATGAAGACTGCTTGAATGTTAGCCGTCATGCACGATGTCTTGGGCATATTTGATCCACAATTTCTAAAAGCACTTAGAAATTGTGCTTCAGTTAAAGATTGTAAATGTAATATCATAATATGCTTCTTAATAAAACATGCTCGTATGAAATCAGCTTACAGTTATTGTCAAAACAATGCTAATTTAAATAATAAAAAATATAAATTATTTAATGTTTTCTATCTATCGTTTCATATTTTCTGTTCATTTCTAGAGAGATTCTAATTTAATGAACACTTACATTAAATTTGAATATGGCGTGTATTGAACTCTAAATATATTTAATGCGTCGTCAATATTAATGTTCATTTTGACAGCGAGTGAATAAAGTGCCAATTATGTAATCAGCTTTTACTAATTTTTCAATAATTTTTGTGTATCTGACAGTTGTAAAACAATTAATGTGTACATATGTTAAAAACCAGATATCGTGAAACTTGGTCTAAAATTAATTTCAATAAAAAACAACATTTTATTAACAAGTATTGCATCAAGCTAAATTGGTATTCAAAATGATTGAATAATAGAAAATAGTGTATGTTAATTTGAATAATATTGATATTATGTTTAAAAACACTATATGTACTATATTAAGCAAAAATATTATCGCTAAATAATCAGTCGGAGGTGGAGAGAGTCGGTCTATAACCTTGGTCGCGAGAAGACGTATTCTTCCGGCCAGTCCCTCGGCGAACTCATAGCTGGGGTTTTTCTTTCACTTGAAAGTAAACACTTAGACAATTAGCAATAAAGGGAGTAGAAATTTGACGGTGTGGGTAATCCACTCAAATGTTTAAATTGAAGATGATTATCATCTGAGGTATTATATTTTATGAATTAAATGATACAGTTTGTATTTTAAGTATATGCACTATAATATTGCGCCAATATCAAAATTCCTTTTTTGTATTATTATTAGAATTACCATGAATGAAGTACCAATTGTGTAATCCGTTTTAACAGATGCTCAATAATTCTTATACCCTCGGCAGTTCTCAAATATTGAATGTGTATGTTGAAAACTATTCGGTAAAAAAAGTGGTTGTGTGTATATATTTAGTTGATAATGTGAATGGTATTCATTCGGCTTAATATCTTTGGGCGGAAACATCAAAATGAAGTTACATCTAACATGTCTGTTGTTACTTTCGGTTACTGTCTTAGCGACAGCATCCCCATACAGAAGATATCGATTTCCAATTAGAAAACGAGGTCTTGGTGATTGGGTGAGTAAATTATCAAAAAATATTATAACGTTTTTCTTCTTTAGGTATCATATTTTTATCGGAGTTAGGAAATCTCCATAAGAGATTTTCCTATGGAAGGGATTTTTCATATGGTAATTTACCATTTGCTTTTTACTCATGATCTATTTAAGCTAAAAATTGCATTAATTCATAGGTGACCTTGCATTATTTTATTAATCGCCTAATTATTAACCTTTTCATATCCAGGAAATCTTGATCGAGGCTTAACCTTGATAGAGTCGATCTTCGGATACATTAACACTTTTAATCTCCTAAATTAGCCTGAAGTTTTATCATAAGAGTGTGGCAAATAGCCCACGACACCAACACTGAATGGTTATAAAGAGCTCAAAAATTCTCCTTAGATCCAAATTTCAATAACAACATGTACAATCCAAAAGCTCAAAGTCACAGAATTTGTGTCACCAATTAGCCGCTGCCTTCTCTTTTTGTGCAGTAGGTCAGTTTCATAGATCATCTCGTGAAAAGTGATCTGGATTGTATTGAAAACTTTGACCTACGTCCTTAATAAATTTTATAAATGAATTCAAACACTTTATGTTCGATATTAAGGACATTTGACCCTTATATCGATAAGACCAGGATGAACATATCGACGACTATAGAACTTTTAATTAGCCAGTTGATGGAGATTTAATTAGACACACGAGGATTTAATCCTTAAACGGTCTCGTTTGGAATCACTGAGATTAAGTATCCCGTCAAAAGTCGTTAAATAAATTGATATTCATTTGAAGATTGAATTTACATATATACTCCCAATAATTTTCTTTATTGTAAACATTGAATTTTTATTATTATATTTTTCAGTTTAAAAAGGCGGGGGACAGCATTACGAATGTAGTAGATAATATAAAAGATGGGGTCAATAAAGTAGTAGATCAAGTGAAAGGTTTGGTTCAGCCTGTGGTAGGAGGACTGGCTGATGCAGTTAATTATGCAAAAGAACATTGCACATTTGATAAGGCAAAGAAAAAACTATGGTGTGATTTCTAACATTGATCCACAGTGATTACTATCAAATAATACAATTCTACTACTTTGCTTACATTTATTACTTCGCTGCACAAAAACAGTAAACTGCTCTTCAATTGTAGAGCAAGGATAGCAATTCTACCACACAACAAAAGAATTGCACTGATATTTAGAATTTAGAGATATTATATTTGCACAGATATCATCAGGATGAATATGCAGATAAATGGCAATCGTGAAAGTCATCCAGAAAAAGATTTAATCATCAATTAGTTTTCCTTGGAATGCGTCTAAGAAACCATTGCTGAAAAATATGACAACTTAATCGGAAATCAATTCTTTGGTTAAAGATATTCAAAATACATTTTTTTCACAATGATAATACCTATATTGAGCGAAATTTGAAAATGTCATCACGTCATCCAGATCCAGAGAACTACGCTTACTTATTGCCTGTACGGATGATGATAGACAAAAAAGATTGGGCTCTAATATAAAATCAACATCTTCAATTACTATCAGCTTATAATTTTGATCCATTATACGAGCAAAACGAACTAGTAAATGTTATTTAAACTACCTGTATTTTTTATTATACTCCCCATAACATATTTTAGCGATCTAATCTTCGCAGAATATTGTCATAGAAATTAGATATTTAATGAGCATGGTTTCAATTGTTTAAATTGCCTGGCGTGACATACTACCCCAATTTATTATTTATTTTCAATGATTCTATCATCAACGCCATAGTCTGTAATATCAAGTAAAATCATGGATACATTCGCTGTTAATCAAAAGTTATTACTTGGGTTCTTATATTTCTTTATCAAATTAAAAATAATCATGAGTTGCAGATTTGGTCAAAAAGTTGTTAAATCAATGGTAGTTTCCTTGAGGTTTGAATTAACCATAAATAGTTTAATTTAAATAAATATGTTCAAGTAAAAATATAGTTTAATGTGTATTTTTGTGTACAAAGTTCAAGTGACGAAACACACATCTGTGCACATTCAGGAAATGGTTTGCTTAATCTATATCGAAACAATGAATGGTTCATGATCCACACAGTTTGAGGTTCTTCTTTATCTTGTTGGATTCTTAATTTTATATATGTATTTTGTGGAAGAAACAATACCTTTATATATGTCTTAAATGCAGGTGATCTGTTGCATTGTCGTGGGTTAAAAGAACTTTTTGCTCCATATACAATATATTTCTACTTCTGGTAAAAAGTAATTTTTAACCATTCAGTAAATAGAGCTATAGTCACCCAGGCCTTTATATTTGCCTTTTAAAGCACTTGATCTATAAAATCTATTTCTATGAGGGATTTTAGCATTCGATCTCCCAATGCATTATTACAAAGTAACAATGTTATTCGACCAGACTTCCAGACATTGCGACGTATGTTCTTTTTCCATCAGAACATGAATTAGCACGGCTCCAATTTTTCAATTGATTCATAAATCTTACGTGCTTTTTCTTGATGTATATAACCGTAAAATAGCAAATAATGCACTTTTAATTACGTTATTACATATGTACATTTGTATAGTCCCAAAAATATATTGCATTAAAAAAACCGCATTACTTTGAAATCGTACAAAAAGAGGTTTGAGTGTATATTTTTTAAAAATATAAATGATTTAATGTTTGTCTTTTCATCTGTCGTTTTATAGTTATATGTATATATAATTAGATATTGAAGATGTTGTTTATATAAAATATGATTATTATTTGGGGTATTACATTTTACGAATTAAATAATATAGTTTGGTTTTTAGGTATACGTACTGTAATATTGCCAGCTTACAAGGCATGAGCGGGTGCACCAAATTGGTTCAGCGAATTATCCTCCAGTGTAATCGTCCCTGCTCACCCATGGGCAAGCTAAGATTCTCAGATGCTTTCTCTTCTCGTTAACGTGCCTGCAGCTCTAATCAAACCACCCTTACTCAGTCCCCTGGTTAGTTCCCTTCCCCCCGACGTCTATTTTTACGAATTATGGAACATAATTTGTGTTTTAGGTATATGTACTGTAATATTGCGTCAATATCAATATTAATTTTTCATTATTGGCAATGAAAAAGGTACCAATTGTGTAAGCCGTTTTAACAGATGTTCAATAATTTTTGTACCCTCGGCAGTTATCCAACATTGAATGTGTATATTGAAAATAATTTGGTAAATAAAAGTGGTTGAGTGTATATATTTAGATGATGATGTGAATTGTATTCATTCGGCTGAATATCTTTGATCGGAAACATCAAAATGAAGTTTCATCTAACATGTCTGCTGTTACTATCGGTTTCTGTCTTAGCGACAGCATCCCCCTACAGGAGATTTCGATTTCCAATTAAAAGACGATTTCCTCGTGGTTGGGTGAGTAAATTATCTAAAAATATTATAACGTTTATCTTCTTTAGGATCATATTTTTATCGGAGGTAGATAATCTCCATAAGAGACTATTGAAAGGCTTTTTATGTACTGGTTTCCCCTTTACATTTAGTTCAATCGTTGTGTATTAAGGGGAAGAATTGCGTTTATTCAAAAGTGGCCCAGCATGACTTTATTAATCGGATTATTATTTACTTTTTCAGAACCAGGTTTAACCTATATTTTTTTGGAAATATTAATCCTAAATTTCATTGTATACATTGTGAACTTTTTTATTAGATATTTTGCTTCTTTCAGTAGAAGGATCTTCATTTTAAAAATTCAACTCCATTTAATTATCTGAGACTAGGTCTTTTTTTATGATTTTCAAGCTAAAATAACTTTAAAATTTGCATCCAACTACCATCCTTAGCTTTAGGTCATTTCAGCCAAATTTGTATCATCAGTCTCGACTTTCACCAGCAGTTTATTGAAAATCCTTGATTTTCTTACTATCAAGGAATTGTTGATAACTCTAGACAAATTGTAATATTGAATTTCCTTTCTCAATCTTGTAGATTCAATGTTAACACCCTTGTTTCTGTGCTAGATGAAATTATGAAGTTCTTACACTCCAAATTCTAAAGAGTTTATATAGATATACGATTTATTCAACAACAATGGCAATTGTTACTTAATCCCATTCTAAAATCAATTTTCAACTCAATGTCCGGGTTTCGGCATGAACAGTTTCAACATTTAAATTTAAATTTTCGAGCCTCATTTTGGAATAAAGAATGAAAATTTGCTAACCAATGAATTTAAACTCTTTGACATATGTTCGATATTAAGGACACTTGACTCTTATATCAAAAATACCAAGATGAACATCCCGAAAATAGACGTTCGCACAATTTTTAATTAGCCAAACGAAAGAATTTAATGCTTGAGTGATCTCGTTTGGGAACACTGAGATTAAATACACCGGCAAAAGTCTTTAAATATATAGGTGTTTATTTTAAGATTGTATTCACATATGTTCTCACAATAATTTTCTTTATTGTAAACATTGAATTTTTGTTATTGTATTTTTCAGTGGGATAGGCTTAAAGAACGTGTCACTAATGTGGTAGATAATGTGAAAGAAGGTGTCACTAAGGTGGTAGATAAAGTGAAAGAAGGTGCCACTATTGTAGTAGATAAAGTGAAAGATGGTGTCAATGAAGTGGTAAAAGGAGTGGGTAAGGCGGCTGATTATATAAAAGACCATTGCGAATTTCAGGGATTAGGAGTACATTGTTCATTCCCGATTGGTACCCAACAGTGATTACTATCAAATTATAAAATTCTACTACATTGCTTACCACATTTATTATTTTGCTGCACAAAAACAATAAACTGCTCGTCAATAGTAGAGCAAGAGACTAATTTTTTAATAGAGATCTCAACTCTGCCATCCAAAAATGAATATCTTTCATATACAATATATGTTAAAGACATTAGAATTTAGAGATATTTGCACCGATATTAACAGGATGAATATGCAGATAAATGAAAATCATGAATGACAGTAAGATCAAAGTTTCAATTAGTTTTCCTTGGAACGCTCGTAAGAAACCATTGCTAGAAAATATGACGACTTAATTGAAACTCAATTCTTTGGGTAAAGGAATTCAAAATACATTTTTTTTCACAATAATAATATCTATATTGAGCAAAATTTGAAAATGTCATCCTGTCTCCAAGTTCTAGAGAACTTTATTTACTTATTGTCTGTTTGCATGATGATAGACAAAGAAAAGAATTGGTTTTTATAAAATGTTAACATAATTATATTCAATTACTGTCAACTTATAATTTTTATCCCTTATAAAACAGACTAATAAATCTTATTCAGAACTACCTGTATAAAGTGTTGTCATATTCCTCGTTACATATTAAGCATTTCAATCCCGGCAAAATTCTTTCTTGGAAATTATAAACATGGACCTGTTGGTATTCCCGCAATTAAGTGATTGGACTAATAATTCAATCACCTTGGGTTCAAATCTATAAAAGGGGGTGGCCGGCGACTACATTTTTTAAAACATATATAAGTTGTCAACCATGTCAAAATGGTATCTCAATATTATAAACATTTATGTTCCGTTCCGTTTTTATATTTTCCGCATAAAAATATAGGAGATAAAATGACTTAAGTTGTAAATAAAGTAAAAGAAGGTATCAATATTAATTATCTTATATTAAAAAAAAGATTCTCACTTGTTTGATAGATAAAATAAAAGGTGGTTATATCTTAATGTCATAAATAGTTATAGAGATGAAATAAAGCCAGTTACAATTTCTTTAAAAAGCCCGGCCTGAACTCAAACTACGTATTATTTATTTTTTTCAATTGCAATGCAATTATTACACTATTATAAAAAAATCAACAATCTGTCTCTTACAATAAAAGAATCTCGTTCCAGAATGAGGCCCGCAGCTTTATTTTATTAATTTATTTAACTATCTTGACCTACACCTGATATTGAAAGCATTTATGGCTTACAGATAGAAATCACAGGGATAAACATGTCAGGAAAAATAATCGGATTCTTGATTAGTTAAACAAAAAGATTCAATCATCGAATGCTCGTCCTAGGACAAATGATGAGAAACAACCATCATAAATAAAGATTTATGCGTTAAGAGATTCTTGGAGGCATTCACGAAAAGAATTTCATCGTACCAACAATTTTGAGAGACCGGAAATATATAAGAGTATTTCCGATCAATCGTTCGGCTTCAGGTTTATCCTGATTTTCTGGTTTTGAAAAAGAAAATACTGAGGCGATTAATAAAATCGTGCGCGTCCAAACTTAACTAAACTAAACCAAGCCTAAACAAATATGTTTTTTGTAAAAATATAGTTTAACGTGTATTTTTTGTGTATCAAGTTGAAGTGACGACACTCACAGATCTGTGCACATTCAGGAAATGGCTTGCTTAACCTGGATCGCAACAATCGACCCGAAATATAAATACTTTCGATCTATTCATATGGTAATATAGCTTTAACAATACGTAGCCTTATCGCTAGATAAAGATCGCTAAATAATCAGTCGTAGGTCGAGGGGGTCGGACAATAGCCTTGGTCGCGAGACTACGTATTCTTCTCGCCAACCCCTCAGCGAGCTCATAACTGGGATCTCTCTTTCACTTGAAAGTAAACACTTAGGTAGGGAATCCAATCCCGGGATCCGGGACATTTTACGTGCTCATGAATTCCGGGATTAGTAAACATTATCCCGAAAAACCGGGATTAATTTTTTCATCTAGCAGAAATTGCACACCTTACCAGCACAATGAAGGCTACCTAAATCCAGACATTCCCGCCGAAATCTGGGGGCATGGAAACAGTGGCGTAACTACTAATAGGTAGGCTAAAGCGACACCTAGGAGCAGTAACTGTCTAATCTAGGTATATATATATATATATAAGATTTAATTCAGAAAAAATCGGGTATTCGATCGCGTTGAGCTATTTTTTATTCCGATATTTCGGACCACCCATCGGGTCCATTTTCAAGGAATAACAATTAATTTTTTCTGAATTAAATCTTAAATATGACTCGCGTAAATCTAAAAAACTCAATATATATATATATATATACAGTACATATATATTTTTCAAATTGTTATATGAACCTTTCCCTACCGGTGATGTATTTACTACACCTCGACTCTAATAATGGGAATATCGATATGAAGTATAATTGATACCGGGTTCAGAATTTTTGTATTCTTCCGTAATATAATTACAAATCACACCAACGTATTATAGTGTATAAGTATTCATCTGCAGCGACGGAAATAAATAAGTTGTCAGGAAATCGGAAATTTTCCGTGTTTTAGTCCGTGTCTAAGCAAAAAGGAATTTGATCAGTCACATTGATGGTATTATACGAAAATGGGCGTTCACACGGTCATCAACTCGAACTAGCATTTAAATATCTGATAAGGATATCTCCAACAAAAATGAAGACTGAGAGCGCATTTTCAACAGCAAGCTGCCTGGCCTCAAAAATCAGATCCAGACTATATGACGAAACACTCGATGCTTTAATGTTACTTAGGGGATATTTTACAATAATATTTGAATTTTTTAATGTTTTATTTATCTACTTTTGAATTGTATTTTTATCTTTTCTTTAATAAATACAAATCTTTCGCCTTCAAGTTATTTTTTATATTAACTCTTTCAGACCTGAATTATTTTTTTCATCCGATGGATTTTGTAAATTCCATGTGTCTAAAGTATAATAAGGAGAATATAAAAAAAAATATTTATGTCTACAATTGTGTACGCCAGGTCTGAAAGAGTTAAAAAAATGGACTTATTAGCAATTTTTGATAAAATTTATTAATGTATTTTCTTAAACTATTGATTATCTCGGTTCCGGGATTCCGGAACGGCCAGTCTAAGCATGACAAGGGATGAACAAAGAGGGAGGAACAACTCCGGAGTCCCACACTACCGCCGGGTACGAGCCCGGTACGTATGTCTAAAACCTCCTAGCGCAAAAAAAAAACAAAAAAAAGCTTATATGGCATGAGCGTGGATGCACACAATTGGTTCAGTGAATTGCCCTCTGGTGTAAATGTCCCTCCTCACCCATGGGCGAGCTAAGATTCTCAGGTGCATTCTCTTCTCGACAACGTGCCTGTATCTCTCATCAAAACACTTTTACTCGGTCCCCCGGTTAGTCCCCCCCCCCCCCAAAACGTCTATTTATAACGAAGATGATTTTCATTTGAGGTATAATATTTTACGAATTATATAATATAATTTGTGTTTTAGTTTTATGTACTACAGTACATAAAACTAATAATGAAAAATGAATATTACGTCAATATCAATATTCATTTTTCATTATTGACAATGAATAAGGTACCAATTGTGTAAGCCGTTTTAACAGATGTTCAATAATTCTTGTACCCTCGGCAGTTTTCAAACATTGAATGTGTATATTAGAAATAATTTGGTAAATAAAAGTGGTTGAGTGTATATATTTAGATGATGATGTGAATTGTATTCATTCGGCTGAATATCTTTGATCGGAAACATCAAAATGAAGTTTCATCTAACATGTCTGCTGTTACTATCGGTTTTTGTCTTAGCGACAGCATCCCCCTACAGGAGATTTCGATTTCCAATTAGACGATTTCCTCGTGGTTGGGTGAGTAAATTATCAAAAAATATTATATTGTTTCTCTTCTTTAGGATCATATATTTATCGGAGGTAGATAATCTCCATAAGAGACTATTGAAAGGCTTTTTTATGTTCTGGTTTCTCCTTTACATTTAGTTCATTCGTTGTCTATTTAGGGGAAGAACTGCTTTTATTCAAAAGTGGCCCAGCATGACTTTATTAATCGGATTAGTATTTACTTTTTCAGATCCAGGTTTAACTTAGATCGAGTCGATCTTTTTTTGGAAATATTAATGCTTTTAATCTCATAAATTAGTTAAAATAGTGAATCTTATCCACATTGTAGATTTCAGCCTGAAGTTTTATAATAAAAGTCTAGTAAATAACCAACGATATCAACCTAAATGGTTATACAAAGCTCAAAACATGTCTATGATCCAATCTTCAATAACAACATGTACAACCCAAAAGCTCAGTCTCAGAACGAATACTCCTTCAATACTATTCAGAAATATGCGTCCCCAATCAGCCGTTGCCATTTTTTGTGCAGTAGATCAGTTTCATAGAAAATCTCATGAAAAATAATGTGGATTATATTGAAAGCTTAGTCCTACGTTTTTTGTAAATTGTAGTAAGAACATAGCCTATGTATCATCATTAAAACATTTCATTGTATGCATTGTGAACTTTTTTATTAGATATTTTGCTTCTTTCAGTAGAACGATCTTCATTTTAAAAATTCTACTCCATTTGATTAGCCAAGACTAGGTATTTCTTTATGATTTTCAAGCTAAAATAACTTTAAAATTTGCATCCAACTATCGTCCTTAGCTTAAGGTCATTTCAGCCAAATTTGTATCATCAGTTTTGACTTTCACCAGCAGTTTATTGAAAATCCTTGATTTTCTTACTGTCAAGAAATTGTTGATAACTCTAGACAAATTGTAATATTGAATTTCCTTTCTCAATCTTGTAGATTCAATGTTAACACCCTTGTTTCTGTGGTAGATGAAATTATGAAGTTAATACACTCCAAATTCTAAAGAGTTTATATAGATCCATGATTTATTCAACACCAATTACAATTGTTACCTAATCCCGCTCTAAAATAAATTTTTAACTCAAAGTCCTGTTTTCGGTATCAATAGTATCAACATTTAAATTCAAATTTTCAAGCGTCATTTTGGAATAAAGAATGAAAATTTGCTAACCAATGAATTTAAACTCTTTGACATATGTTCGATATTAAGGACACTTGACTCTTATATCGAAAATACCAAGATGAATATCCCCAAAATAGACGTTCGCACAATTTTTAATTAGCCAAACGAAAGAATTTAATGCTTGAGTGATCTCGTTTGGGAACACTGAGATTAAATACACCGGCAAAAGTCTTTAAATATATAGGTGTTTCTTTTAAGATTGTATTCACATATGTTCTCACAATAATTTTCTTTATTGTAAACATTGAATTTTTGTTATTATATTTTTCAGTGGGATAAGGTAAAAGAAGGAGTCACTAGGGTGGTAGATAATGTGAAAGAAGGTGTCACTAAGGTGGTAGATAAAGTGAAAGAAGGTGCCACTATTGTAGCAGATAAAGTGAAAGAAGGTGTCAAAAGTGTGGTAAAAGGAGTGGGTGATGTGGTTGAATATTTAGACGATCATTGCACTATTGCGCCACACGGAATAGGATGTACATTCCCGGTTGGTTCTTAACAATGATTTACAATCAAATTATACAATTTTACTACTTTGCTTACCACATTTATTACTCTGCTGCACAAAAACAATAAGCTGCTCATCAATTGTAGAGCAGGAGACTCATTTTTTAATAATGATCTCAACTCTGCCATCCCAAAATGAATAATTTTCATATACAATACATGTTAAAGACATTAGAGTTTAGAGATATTTACACCGATATCAACAGGATGAATATGCAGATAATTGAAAATCATAAATGACAGTCAGATCAATGTTTCAATTAGTTTTCCTTGGAACGCTCGTAAGAAACCATTGCTAGAAAATATGACGACTTAATCGAAACTCAATTCTTTGGGTAAAGGAATTCAAAATACATTTTTTTACAATAATAATACCTATATTGAGCAAAATTTTAAAATGCCATCACGTCTCCCAGATCTAGAGAACTATATTTCCTTATTGTCTGTTTGCACGATGATAGACAAAGAAAAAAATTGGTTTTTATAAAATGTTAACATAATTATATTCAATAACTGTCAACTTATAATATTCATCCCTTATAAAACAGACTAGTAAATGTTATTTAGAACAACCTGTATTAAGTGTTTTCATATTCCTCATTACATATTAAGCGTTTCAATCCCGGCAAAATACTTTCTTGGAAATTATAAACATGGACCTGTTGGTATTCCCGCAATTAAGTGATTGGACTAATAATTCAATCACCTTGGGTTCAAATCTATAAAAGGGGGTGGCCGGCGACTACATTTTTTAAAACATATATAAGTTGTCAACCATGTCAAAATGGTATCTCAATATTATAAACATTTATGTTCCGTTCCGTTTTTATATTTTCCGCATGAAAATATAGGAGATAAAATGACTTAAGTTGTAAATAAAGTAAAAGAAGGTATTAATATTAATTATCTTATATTAAAAAAAAGATTCTCACTTGTTTGATAGATAAAATAAAAGGTGGTTATATCTTAATGTCATAAATAGTTATAGAGATGAAATAAAGCCAGTTACAATTTCTTTAAAAAGCCCGGCCTGAACTCAAACTACGTATTATTTATTTTTTTCGGTACCGCAATTATTACACTATTATACATCTTGACATACACCCGATATTGAAAGCATTTATGGCTTATAGATAGAAATCACAGGGATAAATATGTCAAGAAAAATAACCGGATTCTTGATTAGTTAGACAAAAAGATTCAATTATCGAATGCTCGTCCTAAAAAATGATAAGAAACAACCAATAGAAATAAAGATTTATGCGTTAAAAGATTCTTGGAGGCATTCACGAAAAGAATTTCATCGTACCAACAACTTTGAGAGACCGGAAATATATAAGAGTATTTCCGATCAATCGTTCGGCTTCAGGTTTATCCTGATTTTCTGGTTTTGAAAAAGAAAATACTGAGGCGATTAATAAAATCGTGCGCGTCCAAACTTAACTAAACTAAACCAAGCCTAAACAAATATGTTTTTTGTAAAAATATAATTTAACGTTTATTTTTTGTGTATCAAGTTGAAGTGACGACACTCACAGATCTGTGCACATTCAGGAAATGGCTTGCTTAACCTGGATCGCAACAATCAATCCGAAATATAAATACGTTCGATCTCTTCATATGGTAATATAGCTTATAACAATACGTAGCCTTATCGCTAGATAAAGATCGCTAAATAATCAGTCGTAGGTCGAGGGGGTCGGACGATAGCCTTGGTCGCGAGACTACGTATTCTTCCCGCCAACCCCTCAGCGAGCTCATAACTGGGATCTCTTTTTCACTTGAAAGTTAACACTTAGGTAGGGAATCCAATCCCGGGATCCCGGACATTTTAGGTGCTCATGAATTCCGGGATTAGTAAACATAATCCCGAAAAATCGGGATTAATTTTTTCATCTAACAGAAATTGCACACCTTACCAGCACAATGAAGGCTACTAAATCGTGACATTCCCACCGAAATCTGGGGGCATGGAAACAGTGGCGTAACTACTAATAGGCAGGCTAAGGCGACACCTAGGAGCAATAACTGTCTAATCTAGGTATATATAATATATATATATTTACCATCCACTACGTGCTAACACTGCCAAGCGGAGGTCGACGACGCAGAGCACACCATCATTGGCTGTGAGGCTTGGGCACTCCAGAGAAAACTGCTGAAACAAGCACTCGGGGTGGCCGAGCTCAACGTTGACAACATGGTCCACAGCATGATGGAAAGCAAGAGAAACTGGGACCTTTGGCGCGGATACGTAGAAGAGATATTCAGCGCCAAAGAGGGCAGTGAAAGAGAGAGACGCAGAGCGCAACAGCCTCTCCAATAATAGAATTGGGCCAATCACTTAAGGTCAGACTACCTGTCCTCCTGAAGCAATGTGGAAAACAATACCAGGGGGACAGAGAAGGACAAGGGGGGGTTTAGTGGGTAGGCACGATCGATCATCGTGAATTCCACACTACCCAGTTTTACTGGGCGTCTTGCGAAGATTTTCTCGCCCACAGGAAAAAAAAAGGTATATATATACAATACATATATATTTTTGAAATTGTTATATGAACCTTTCCCTACCGGTGATGTATTAAACAAATAGACTTATTAGTTTTTTTTTTTTTAACAATCCTTTGGGGGACATTCAGTTCTTATTATGACGTTTCTGGCTCGTGTGGGTCCCCATTCATTAATGAGGACCTAATGTTCATTCATTTGAAACTTTTGTCCAGGTCATAAACCAAATATCTTTTCAGCCTGGAGTTTTGGCTAATCAGCTCTTCAACAAGGCGGTTGGGGTGTGTGTTTAACCTTCTTTGGTACTTCTGGCTATGGCTTTCGATCTCCTGCCTCACTGTTGGCATGCTTAATATGCTGTGTATTGTTTCGTTTGTAACGTACCATGGAACGTTGCCTATAGTACGCAGCACTTTGGATTGAAAGCGTTGGAGAATGTCTATATTGGAGTGTGTTGCGGTACCCCAGAGCTGTATCCCATATGTATAGATTGGTTTTAGTATACTTTTGTATAATAGTGTTTTATTTATTAGGGACAGTTCCGATTTTCGGCCCAATAGCCAATACAGCATTCTCATTTTGATTTCCAGTTGCTTTTTCTTCTTTTTTATGTGCGTCTTCCATGTTAGACGTCTGTCCAGGTGCATACCGAGATATTTAATTGCATCTGCCTGTGGCAGTGCGCAATCATTCAGTGAGACAGGAGGACACGTTTCTCGTCTATTAGTGAAAGTGACATGCGTAGATTTACTTTAATTGACCTTTATGCGCCATTTCTTGAGCCATTTCTGTATATTGTTGAGGTCATGTTGGAGGAGTTGAGACGCTATTGCCGGGTCGTTGTGCGAGGTTAGAAGAGCTGTGTCGTCCGCGAAGGTGGCCGTTGTCGTGGTGTCCGTTGTCGGAGTGTCGGCTGTGTATAAAAGATATAAAACTGGACCAAGTACGCTGCCTTGTGGGACGCCAGATTTTATATCATGGAGCGTGGTGGCTTCATCTTCTTATTTGACATAGAATGTTCTGCTGGTCAGGTATTATTTGAATATAGAAAAGTAGTTTGTGGGCAGTTGTTTTCCGATTTTATATAGCAAGCCCGGATGCCACACTTTGTCAAAAGCCTGAGTTACGTCCAGGAACGCTGCCGAACAATATTTTCTCTCTTCTAAGTCCTTGTGTATTCTATTGAAGATCCTGTGTATTTGTTCCACAGTCGCATGTTGTTGACGAAATCCAAATTGATGATTGGGTATTAGATTGCTTTTCTCGATCAATGGCTTGAGTCTCTTCAGTAGTAGTTTTTCAAAAAGTTTGGAAATGATTGGGAGTAAGCTGATGGGTCTGTATGATTTGACGTCATGTATATCCTTGCCGGGCTTGGGGATTAGAATAATCTTAGCCACTTTCCATTGCGGGGGAAAATAGCCCATTTTTTATCGCATTGAATGTTTGTACCAAGAACTTAAATCCTTTAGTAGGGGAGTTCCTTTACCATTCTTCCCGTAATGAGATCATAGCCAGACGATTTTTTAATGTCGACCTTTGCTATGACTGATCTGACTTCTCGCTTTGTGAATTTTTTAATGCAAATGGTTGATTTTTTTGTAGTTGGCGGCTGGTGAATATCTGCTTCGCTTTCTGAAGTATTTATGTTTATGTGTGGAGTGAATACTTCTGTCAAGTGACTAGCGAATATTTTTGCTTTTTCTTTGGTATTCTCCATTTTTCTTTTTGATAGGTGGTGATGTTACTTGGGGTCGTTTTAAATATTTTATAGCTTTCCATAGTGAGTATTCTGTGGCTTCAGTGGCGGTTAGCCCGTTAAGGTAGTCGTTGATTGCTTCATTTTTGCTTTTGGTGATGGCATTTTTAAGGTTTTTTATAGCTCGGTTTAGTTTGTTTTTGTTTTTCGGCGATCTCGTTATTTGCTAAAGTTTTCTTATTTTGCGTTTTTCTGCAATTTTCTGTTTGGTTTTTGTGCTTAACTGTTCTTTTTTGTTTTTTTGCGTCCATTCCGGAATTGAATTATTTGCGGTTTCCCGCAGAGTAGAATTGAAAAGTTCAACTGCGTCAGTGAGGCTCTTTTTCGTTTTGAGGGGTATGTTTGTCGTCAAATGATTGTCAATTAGTTCGCGATAGTCGTTCCAGTTTGTGCGGTTATTGGTTAAAGTTAAGGGCTTTGGTATTTTCCTTACATGACTGCTTATCGTGACTATGACGAGAGAATGATCAGAGGACAGATCGAGACTGGATTCTGCCTTAAAGTAGGTTGCTGATATTCCTTTTATTACACAAAAGTCAATGGTGTCTGGGATTTTTTTTCTGTCAGTTGGCCAGTACCTGGGTTAATTTAACGATACAGTAGTGAGATTCAACGCAGTGATTGCCTTGTATAACTCTCGTCCTTTGGTGGTTATCAGCCTCGAGCCCCATTGTGCATGTTTGGCGTTATAATCTCCACCAGCGATGAATTTATTTCCAAGAGTGTTATAAAATCGTTGGAAGTTTTCTTTTTTAATACGGTGTTTCGGTGGACAGTACAAGGCATATGCTAGCGCAAGACGCTCAGGCTCTTAGCCTTCCCTTCGTTTCTCTTGTCCGCCCGAAGGGGGTCTCCTCTACTCAAGTGGAGTGGCCTATTCGGGCCCTTCAGCTATTCTGTTATGGTCGGAAAAGATCCCTCGGAATTTCCCGGGAAAGGATCGGGGTATACATAAACAGATTCCTCGAAAAATTCCTTCTTTTCCGCCAACAGCTGATGTCTCCAACTTCTGGATTCTTCACTTCGGGGCGGAGCGCTCGCCGCCAGGTTAGGGCTCTGATAGCAACCGGAGCACAACCGATCGCACGTCCACTCGCCATGACAGCCCTTGAGACCTAGACAGAAAGAAGAAGGGCTCTCCCTTAAGAGTCTGCGGGTCGTGCTCAGGGGTCCCAATCGAACATTCGAATATTCGATATTCGAATATATTTGCCCGTTTTCCAATAATCGTATACACCTATCCCTCGATTTACGCGGTAGATACGTTCCCAGAGAAAACGCGTAAATCGAAACCGCGTAAATCGAGACTTCAAGTTCATACAAAAACGGAAGATAGGTTCCAGAAAATAAAAATCCGCGTAAATCGAGACTTCAATTTCATATAAAGTAGGGGGATAAGTTCCAGAAAACCGCGTAAAACGAGTACAAATGAGTACGCGTAAAAAGACAATTTAATTAAAAAACTAGATTTAATAGCTCGACATAAATTTATAACATGTTTATAATTAAAAGCATAATTATATAATGATAATTTTATTATTCCCCCTACTCCCAGCTGTATTCTAATTCAACCAATTTTTTCATTTTGGTTGGCTCGAAATTACTACTATCATCGGATTCAAATCCAGCAGCAGGCTCTTCTTCTCGCCTTATTAAATAGTCTGTAACTAATTTTTGTGATGTGTTTATTTAAGTCTTTGTAAATTTCACACAATTTAAGATCATTTAAGATCATCAACATGTGACGCGTGCCACAAAACATGTTCGATTTCTATTAAAAAAATGTTTTTTCTGACCGCGTAAAAGTGAAACCGCGTAAAATGGGTACCGCGTAAATCGAGGGATAGGTGTATTCGAATATTTATAAAATTAATCGAATATTATTCGTTAAATAATTTAGAAAGTTGAAACAAGATGGAACTCCATAATTATGATGGCAAAAATATTAAAGAAGATTAAAAAATCATTAAAGAGCATTTAAAAAACGAGGACAACGGAAATTATTTCTGATGAAGAAATATATTTTTTAAGAAAATTGCTCGATGTTCTTCTGCCAATCGAAATAGCAACAAAGAAATGCAAAAAAGTGCCAAGTTTATTGAAATTATTTTATTGAATTTGTGTAAAGTTTTTTTTATTTCTAACGAAGGGAACTTTGTAGAAAAATAAGATGCTCCATTTATATTTTTATATAATAATGAAAAAATCCGGGTTATATTTGAATCACCCTCGTCTACATATATAAAATATTCGAATAATCGAATATACGAATATTTTACCAATTTATCATTCGATATTCGAATAATAGATTTTACGAATATTTGGGACCCCTACGATTCGTGCTTAGCATATGCCTGACCAGTCCAAGAACGACAAGGGACGAACAAGGAGGGGTTTTAGTGCGTAACCGGACTCGGGGTTTGTTTTTAAGATTAGCTTTTTTAAGACTAACTCTGGAATCCCACACTACCGCCGGGTACGAGCAAGAAGTACGTATGTCTAAAACATTTCCCCTCCTAGCGCAAAAAAAAAACCAAAAAAAAGCTTACATGGCATGAGCGTAGATGCACCCAATTGGTTCAGTGAATTGCCCTCTGGTGTAAATGTCCCTGCTCACCCATGGGCGAGCTAAGATTCTCAGGTACCTGTAGGTAGTCCCGCGTTAAGCGGTTGGACTCGTAACCCGATCATCTTGGGTTCAAATCCCACAGGAGATGTGGCTGGCAACCACATTTTTAAAAACATATATATGCCATGAAAAACCATGTCAAAATGGTTGGTAATGATACCATAAAAAAGGGATAGCTAAAAGCCACCTAAAAAAAAAAAAAATCTCTTCTCGACAACGCGCCTGCAGCTCTTATCAAACCACCTTTAATCGGTCCCCCGGTTAGTCCCCCCACCCACAACTTCTATTAATAACGAAGATGATTATCATTTGAGGTATTATATTTTACGAATTATATAATATAATTTGTATTTTAGTTTTATGTACTGTAATATTGCGTCAATATCAATATTCATTTTTCATTATTGACATTGAATAAGGTACCAATTGTGTAAGCCGTTTTAACAGATGTTCAATAATTCTTGTACCCTCGGCAGTTTTCAAACATTGAATGTGTATATTGAAAATAATTTGGTAAATAAAAGTGGTTGTGTGTATATATTTAGATGATGATGTGAATGGTATTCATTCGGCTGAATATCTTTGATTGGATACATCAAAATGAAGTTTCATCTAACATGTCTGCTGTTACTATCGGTTTCTGTCTTAGCGACAGCATCCCCCTACAGGAGATTTCGATATCCAATTAGGAGACGAGGTCTTGGTGATTGGGTGAGTAAATTATCAAAAAATATTATAACATTTATCTTCTTTAGGATCATATTTTTATCGGAGGTAGAAAATCTCCATAAGAGATTTTTCTATTGAAATGTTTTTTTTATAATCTGGTTTCTCCTTTACATTTAGTTCATTCTTTGTCTATTCAGGGGAAGAATTGCTTTTATTCAAAAGTGGCCCAGTATGACTTTATTAATCGGATTAGTATTTACTTTTTCAGATCCAGGTTTAACTTAGACCGAGTCGATCTTTTTTTGGAAATATTAATGCTTTTAATCTCTTAAATTAGTTAAAATAGTGATTCTTATCCACATTGTAGATTTCAGCCTGAAGTTTTATAATAAGAGTCTGGTAAATAACCAATGACATCAACCTAAATGGTTATACAAAGCTCAAAAAATGTCTATGATCCAATCTTCAATAACAACATGTACAACCCAAAAGCTCAGTCTCAGAACGAATACTCCTCTTTTTGTGCAGTAGATCATTTTCAAAGAAAATCTCATGAAAAATAATGTGGATTATATTGAAAGCTTAGATCTACGTTTTTTATAAATTGTATAAAGAACATAACCTATGTATCATTAATAAAACATTATAAATTTCATTGTATACATTGTGAACTTTTTTATTAGATATTTTGCTTCTTTCAGTAGAAGGATCTTCATTTTAAAAATTCAACTCCATTTGATTATCCAAGACTAGGTCTTTTTTTATGATTTTCAAACTAAAACAACTTTAACATTTGCATCCAACTACCGTCCTTAGCTTTAGGTCATTTCAGCCAAATTTGTATCATCAATCTTGACTTTCACCAGCAATTTATTGGAAATCCTTGATATTCTTACTGTAAAAAACTTGTTGATAAGTGTAGACAAGTTATAATATTGAATTTCTTTTCTCAATTTTGTAGATTCAATGTTAACACATTTATTTCTGTGATAGATGAAATTATGAAGTTAATACACTCCAAATTCTAAAGAGTTTATATAGATCCATGATTTATTCAACACCAATTACAATTGTTACCTAATACCGCTCTAAAATAAATTTTTAACTCAAAGTCCTGTTTTCGGTATCAATAGTATCAAAATTTAAATTTAAATTTTCATGCGTCATTTTGGAATAAAGAATGAAAATTTGCTAACCAATAAATTTAAACACTTTGACATATGTTCGATATTAAGGACACTTGACTCTTATATCAAAAATACCAGGATGAACATCCCGAAAATAGACGTTCGCAGAACTTAATTAGCCAGACGAAAGAATTTAATCCTTGAGTGATCTCGTTTGGGAACACTGAGATTAAATACACCGGCAAAAGTCTTTAAATATATAGGTGTTTCTTTTAAGATTGTATTCATATGTGTTCTCCCAATAATTTTCTTCATTGTAAACATTGAATTTTTGTTATTATATTTTTCAGTGGAAAAAGGCGAAAGAACGTGTCACTAATGTGGTAGATAATGTGAAAGAAGGTGTCACTAAGGTGGTAGATAATGTTAAAGAAGGTGTCACTAAGGTGGTAGATAAAGTGAAAGAAGGTGCCACTTTTGTGGCAGATAAAGTGAAAGAAGGTGCCACTTTTGTGGCAGATAAAGTGAAAGAAGGTGTCACTAATGTGGCAATAGGATTAAGGGATGAAATTGATTACAAAACTCGGCCTATATTTTATAGACTAAAAGAGATACTTGAGGAAATCAAAGATCCCAACAAGAGTGCTACCCAACAGTGATTACTATCAAATTATACAATTTTACTACTTTGCTTGCCACATTTATTACTCAGCTGTACAAAAATAATAAGCTGCTCATCAATTGTAGAGCAAGAGACTCATTTTTTAATAAGGATCTCAACTCTGCCATCCAAAAATGAATAACTTTCATACACAATACACGTTAAAGACATTAGAATTTAGAGATATTTGCACCGATATCAATAGGATGAATATGCAGATAATTGAAAATCATAAATGACAGTCAGATCAAAGTTTCAATTAGGTTTCCTTGGAATGCTTGTAAGAAACCATTGCTAGAAAATATGACGACTTAATTGAAACTCAATTCTTTGGGTAAAGGAATTAAAAATACATATTTTTACAATAATAATACCTATATTGAGCAAAATTTGAAAATGTCATCACGTCTCCCAGATCAAGAGTACTATATTTACTTATTGTCTGTTTGCATGATGATAGACAAAGAAAAAAATTGGTTTTTATAAAATGTTAACATAATTATATTCAATTACTGTCAACTTATAATTTTTATCCCTTATAAAACAGACTAGTAAATGTTATTTAGAACTACCTGTATTAAGTGTTTTCATATTCCTCATTACATATTAAGCGTTTTAATCCCGGCAAAATATTTTCTTGGAAATTATAAACATGGACCTGTTGTATTCCCGCAATTAAGTGATTGGACTAATAATTCAATCACCTTGGGTTCAAATCTATAAAAGGGGTTGGCCGGCGACTACATTTTTTAAAACTATTTAATTCATCTCCATAACTATTACATGCTATAAATAGTTATGGAGATGAAATAAAGCCAGTTGCAATTTCTTTAAAAAGCCCGGCCTGAACTCAAACTACGTAGTAGTCCATTTTTTCGGTACCACAATTATCAATCTGTTATAAAACAATAAAAAATCTGTCACTTATAATGAAAGCATCTCGTTCCAGAATATGGCCCGCAGCTTTATTTTATTAATTTATTTAACTATCTTGACCTACACCTGATATTGAAAGCATTTATGGCTTACAGATAGAAATCACAGGGATAAATATGTCAAGAAAAATAATCGGATTCTTGATTAGCTAAACAAAAAGATTCAATCATCGAATGCTCGTCCTAGGACAAATGATGAGAAACAACCATCATAAATAAAGATTTATGCGTTAAGAGATTCTTGGAGGCATTCACGAAAAGAATTTCAACGTACCAACAATTTTGAGAGACCGGAAATATATAAGAGTATTTCCGATCAATCGTTCGGCTTCAGGTTTATCCTGATTTTCTGGTTTTGAAAAAGAAAATACTGAGGCGATTAATAAAATGAGTGAGTTCAAATAATCATATCCGTACATGTGTGGAAGGCAAATGGGAAACCATCACACGAAAAATCTTTTCCCTAGTAGAGCGCTTCTTAAACTTATGAACTCTTGAACAAAATTTTCTTCGCGGACCCCCACTTGAACATTTTTTTACGTCTTCTTATTATGACCTTTGGCTTTCGGTCGTCGATATACGCGGTTTCTTATTACGCGACATGTAGACAGAGAGCGTCTTAGTTTTTCAATTGAAGCTTTAGAATTTTAGCCGTGATTTATACATGGCGTGTAAAAGTGAACCTTCTTGAATCCCTTGAATTACGCGGTGTGTCATAAACCTGATTTTTTGAGGCCTACAGGAAAATTCGCCACTGATAATAATTAATATTGGTAAAAATGTATGACTGGATATTTTAATAAATGGTGTTGCACATATATAGAGGTAAAAAAATTTATTATATGGAATAAAAAAACATAAAATTAATAAAATGAATTTTAAAAATTACAAATCATAACACATTTAACTCATACAACTTTTATTGGTTAAAATGGATCTTATTATAATGTTTTCTATGATTATTTTTAATTTAATGAGATGAGTGAAGTTGTTTTCTTGAAAGCAGAAGCGCAATGTAGGGCTCTATGTTGGAAAGTTTTATTCTAAGGTCCGCTTCGACATTGAGCTTTTTACTATATTTTGATTTCATATAAAATACAAAATAGAATCAAATTTTGGAGTGCTTTATTTGTAATCAGACCTGAGAAGTGACCAAAAGCTTGTCAGTTTTGTTTTTTTTTAATTGTAATTTCATGGACGTATCGTAAGATAATTTGCGGGAATGTCCTTTTCATTCGTAGAAAAATATTTAGCATCAGTGACTTCCGTGTTGAAAGGATCCCTAATCCAGTTGTTGCCAAAATCAGGACAAAATTATTCCTGAAGTTCCTTTTTAGAGTCATTAAATATTCAACAAAAATATGCCGAATTTCATCAGGAAACTCTACATTCGAAGTTTCTATAAAACCATTGAGTGATCGTGAATGCGTTTCAATCACAAGACGATTTTTTTAAACTCTAAATAACCTGAGGTGCTACACCTTTAATAAGAGCAATCGATCCAGTTTTTACTCCTGACATTGCATCAGTGCAAATTTCAACACATTTTAACTACTTGACATCATTTTTAATTGTAAAATTATTAAAAATATTAAATATACCCTTAGTTGTAGTACACGAAGTTAGTGTATCATAAATGAACAAATCTTATTTAATTTTATATTCAAATTCATACCTAATAAATGCTAACAAATTAACATTATTAGAAACTTCGGTACTTTCATCCAATTGTAGTGAGTAGTATTGACCTTTGAGCACTCTTGAAATTAACTGCTCTTTTACATTATTTGACATGTCTTCAATTCTATTCTTGACTGTATCACTCGATAATGAAATCAAATTAATATATTTTGTTGCTTTAGGTCCCAACATTATATTCATTGTTTTTCATACGATGCTTGTACTGCGTTTTTACTCATATCACTAATTGTGGTTTTTTGCATTAGATTTTAGCTTGAATCACGTTCTCGTTTTTTGATTTTAAAAAATCGATAGACTGCACTCAGAATCTGAATTTAGAAGTTGTCATCACTCATTCGTTTGCACATTTTTTGTGACTTCGGAAGCTCTGAAATAATTTTCTTTAAACCAATTACATAAAATAATTATTTATTTAGATCAAAAATATATTTCAAAATACAAAAACAGTTATTTCATGCTATTACGACCACAGATTAAAAAGTTATGACAATTTAAAAGTGAAATTTTTGGTATTTTTTCAACATGTTAAAAAAATCTATTTCGGCAACCCTTTCGGCAACTTTGGACACAGAGCTTATGAGTGATACGTAGCAAAAGACTCCCCTAATTCAAAAAAAAAAAAAAAAATGTCAGTCCATGTATAGATGTCATGCGTATCATAAATGCTGTTAAATTCAAGATTCGATCGTTTATTTCTATATGTAAAATTAACAATAAATATTAATTTAAGGCGTCTTCTCACTTTAGGCGCCTCAAAAATAGGCTATTTTCACGATTTTTTTTCGAGGTTTTACGCTAAAAATTATGAGATAAAATGGATCTTATGTAATAAACACATCTTTCAAGTACATGAAAAAAAATTATTTTTATTTTTTTGAACAATTATTATAATAAAACAGTAGCATCGAAAAACCCGCGTAGAAATGTTATGTACGTGGCTTGTTGATGGTATCTCCGAGATGGGTCATTTGAAACAAAAAAATAAAACAGTTTTAGATTCAATATATCAGTGGCTATAGCGCATATCATCAGATTTTTGATATTCGCGAAAATAACAAAATGGCGCACGTTTTTCGAAAAAGTAAAAAAAAAAACGCGTTTTTTGCAGTTTTTTGTAAAAAAAAAAATTAAAATCAAAATTTCAAAAATCTGGTGATATGCGCTATAGCCATAACTATGAAGAATATGTCATTCAAATTTCATGACAATCGGCCGGATAGTTTCCGAAATTTCATCAACAAGCCACCGAAAAACCTTGTTTTGAGATAAACGCGTTTAAAGTTTTGGTTGCAGAAAAATTGCCCAGACACAGCTGTTGAAACACTCGTTGTTATTTTGGGTGTTTCCTCCGAAGATCTTCATAAATCAGTTTCAAAACCTCGTGAATATCTTCAGCTAGAGCAGAAGGATGTTTAAAAGTTTCTATCTGATTGTTTTTCACCACTTTCTTGTACTTGCACCATGAGTCTGAACAATACGTATGCAGCCGGATGCTCTCAGGTAGTCACCTAACGGTCGCCCAAAAATATAGTTAGACTCGTCTGATCTTTATGAAATTTCAATATAATATTTTTGAAGATATGTACTTTCAAAATTTAAAATAAAATAAAAATCGATTTTTTTAAATTTGTAAAGTGAGAAGACGCCTTAAATTCAAAATAAAGCGCACAAGTCTACAGAAAAAGATATAATTTAGCAATCGCTACGGAGCAGCAGTTAAAACGGTGCTTTCTAGAGAAGACAATCATACAAAATCCCCATGGATTATTCTCTGCGTTGATCACATTGTCAATCAGAGGTTAATGTCAGACATCGTCATGATTTACATCTTTTTTATAGGCAATGATATCTAAAACTGCACAATGAAAACCACATGAATATTTGCATGCATGCACGATGATATTGTCTTGGGCATATTTGACCTGCAATTCCTAAAAGCTCTCAGATATTGTGCTCCAGTCAAAGATGATTGAGTTATACAGTATTCATTCTTTGTAAATGTTATAATATGCTTCTTAATCAAATATACTCGTATGAAATAAGCTAACAGTCTTTTTCACGGCAAATCATGTTTAAATGTTTTAATGATTGTTTATGTATCGAGTCTAAGGCTTCATTATTTTCCCTAAATTTCGAGAGATTCTAATTTCAAATGCAAAAACATTGGATTTAAATATGACGTGTATTCTGGATATATTTAATTTAATTAATTAATTTGTCGTCAATATTTATGCTTATTTTGAAAGTGAGTGAGTGAAGTGCCATTATGTAATCAGCTTTGACATTTTTCAACAATTCAATAATTCAGCTTTGACATTTTTCAATAATTCAATAATTCAGCTTTGACATCAATATTTTTATACATTTGACAGTTGTAATACAAACAACGTGTACATGTGTTGAAAAGAAGATGGAGTAAAATTCAGTCTAAATCAGTGGTTCTTTATCTTTTCAGTCTTGTTACCCTATCAGGTGAACTAATTTTACCCCTCTTTAAAATTAATGTCCAGCCACGTGGAGTTGATTTGTTGTTCTACTCTCTCTCTATTTACATACCAAAAATTATCAGTATTATTACTCCCGCAGAATAGCTGTTTTACCCCTGCAGGGGTAATTACCTCCAAGTTAGAAGCCGCTGGTTTAAATTAATCTCAATGAAAAAGATTATTAAAATATTTTATCAACAAGTTTTGTATCAAGTAAAATATTCTATACGAGAGTTTCGGCTATCGATAGCGCATTTCGCCATTTTGGTTTGTCCTGAACCTCTTCCATAAAATTGCTCAGGCCCAGATGTGCAATACTATTTTTTACGTAACGAGATCTTCCGACGAGTCTACTGTCATTCGGTCCCGAACCGCTACATTATCTGTCCAATGTAGACAGCGGGTTCGAACAAAGCTGATAAATTATGCTTTGCCATACATGTTCATGACCTTTCGATTAGATCTCATGGATTCGGAGCCCAAGATTTTGTCCCGGAGAGTATCGAAAATGTATGTTAAAATCTTTATCTTGAACCTTTCGAAGCATAACGTGCCTCGAACGGTTCATGTGACATCCCTGTAAACTACTGTTGACCTTAGTGATTTGTTATTTAAAATGTTTTTCAGGTAATAGTAGCCGTGTTGAATCCTGAAAATTATTTTATCACTCATTAAGTTTTTTTCTGTGAGGATGCTTCCAAGATATTTAAATTATTGGACTCTTTGAATATTTTTATTACTGACACTCATGGAGGTATAACCTCCAGCGTTACCCATCGATACTATCATATATTTTGCTTTTTCGTAATTAATTTTCATTCTGAAAGTATCAGTAGCTCCGTTGATAGAAGTTGGTGTCACCATGGCCTTCGAACTGGATTTCTCTCATAATTGCATCTAACGTAATATTAAAAAGTAGCGGAGAGAGCATATCCCTTTGTCTAGCGTGGTTGCGTATCCCTTTGTCTAGGAAAATGGTTGGAAAATCACCAACATAAGAGACGGGGCTGCCGTGCAAGCCTGTCGATTTTCCTTTTAAGGACTCACTCCCAAAACGTTCTCACGTTCAAAATCATAAGCAACTTACGATTCAACAATCCACTTATCTTAACAACCATTACCATAAAAAATCCATAATAACTGGGCAATGAAATTGTCTTCCAGAAGGAACGCTACAAGAGAAGGGAGCATTTAGCCGATTATAAAAGAGGTGCGGGTAGGGGTCCCAAATATTCGTAAAATCAATTATTCGAATATCGAATGGGAAATTGGTAAAATATTCGAATATTTCATATATGTAGACGAGGGTGATTCAAATATAACCCGGAATTTTTCATTAGTGTTATTATATAAAAATATAAATGGAGCATCTTATTTTTCTACAAAGTTCCCTTCATTAGAAATAAATTTATTCGCTCAGGAAGGAAGGTTCTTGATCCCATCACACAAAGAAGGCGAGAAGTATCATCTTCTGTTGCGCAACGCGTTTTCTCGTAGACAAAGGCTAGAAATCAAGTGAAATTTTGAGGTTTTTTGGTTTCAGAGAAGTCAAAAGGATCAGAATTTTATTTACTTTTCAGCAATACATATTGTAAAAAAAAGTGCATTGAACGTTTCTACTTTTAAGCTTGACCGTAATTTCATTTTTATTGAGCCTGCTGTTGAAAAAACCCTCTCAGTTATCATTGAGTTTGGTTTTATCGACAGTATTTAAAATATCACCCTTTTTTTGGCATGATCGATATTTTTGAATAGTTTTTTAATAAACTTTAGACAAATTCAATAAAATAATTTCAATAAACTTGGCACTTTTTTGCATTTCTTTGTTGCTATTTCGATTGGCAGAAGAACATCGAGCAATTTTCTTAAAAAATATATTTCTTCATCACTAATAATTTCCGTTGTCCTCGTTTTTTAAATGCTCTTTAATGATTTTTTAATCTTCTTTAATTCTCTAATATTTTTGCCATCGTACTTATGGAGTTCCATCTTGTTTCAACTTTCTAAATTACTTAACGAATAATATTCGATTAATTTTATAAATATTCGAATACGCGAATATTGGAAAACGGGCAAATATATTCGAATATTCGATTGGGACCCCTAGGTGCGGGTCACCATACAGTAGAATCGAGCTCCGAATGGAGCCCTCTATCTTCAGTTTGAGTTTTGGCTCATCTTCTACGCTTCGCAGCCACAGCCTATCTGAAGTGGGGACAATAAAGATGTTAAAGAGAAGACATCTTCTTTGAAGTTCAGCAACTTGATATCAACCAACTTCTATCCCCCCCTCCCACCCTTCTATTGAGTCTTCGCCGACTTTACGAGTGACGCGGCAGCCACGGGTCGTTGGGAAACTCGCGCTGAGGATATCGTCGCACGCCGGAGAGACCGAAGAAGAAGAAGATAGAGCAACTGGCCCGCGACGAAGATAACTGGGCCCCGATATTCGGCTGAGGGCATCATCCATGTTACACATGTAAACTCGTATAAAAAGTTGCACTGCACTAGTACTATCCGGAAAGTTGTTCCACGATGGGCGACAGTCGTTCGATCGGAGGTCTAACAAACAATTTGTATCCAATATTGTAAAGGGAAAAACCTATCATTGGAGCACAGAAGCATATTCCCCTTTTTATGTATGGTACATATTACGGATGACCTCCTTATTTCTATATTGATTCGCTCTGCAATATTGACAGGATGAGTTCTTACAACTTCAGTAGAGGGCGTTCTTCTATTCAAGAACTTCGCCGGGATACCGTTCACCCCTGCGAATTCTCTTCACTAAGATCCCGCATTTAGATCTCAAACTTGCTCAAAATAGGATGGGTGGTTTCAATATTGTTTAACAACATTTCTTCGGATCTTCCAGTTCCATTTGCACACTACCGAGAATGACAGAGTTGATTTGCCTAGGATAATGATGAGAAGTGGCATGAATAATGAAACACGGCATTAACACTATCTTTGAGACGGGAAAGAAGATAGGAAGTTTCTTGCTCAATAAAAAGGATAGGGTGAAAAACGAAAGTCAGGGATCCCATGCGCAGACTGTAAGATGTCATGCATTTGACAAACCAATAGACACATCGCCCATAGGTAGGGAATCCAATCCCGGGATCCCGGAATTCGGGATCCCGGGATCCCGGACAGTTTTAGGTACTTAAGAATCCCGGGATTAGAAAACGTAATCCCGAAAATCCCGGGATTGAAATTTTTATCTAACAAAAATCGTACACCTCACCAACACGATGAAGGCTACTAAATCGAGACATTCCCGACGAAATCTGGACGCTTGGAAACAGTGGCGTAATTACTAATTGGCGAACTTAGGCGACGCATAGGAGCAGTGACTGTCTAATCTATGTATACATATATAGCGTACATGTATGTTTTTAAAATTGTTATAGCAACATTTCCCTACCGGTGATGTATTTACTACACCTCGACTCTAATAGTGGGAATATCGATATGAAATATAATAGATACGGGGTTCAGAATTTTTGTATTCCTCCGTAATATAATTACAAATCACATCAAAGTATTATAGTATATAAGTATTCATCTGCAGCGACGGAAATAAATAATTTGTCGGGAAATCGGGAATTTTGAGATTTTTAGTCCGTGTCTCAGCACAAAGGAATTTTATCAGTCACATTGATGGTGTTATACGAAAATGAGGGCTCACGCGATCATCAACTCGAACTAGCATTTAAATATCTGATGACGATCCAAACTAAATGACGAAACACTAATGTTTAATGTTAATGTTACTTCGGGCATATTTTCAAAATATTATATTTGAATTTTTTAGTGTTTTATTTATCTATTTTTGAATTGTATTTTTATCTTTTCTTAAATAAATAAAAGTCTTTGGCCTTCAAGTGATTTTTTATATTGAACAAATGAACTTATTAGTAATTTTTGATCAAATTCATCAAGGTAATTTCTTAAAATATCGAAAATCCCAATCCCGGGATCCCGGGACTGGTCCCGGGATTGTCTGATAAAATCCCGAAATCCCGGGATCGAAATTTTGGCTCGGGATTGGATACCCTACCCATAGGGCACAAGAACATCAGAAAGCAGTTTTGCAGTTTTAGTTCCGATTTGTAGTTCAATTGCAAAACTGCTTTCTGATGTTCTTGAACATCAGAAAACACTGCAGCAATCGTCAAACCACCCTTACTTGGCATCACTTAATCTTCTGATGTCTGCTTATATTAAAGATGATTATATCGTTTGACTTATTACATTTTACGAATTAAATAAAACAATAGTTTGTGTTTTAGTTATATGTACTGAAGTATTGCGCCAATTTCAATATTCATTTTGCATTATGGCAATAAATAAAGTACCAATTGTGTAAGCTGTTTAAACAGATGCCCAATAACTATTTTACCCTTGACAGTTCTAAAATATTGGATGTATACATTGTAAAATAATTTGGTAAATAAAAACGTGTATATATTTGGATGATGATGTGAGTGGTATTCGTTCGGCTGAATATCTTTGAGCGGAAACATCAAAATGAAGTTGCATCTAATATGTCTGTTGTTACTATCGATTGCTGTCTTAGCGACAGCATCCCCCTACAGGAGATTTCAATTTCCAATTAAAAGACGATTTCCTCGTAATTGGGTGAGTAAATTATCAAAAAATATTATATTGTTTCTCTTCTTTAGGATCATATTTTTATCGGAGGTAGATAATCTCCATAAGAGACTATTGAAAGGCTTTTTTATATTCTGGTTTCTCTTTTACATTTAGTTCATTCTTTGTCTAAAGTCTGGTAAATAACCCATGATACCAACTCAGCTTAGCTTAAAAATCCTCCTGAAATTCAAACTTCAATATCAACATCATCATATAAAATCCAAGAGCACATAGTCTTAGAACTAATATTCTCTCAATATTATTCAGCAATTTGGATCGCCACTAAGACAAATATCTAGAAAATTTATTTCTCTTGGGGCACATGGAATACAATTTTTCCTTTTTTCGCAAGTACAACGTCAGTCTAATTATTTCGCTGAGGATCGGAAAACCTCATACCTGATTTGACATGTATCCAATTATTTTATATTGATATATTTCACTTAAATCTTGCAAAAGCTAGTCCAAATGATGGTGATGGAAATTTACTCTGATGTGGGAATGGTTAACTTATCAGAAATGCTTTCTAACTTAAAAAACGAATTTAGTCTCAAATTCACCGTTATCATCTGGTAGTTTTTTCTCTGATAAAGAAATAATTCATTTTCAGTACATTTTATTCGGACCTTTTGTAGAACCTTTCCTGAAAATTTAGCAGTAAAAGATTTTCTAATTTTATACCTCTTGTTGGAATTTAAAGTCCAAGTCGAAAATTTGCGTCATTCACAACTAACCTAGTTTTAGGATCGATTTCTGAATATTTGACGATATCTAAAGTTCAAAAAAGCACCAAAAGATGTGCATAAAATAATATTCGACAATAATTTTTGTGTGATATCGTTTTACATCAATATTATTATTTTTTGAACCGTGTTGTTTTGTGTTGCAGTTAGGCGAATTTGTTTTCTCATTAGCTAAATATTATTAATTTCGTATTTTTTATCAGTTTGATCGGCTTTTCTTTAAGTTTTTCAAGCTAAAACGAGTTTGCAACTGTACTACCACACTTAGAGTTTTAGGTAATTTCAACCAAATTTATATCATCAGTCTCGACTTTCACCAGCAATTCTTTGAAAATTCTTGATATTCTTACCGTCAAATATTTGTTGACAAGTTGTAATATTGCATTTTCTCTCTCAATATTCTAGATACTTTATATCCATGATTTATTCAACATCAATTGCAATTATTCCCTAATCCCTCCCTAAAATCGATTTTCAGTTTAAAGCTTTGTTTTCGGCATTAACAGCATTAAAATTTAAACTTTCGAGCCTCAATTCAGAATAAAGAATGAAATTTTGCTAACCAGTGAACACCTTGAAATATGACATTTTACTCTTATGTCGATAACATCAGGATGAATATACCGAAAAAAGACGTTCATAGAACTTTAATTAGCCAGATAAAAGGATTTAATCCTAGAGTGGTCAATAAATAGGTGTTTCTTTGAAGATTGAATTCACATATATACTCCGAATAATTTTCTTTATTATAAACATTGAATTTACGCTTTTATATTTTTCAGTTTAAAAATACATTTGGAAACAAACCTGTTATAACAGATATAGAAGATCGTTGCCCTAAATTAGATGAAATTCCTTTGGCCATTAATGGAACTAATTATCTACTAGATCTACGATATAAAAATTGCTGGAAAATACCAAGAGTCGGTGATCCATAAGGCAACGAAAGCACTGTCATGTAGTTTCCCACACTGATCGACAGTAATTATTATCAAATAATACAATTGTACTACTTTGCTTACAACATTTATTACTTCGTTGAATAAAAACAATAAACTGCTGGTCGATTGTAGATTATTTTAGACTCATTTTTGAATAAGGATCACAACTCTGCTATTCAAAAATGAATTACCTTGACACACATTCAATGTTAAAGACATTATAATTTGGAGCCATTTGCCAAAAAGTTGTTAAATTGATAGTCGTTTATTTGAGGATTGGATTCAAATTTTGTAACAAAGAATTGGATCTATGAGAATATATTTTTTAAAAATTTTGGAAATAATTTTCATAATTGCAATGGTAATTCAAGTTTAACATGGAATTTTGCTGTGCAAATTTATTACATATTAGATTTCATGCCTTCGTTTACGGGAAAACACGGGATTAAAAAGTTTCCTATCCGATGACAATTTTTTTCTAATGAAAATGACCATGTAGAAAAATAAGATACTCTATTTGTATTTTTATATATTACTAATAAATTGGTACAGAAAAATCCGGGTTATATTTGAATCACCCGCGTGCTACCTGTAGGTTGTGTCCACTACGAGTCCACTTCGTTTTTATTCGACGGCGATGGATCCAACCATCGTGGGATAAGGCTCCGCTTTCAAATTAGCTCCGGATGAAGACGGCGGGAAGCATCATTGGCAGAGATGCGCCATTGGACGTGCACGTGATAATGTTGACAAGAAAGTGCTAAAACAATGTAAGCAAAATATTGAACCCTTGAGCCGACAGGGGTATTTAAGCTAAATTACTGAAAAATTTGCATCATCCCTGATGACGCGAAATGCTATCTCGCTCATTTTGATTAAATTAATTTATACAAATTAATATAAATTAGATGAATTAGAAGCTCGCAAGACAGGAGTAAGGTTAATCCTCCCCCACCCCATCTGATAGTCATGATAAAAGGGTTCCAGGTTATAGATACAAAGGCTGTCACTTAGCTATGTATCGCTTACAATAAAGATCATTATTACACACGAGAGCAAATTTGTAATGTTTGCATTTTAAATTACAGTGTCATTCGGTATTAAGTACTAATTAATCTGTTTCACGCCATAAATGCACACAATAGTTAATTGCATTTAATCTCAATTATTTAGTCTCTCAATGAGCAATGATAGATTTGAGTAATTATTGACTCATTACTATTACAAATGGGATGATTTAAGAGAACAGACTATCAGTACGGCTCGTTGGTCTAGGGGTATGATTCTCGCTTCGGGTGCGAGAGGTCCCGGGTTCAAATCCCGGACGAGCCCTAAGTAGTAATCAAATTACTTTTTTTACTACACGAAAGAAGATTTGTCTACTTTTGTCGCTACATTAGTTAGGCACACGTAAGGCGGCTACTTACATGTGTATCGGATGAAAGACAACATGCCTCGGGCTACTAATTTATTATGACCGTATAAAGATTAACTCTTCGGCAAACAATAAATGACGGCAAACATGTTACCGATATTACTGAAGACCTTAAATTTGGTATCATAAATAAAGAAATGAATGCATACAATGGCGCAAGAGCGTTTCTTCTATTGTTGGTTTTGACATCTTTCCCCTGAAAGGAAAGAAAAACACAGAAAAAATAAAATTTACAACCATAGCTTTAAAGCTCATCAAAATATCGAATCTTGAAAAAGTCCTATTATAATATATATCATCATCATCATAGCGCAGCCACTAACAGTCCACTACAGAACTATGGGCCTCTTCAATATCCATTCATAGGAAAGGGGTTACATCCATTTCGTCTGTATCATACATTCACCTCCTCATTCGCTCGATATTGAAGGTAGCATTACCACCGAGTTTTATTTTGAACGCTCACCCAACGGGTATCCTGAGTGAACGTATTGACGAACACTTTCGCGAACGTCTCGATAAGGAGTTTGGGGAGTTTGTAAAGACTGCGTAGTTTTCATAGGGAGGTGGTGGAAAACTACTCTAGACGACCTTTTTGACTCTACTGGAAAGGGCTTTCTGGAGTACAAGGAGTCCAGTCCCCCCTTTCCTCGCTAGGGCGTTGCCGGGGTAGGGTGAAGACATACGTGACGCTTAAGTGCATCTCGGATTCGCTCCTACACCAACTGAGGGTGTCTCCCCGTCACCGTACAACTTACCCGAGCGAATTCGAAACTGAGTGGTTTCGCCATTTTCTCAGGTTGCCCCTCTCAGTTCGGCGATTACAAAACGATATAGAAGTCAACGGAAGACAATGTTGTTTTTCGTTGCAAAGTAAAGATCATCAAATGCATCTCCTCGAGGCCGTCTTCTTGGTGTTCTTCTTGTTCCTGCTCCGTTCCTAGAGCCTCTCGGATCCGAACCGGTGAGGTTCCTCGAGTTCCATACTGCTAAGTAGGGAAGATCATGCAAGAGACAACGAGCGACATGCAAGTTAAGATTCGTATAAAAAGCAATGAATAGTATATAAACTGGGTATCAGCTTGCTGTTAGAAGAGTATTTAAGTATCTACTCTGTAAAAAGGTACTAGTCAAGTGGCCAATAGTTAAAATACATAAAATCGTATAAGTGTAATAGTTAGGAGTAGTCAAATGTGGTTAGGCCGCAAAAGTATTAGTCAAATTGTATTAGCAAGGGGTAGTTATGTCGCATCACAGTATTCGAACTTTGACGCTTAGTGTCTACCGGGCACAATCAAATAATATTTAATCGGTCAGACTGGGAGTAACTGGAAACAAATATATAGACATAGCTGAAACGAATAGGTTAAAGTCAGGTATCAAGTAATATCAAATAGTCAGGTCCATATCAAATAGTTTTATAGTCAAGATTTTATTATAGGAGCAGTCGAAAAAGCATTTTGCTCCCAGTGTTCCCGCGTTTATGTGATAGTAGGAGGCGGATGTGTGCGAGCATTTGTTAATTCACTTACCTTGGAAGCTTGGATTATTATGATCTTACTTGCGTTATTATCCTTGTTGTAGTTCCTCTCAAGTGACGCGGTAAAGATGTTCTATTTTTTGCAGATGTCGTAAAAACAATGTTTTTCGGCGTCACTCGCGAATTTTGTATACAAGTGTAGTCGGCGTTTCGTCAGAGCGTACGAATGAACTTGCGCGGGGAAGAGTGCAGGGGGGGGGTCCCCGGCGTAGAGGGTGCCGACAAGTCACAGAAAGAACTCAGCGTATCACAGAAACGAATTATTTTCGCAAAGCGTATCGAGCGCCGAGTCGTTTTACCTCCGACTATCGGGAGAAGACTGAATGTTAAACTTTGACAATTATTGAAAGGTTTTTAAGTCCTTAATTTTATTACAGTTAAGCGTCGATTGGGAACGGCCCACTGGAGGTAGAGAAAAGAAAGGCACAAAAAATGCATTTCTTTGAATTTCGATGTTTGCCATAAGCCGCATGTTTAGGCGATAACGAAGGATGAGATGTAATAAAATTTAGCATTATATTATAATGTTTCGCGTGTAATTTTCGTTAGGACAAGATGAAACGGTCTTACTGATGAAGGGGGCCCTGTCGGAGGGCGCAGCCCCGGCGGTGAGGTGCCGACAAGTCACAGAAAGAACTCAACGTATCACAGAAACGAATTATTTTCGCAAAGCGTATCGAGCGCCGAGTCGTTTTACCTCCGACTATCGGGAGAAGACTGAGATAATATATATATATATATATATATATATAAATAGGCAAAAAAAAAAAAAAAAAAAAAAAAAAAAAAAAAAACTATCGTATGAAATATACTAATCTGGTTTTTACAAATATATGATTCGAAAACTTTTCTGCGGCACAGGTAAAAAAAACATTTTTTCCATAGAAATGCAAAGATTTTTAAACATGCATGTTAATGGTTTAATGGTCTTGATTTAATGAAATTCACCATATTTACAACTTGATCTAGTACAGGTTTTAGTGCTGCTGGTAATGTTTGTAAGATTCTCTATGCAAAAAACAGTGTGTAGTTATAATATAAGGGTTTCTTATCTTTGCAAGGGTAACAAATCTTTTGATTGAGCCTACCATTTAAGGAGCACTATCTATACAAATTCCTATACATAACTTCCATGATATTTTAAATTGTTCTAAATATAAAGAAATGGAATCAAAAACATCTTGTCCTATCGTATGCTCAGTAAGTTCTTTGCAGCATATATATTGATTTACTCTTTCGTTGATTTTCATAATTTCATCAAGGACTTTTTCGATTTTCACTATTTTGCAGAATTTTTCGTTTTTACCAATTTTTTCGCGATGTGCTTGCAATAAGCTCGCGGTGCACCAGTTGAGAGCCACTGTGTTACGCATACGCGTAGCGTGTTTATGGTGTATGCGACGAAGACTACAAACGATCTTCCCTCTCTTTCTGATCAACTGTCGGTTAGAGTTTCTCTGTTTGTGACGTTCAAGCCAAACCGTACCGTTCCTTTAGAAATTCAATTAAAGAAGACCAACCTCAAAGGGAATCAAATATATTATTGAAGAGTAACTAAAAATCTGAGCTTTCTACTGTTATTGTTATATTTTATTATAATTAGTTTATATTGAGACACGATTCAGGAAACACAAATACATTATAACTATTGGACATTTTTGTTCTTATTTTTAAACAATATCTGAAACAAAACAAAAAATACAAAAAGAGCCAATGATATGTGTGAAAAGTGCCAACGACACAGAAACGCGAGATTTATTAACTATGTAGGATTTGTTAAAAACTCAATTAATATATTTTTTAATTATCCAGGTGGCTATTTCACTTTACGGTGCTCACCAATAAAACCCCAGAGGGGGGGGGGGCAACTCTACGCCCGTGGATTACAGTTGAAGTTGAGTAGAGGTGTGCGAAGGTAGTCTTGTCGGTTTGCTGATGAAATACTGCTGGGGTAGCCCAGCTAACATGAGTTGGGTGTGCAGCTTATCCTGTGTCGCTGATTAGAGGAGGAGAAAGAGAAATCTGTGCAAAGGGCGACACTACTATTCTCAACAGCAACAAGGGAGAACAGTTATGGCTGCTTGAACGGTGTCTAGTCTCCGTGGCTTAGGTAGTAACCTAACCACAATGAGCATGACCAGAAACTGAAGAAAGCCTGGCAGCAGAGATGGAATCAGTCCAGCAAGGGAAGATGGACCCACCGACTTATCCCAGTCGTAAGCCGGTGGAGGGCCCGAAAACACGGAGAAACGACTTACCGCTTGACCCAGGTCGTCACTGGACACGGATGTTATTGTGCGTACCTAAAGCAAAGAAGCATCCGCGGTGTGCCACCACTGCCAAGCGGAGGTTGATGATGCTGAACACACCATCAATGATTGTAAGGCTTGAACACCTAAGAGAAACACGCTGAAACAAGCACTCGGGCTAGCCGAGCTCAACGCTGCGAACGTGATTTACAGCATGATGGTAAGCAAGAAAAACTGGGACCAGGGAGAGAAACGCAGAGCGGCTCTCCAACCCTAGAACGAGGGCCAGCAATTTAAGGCCAGACTAATTGCCCTCCTGAAGCAATGTGATAAAAAAATACCATGGGGGACATAGAAGGATAAGGGAGGGGTTAAGTCAGTAAGAATCTGACACTACCCTGGGATCAAATCCAGAGTGTCTTATGGAAGATTCCCTTCCCACAAAAGTCTCCGTGGCTAGGTACTACGAATGACTGAATCAATACGTGTACTATGAGGAAAGGGGAGTTCTTGCAGTCTGTTATATGCTGCAACTCCTTTCAACCTAAGGTTCAACCTAAGGTTGGATTCGTGGTGGCAGTGATCTCGCTTAGATCATCCTTTGAAATTTAGTACCTTATTTTCTCCTCCTTTATCGTACCTTCGGGTGCACGATAGCCAGAAGTTGAACTTCCTCTTGATGCCTCGCGTTCTCTAGAGGGCCCAGAGGAGCGTAGTGCGCCGATAAAGATCCAAAGACTCTGTGTGGCTAGTCCGGGGATACCCGGGTCAGACCACATATTAGTGCTCGAGCATGGTTAGCAGAGCAGAGTCCAAAATATTGGTATGTCCCGAATTATTTTAAGCCTTAATTAAAGAAGACCAATAACTCAGTAAGAAGTTCATAAAGCCTCTATAGTGATTTTCGTCTGCATAGCCATCACTTCAGTATACATATAATAAAAGTGTGTTATTTCATTTCACACACATTTTATCGTATAATGTAACATTATATTTTAATTAATCTGGATTTAAATGGTCGATATTTTGCATAGTTTATCATTTTTACTGTTTCATCCATAACATTTTTTTAAATTTGTAGTTTTTTTGTCACTAATGCTTGCCTATGCAAAAAACAATGACTGTCGGTGGTTCTTGTTGCTACTTGCTAGTCGAATGACCACTTTTCCCTTTTGTTAAAACATAGGTCCCCAAACGTTTTTGGTCCGTGGATCGCCGATTTTTTCTGTTTTCTGTTTTGGGTAGACCGTCTGTTTTTCTTATTTGTATGAAGTTGACAGAGAGTTACTCACTTTGATAAAATTCACAAAGGATAAAGTTATTCTTTGGCAATATCTTGAATGCCTTAAATTGTAAGGTTTAAGGGATTAACAACCCTTAACAAGCTAAAATTTTGGTCCCCCCCTTCCGGAAAACTAATTAATTTTTTAATGTTTACTAATACTTTATAAATGCAATATATTAAATACTATTATAATGTATGTCTTAAAATAATATACAAAAATAGTCCCAAAAGTACCCGACCTAACGTATAGATGGCGGGTACTGTTGTAAATTACTATGACATGTAAGGTGTCTAGTCGCTGCGTTATTTTCGTGATCGTACTTATCAAAAAAAATGACGCAAAAAGCTCTAAAAAAGGATAGAGTGGCCATAAGATTTTTATATTCAATCGGTCCACATTTCGGATCGCTGATGTGACGAATGAGCGCCTCGCAATCGGATGCCACACCTGAATATGTTTACAGAACGATTACAAACTCTCATTGGTTGTTTAAATTTTACAATGTTTACGCGATTACGTAAAAAGAGGGATCAGATAAATTAGTATATATAAAAATTATGTGCAATTCTCGATCAGGTTGGTATTCTATGTTTTGCGCCCCAAGCCTAGTTGCGCCCGTGACGGGCGCCTGTTGTGCCTTGCCCTTGTTACGGCCCTGATACGAATTCAGATGAATTTTAATAATTAAAATAGCATCGATTAACCTATTTGTGAAACAGGTAATATTCCAGTAGACTTATTTCCTCCAAAATTTAGTAGTAGCTGAACGCTTAAAACGTATTTAAAGTTATTTTTTGATCAGATTTGGGATCAATATTTGTTAACACTGACAACCGAATTATTGATAAATAACAGTTGGTCGTCGCTTCGATTGGGGTCGTACAAAATAAATATACATACCTCATTTATTTAACCAAGTATTTTCTCTATAAAATATAAATCATTCCAGGTTTTCGCTGAACGCCAGTGCTCCACGAAATATAGTTTGGGAAACCATGCTCTGTTGAATCTCGTATAACATGGAAACGTTTTAGGAAAAAAACGGCATATTCGTCTTCAGTGGGGTTTTCGTTATATGTCCAAAAAAGCAATGTTTGATGAGATAATGACAGATAACAGAAAAAAATCGTTGTATTCGAGAATGTGATCCGCTGACTCATTATGCGGCTATTTGACCCATATTTTAGTACAAGACTCCAGAAAAAGAATAAGCATGCTCTGTACTATGACAACATATGATGCAAAACACCTAAGCATACACCACAACACCTTTTTATCATTTCCGAAACAGAAAAGTACAGAAAGGACTCGGTACTGGTGAATGAGTTGGCTGAACAGTACGTACCGTTCGGAGCTCAGTCGCTTATGGTCGGTGGTACGGTTTGGACGCGCCGCGCACTGTTCGTGAGTTTTTGAACTTTCCAGCGATCGAATGAAAATCGCGGGAAAATTTAAATTAAATACACATGATAAAAATCCCCATTACAAAAAAGGATTAACGACCATGTGTTCTGATTTTTAAAAATCGAAAATAAATAACCAGTTAACAGTGATCATTGACGATCAACGACGATTGATGTTAGTGTTTTGTATCGAATATGTTAAAAATAATATTAAATCAAGTGCTATAGACCAATTAATCGGTGTTGCATTGCACCACGTATAGATCCACCCCAATTTACATACGAAAATAATCCGCGATTTAAATTCGTCACAGATTCGATCCCCTCTGTCAAATGCCAACGTTTCCGAATAGTTATTTTTCCGAATCGAAATAAACGCGGACGCATTTCGATTGACACGCTAAGAATTCCCGAATAGCATAGCGAAATTTTCGTCCATCAGAAATTGACAGCTGTCAAAGTGACGCGTACATCAAAGCAATTAAACCACAAAAACACATCGTCGCCTAACAAGTGAAAAAATGTGCGTTTATTCGACATCGATAAAAAATTGGATCAGATGTTCTGGTATCAGATATGCTTAACCCAAATTTTTCAACGAGTGCCTTGTTCGAGTGTGATTACTTAATTCCTATCGTGCGTGTACATCGCATAGTAAATAAGAAGCGATGTTAACATTGTCCAAATTGTGTCCGTCTTTCTTGTGTCGAAGAATCGAAATCAAGCGATGCCAATCGCACGAAGATCTCAATATGCCGTCGAATGGGTGTTTGAATGGTTAAAGCGCTTAAATTGAAAAGATTTATTTTGGGCCAAAATATTAGGGCTTAACATATGAAATTGCTGAATTTGTGGTTGAGAATTGAAACCGAACACTTTTAACGATACGCAATGTATTCAATCAAAATAAGCTCCATCAACTTCAATTTTTAAAGATTGAATACTTCCTATTGGTAAATTAATGAATTTAATTCGCAAATTGCGGATCGAGATGTATTTGGTTGATCATTGTCTTATAACAGTATTATTCCATATCTCATCAACCATAAATTTTTTTCTCGACTGGATGCAAATCCTGAAGCTTCATTTGCCTTTCTTTTTCCTGTTGTCAAACAGCATCTATTTCTCATTACAAGCAATAATTCGATAAGCGTTTTATCAATTCGAATCATCAAAGAATCCACATCTAAGCGTTTCAGTTTTTGAGCATCGATCAATTCGTTACACCGTGGCTTTCATATGTGCTATTTTAGGGTGTCCCATAAGTTTCTTTCGTTTTCATATTAAGATAAAAATAAACAATAATTTGTATTACATCAAAATTTATTGAATAATATATGATCCATTTTGTTCTTATTACATTTCTCCATCTCTCCGGAAGCCTCATAATGCCTTCTTGCCAAAATTTCCCAGGTTTGTTGGCAAAATATTGATCAATGTACATTTTTATATCATTTTTTGAATTAAATTTTTTACCACGTAAAGATTTTTTCAATGAAAGAAATAAATAATAATCTGAAGGGGCAATGTCCGGAGAGTATGGAGGATGAGGTAAAACATCCCAGTCAAATGATAATCATTTATTTCTGACGAACAAAAACACATGAGGCCTGAATGATGAAAAACAACGCCTCGTCTGTTCGCTAATTCTGGCCGTTTTCTGGCAATTGCATCCTTTAGATTGTCTGGCTGGAAACAATATTTTGTTGAATTGATTGTTTCACCTTGCTGAAGTAGCTCATAATAAACTACCCCCTTCCATTCCCACCAAATGCATAGCAAAACTTTATTTGGACGTAGGCCATGTTTAGCTACAGTTAAAGCTTCTGTACCCTTGATCCAAGATCGTTTATGTTGGATATTTTCATAGAGTATCCAACTTTCATCTCCAGTGACAAGTATCTTCAATAAAAGGTTAGCTATGGCTATGATTAGATCTGTGTTCATTTGCGAAAGGAACTTATGGGACAACCTAATATTTCATTCATATTCAATAGGTTTCTGGAGATTAATTATTGATATTTATTCTATTGGAATCAATGACAATGACAATTTATCTTAGTCAATTCCAAATAGCTGAACTTGTTATATATTCCACATAATCGCATAGATCGCGGTGGACAACTGATTTACTGAAATTCGGCAGCTTGATATGTTACAGCCTAATATTTTATTGCAAAGCGATCTTGCTATTATGCTCGACTCTCTTAAATTATCGTGCCTAAATGGGACATTCATAGACTTCATAATCGTATCTATTTCCAATATCTCCTTGCCCATTTCCTCTAAAAAAATAATTTAAGACGAGCAATTCACATATAATTTACACAAGAATATATAGTATTTTCTCAGAATTATTTCGTCAATGATAAAATAAACGATCTCCCGTTTGCGTTCTCATTCCACGACGATACACTCGCCGTCCTGATGGCCAGTTTCGAGACTTATTTATTTGTGTTCTTAATTTACATTTTCTTCCCTGTTTACTGTTGCAATATAAGTCGTTATTAGAGTGCACGCTGGATGCGTACACATTTGTATCTCGACGGATCGCCACAATGGCTGTGATGTAAGATCACAGAACGGTGTGCGATCGTCGCAAAAAATTGAACGCACACACGACGCAGGGATTACTCGATTTTATCGCGGAACGAAAAAAATAGCAAATATGCGGCTAAACGTCGAACCGAATGAAGAACTCAAGGTTCGAAATCCGAATGATTTGAATTGTAAATCTGCCGATATACTCGGTCATTATATTTTATTATTAATATTTGCATCGGGCAATATTCGGGCGCTCCATTAAACGTGTCGTTTTGTCCCGATGTCGATTTTCAGCACGGCGATGTTGATGGCGAAGACGCGATGATTATTCTCCTGGATAAACTTACCCCACGTTCGATATTAAAATAGGGCCTTGGGGGGTTAATGCGTGCAAAAACCAGTTATAATACTGTCGCAAAGACATTCTCTCGATTTTTAAATCGCACTTTCGAATCGGGACCATTTTTGTGGAGCAATCACCGATTTTGACGTTTAGATTGTATCGATAAAGATATTCTCTGTAATTGTTTATCTATCGATATTGACATTTTTTTTCGATTGTTGGTAGTCGGCCATTGTGTCGACAAAAGTGTATCAACTAGAGAATCCAATTCTGAGCCAAAATTTCGATCCCGGGATTTCGGGATCGTATTAGACCATCCCGGGACTAGTACCGGGAATTTCAACAGTTTGCGAAATTACATTGATAAATTTGATCAAAAATTACTAATAAATCCATTTTTTTGACAAAAAAATAATATGAAGGCGAAAGAATCGTCTGATGAAATTCCTTTCTGCTTAGACACGGACTAAAACTCGACAAATTATTTATTTTCGTCTCTGCAGATGAATACTTATATACTATAATACGTTGATGTGATTCGTAATTATATTACGGAGGAATACAAAAATTCTGAACCCCGTATCTATTATATTTCATATCGATATTCCTATTATTAGAGTCAAGGTGTAGTAAATACATCACCGGTAGGGAAAGATTAATATAACAATTTAAAAAACATATATGTACTGTACATATGTATACATAGATAAGACAGTTATTGCCCCTAGGGGTCCCCTAGCGTCCGATTTCTGTTAGATAAAAAAATCCAATCCTGAATTTTTCGAGATTACGTTTACTAATCTCCGAATTCATGAGCACTTCAAACTGTCCGGGATCCCGGTATCCCGTGATTGGATTCCCTAGTATCAATCAAAGATTCGATACTTTGATTTGTTTAATATTCCAATTTAATTTCCCTGAGGATAATAATTAGTCAAGCTAGCGGACAATATAATTTATAAGATATTTAACTCGTTCGTCGCTGCGTTCACCAGTTCCTCCGCGTAGGTCCTGTCCCGCGTAATTTTGGTGGGCGTTTTCTTCCTCCGCTTAAATACGATATAACCAGTTATTTCATTTCTATTTAATGAAATTAGCACATGCAAATATAAAAATATATTATATACAACATAAAATTATGTTTAATTTAAAATATAACATTATATCAAGTAGCATGGTGTTCATTAAAACAATTGAGGTGATTTTGGACAATTAGGACAATATGTTGAGACCCTTTTTGCATTATTTTTTGTGTCCTGGCGATCGAGAATTTATAACAATGATTTATTTTCATTGTCGAAACAGTCTCCGAAAAGCGGATCCAGCGTCTCATTATTACGTATTTCTATAACGACTTACAAATGTTAACTTTACGAACGTCTTTCTATAATATCTTCCAGATAACAACTGTCTAAATATCTTTCGAGATCGACCTCGAAACATGCATTTCTACCTTTATCTGTTCGCACTTGCTTATCTTCTTTTTTTTCGTTAGTTTGGCTAATGACAGAGTAATTGGTGTAGCTATTCCTTCTGTTTACGCTCCGACTATTGAATTAGGGCCCCGTGAGAAACAACATCGATTCACGTTGGGCGACGAGAGTGTTAATTTCGACTTCATACAGAGAGAGAGAGAGAGGGAGAGTTTCCAGCTGCGAGACTTTCTGATGACGATGATGTTCATGTAGTGTTTTAGCGGCAATTTAAATAAGCTTTCCATGGAAGATACTGCAAAACTATTATCCTTAACATTTGATCTATAATTTAAATTCACATCTTCGTGCATTCGATATTGAATCTTTATAGTTTAAAGCCTAAATAATTTTCCTTGAAAAGCAATGGAAAACATCTCAAATTGACCATGCTGATTTTATTGAATAGGGATTTCTATAGAGAACAATATCTGATTTTATCGATAATATAGTGTATGTCTGTTCATCTTACAATTCTATACATTTTGATTGATCCAAGGCAAATTTCCATTGCTAAATCAGCCCCATTAGATTAATTTGGATGTTCGTTATTGAAAATTAATTCATTTGAAATATAAGTTTATGGACTTTTATCGACATAAATTTTGTTCAGTTGAACATGCATATGCATGTAGATGTCATACACGGTTGACACACGTTGAGGCTCGTGTCGTGAATACATGACATAATTCAGTACTGAGTGGGGTCTCTTTGCAGACAGCGGTTAATGAAGACACGTGCAAATTTCAGGAAACCTGTTTATAATTGCCCATAATTGAATGGCTCCTTGTCGCATCCTTATCGCAACTCCGTTATAAGTCATCGGAGCAAATCTGGAAAAACGAATCCGCCACGCAAATCAGAACACGGAGGTTAATCCCGCAGTGCGTTTATCAATCATGGAGCGTGCCCACAAGGTTAAATATAGTATATTTTTTAGATAAAATTTGTGCTTTTTGTGCTATTTTCATACAGCAACCGAAAGGCCTGGAAAACAATTACAAGGGCATTGTTCGGCGAATGTTGGTGGATCGAAACGTTTCCGATTGTGTTTCGTTAATGAAGTGATTATTGTTATCGGCCAGATTAATTTTTGTTTACACAGTGAATGGATCCGGAGGCACAATGGTCTATTTTGTTAAATGGTAAGTAAACAGAAGTCACTCTTGCTTGCCTATTTACCATTTTTTTTCGCTCTTTCAAATTAACAGTGTAATTGGGTGGGTCGTCGACGGCGTCGTTACCGGCCCATCTCCGCCCAATAAAATAAAGAATTTATCGCCGCTGAAAAGTGAATAGATTTTAATGAACAATTATTCTTCCAATTTGTGTTTGACAATAGTGCAATGGGCAAAAAAACGTCCGTGCGTGTCGCTTCGTTAGCATTAAATTGTTCTTTATGTACAAAAAATATAATTAATTAACCTTTCAATGCGGCGATTCATTTGTGGGGTGGGGTCAACGTATAAACACTGCGAAAATGAATTACAGCCAAAATTTGTGAAATTAAAATTTGCGATGAACGATCATAATTTGAGGTTTTTTTTTGAAATCGATGGCTGGGGTACAATCACAGCGTCGTCGAAGGCGCGTTATGTAAGACAGAGTACGCAGATAAAACGGCGCTAGAAAATAAATTTATAATACAATTACAGCAGACCCGCGATAATCCGACAGACTTTTTGCAAGGCGTTGTCGGATTATCCAATCTGTCGGAGTTTAGAGTACTTTTTAATTGTATTTTTTGGAAGGAATACTTGAAATCTGAAAAATATATGGAAATGGTGAGATATACATAGACAACACAAGGATTCATATTATGGAATTAACGTGCTGAGCACAATGGCCATATCAGTTATAAAAAATAAAAACCTGTTATCATCATCGTACATATTCCATGACGACTTTTTCTTTGCTAGCTACAAAGTCTTCTTTTTTGTTATCTACCTTTAAAACGACTTTGCTTTCATAACTAATATGGGCCACACATTGTGGATCATCCTACGCCGTAATCACTTGCCAACTTACAAAAAGATTTATTACGATTTAGACGATTCAAAATTCTAATATTGAATTTTTTACATTGACGAAGCTTTATCATACATATGTACTATACTTGTATTGGGATGTCGGACTACAGGGGGCGCCGGATTAGAATGCAGCTGGATTACCACGGGTCTGCTGTACTTTTTTTTTTACTGACTTTAAAGTCCTCTAATACGGCGCATGTTTCCTTTTTGAAGTGAAAAAATAAAAAAAATACTTAAGAAAAAATAAAAATACAATTCAAAAATAGATAAATAAAACATTAAAAAAATGGCGTTCAGCTTCCACACCCGTTGGAGGTATAGTCATCAGATATTTAAATGCTAGTTCCTAAAAAATCCTTTCTGCTGAGACACAGACTAAAACTCGCAAAATTCCCGATTTCCCGATAAATTATTTTTTTCCGTCGCTGCAGATGAATACTTTTATACTATAATACTTTGATGTGATTCGTAATTATATTACGGAGGAATACAAAAATTCTGAACTGCGTATCTATTATATTTCATATCGATATTCCCATTATTAGAATCGAGGTGTAGTAAATACATCACCGATAGGGAAAGGTTAATATAACAATTTGAAAAACATTTATGTACTGTATATATGTATACATAGACTAGACCAGCGCTTCTTAAACTTATGTAGTCCGCGGACCCCCTCTTGAGCAAAATTTCTTTCGCGGACCCCCTCTTGAGCAATTTTTTTCGCGGACCTCCATTGAACAAAATATTTTTTGATGGACCCCATTCCAACCCTTGTGACTTAATTTTCAAACAAACAAACATTTTTTTAGTCAAATATTGGTCAAAATAGATCTTTTTATAATTTTTTCTGTAAATAATTCCAAAAAAATATCTTGTTCAAGTATAGGTAAATATTTTTTATATCTCCGCGGACCTCCAGAAAAGGCTTCGCGGACCCCCAGGGGTCCGCGGACTCCTGTTTAAGAACCGCTGGACTAGACAGTTACTGCACCTAGGCGTCGTCTAAGTTCGTCGATTACTAGTTACGCCACTGTTTCCAAGCGTCTAGATTTCGGCGAAAATGTCTCGATTTAGTAGCCTAAGTACGATTTCAGTTAGATAAAAAATTAAATCCTGAATTTTACGTTTACTAATCCCGGGATTCATGAACACCCAAAACTGTCCGGGATCCCGGGATTGGATTCCCTAGTTGTACGTATGGTTGATGTAAGAAAAAGCGTTATACATAAGAATAATCAACATGTCATTCTTGTTCATGTTATTGATAACAAATTCAAATTTATCAAATACTTTTTCGCTTTTGACTGATATAGCTTTTCAATCATATCGATCATGCAGTGATGATAAAATAATCGCTTGCTCCAATTTTTATTTTATTAACCCATTAACTGCCTGATAAATTCAATTCATGTTTTGTAATGTAATTTCTTTAATAAACAAAAATTTTACTATTAGAACTTGAAATATTTTTCAAATGACAATCCACCAGACTAAGTGTTACCAATTCTTCAGTCGCAGCTGATAAACACTTATGTTTTATGTGTCAGCTAAAATAATAAAGCTTTAAAAATAAAATAAAATCCAAATAGGTCACTAAATTCCGTTCTCAAACATCTCAACTAAATAGATTGTTTGCATTAATTGTTTCAATTGTCTTTGTATCTCCATATTAATCAAACCTTAATCTTTTCTAAGACTCTTCAATAGCCTGGTGGGTAGAGTAGCTCACTTGTGGAATGCAGAATTCTGCTTTACGTTCATCTTTAACGATTTTTATTATCAAAATAATTATTCAACATTAGGAATATATAGGTGTTCCCACGGAAACCCAAACTATAGAGTGACGGCAATCGAATTTATTTATATATTGCAAACAATGAATTTAAATGCAGTCGGAATGTCTTCAAAACCAACGGTTTGGTTTTTTAAATCGTCTGCATTCTCCGGTTTTTTAAATTTAAAAAGGAGACAAAAAGTATGTGGACATCACGAAAAAAATACGTATCCCGTTTTAATGCAATCATAAAGAATTTATCTGTGTCGTATCCAAGGAACACGTCCTTAGATAAATAATCGATTTCGCGTTTGTATTTGATGATATTTGTCAATCCAAACGGAACAAATCACACGAAAACCCAAACGATACACGATGAAGTTCAGCTTTTATATTAACATATTTTTGTTGAGACGACGTCGCGTGCAAAAATGAAGATTTCGCACAAAGTATATGCATTTAAAAAAAAACCATTCAACGTGTTTTACTATATTTTTTACTACGTTATTCTTCATGTATATTGTCACTAATGAAACTGTTGTAGAGTTTTTTTTATAACACTTTTGAATCACGTTTATTATATAGTCCCTTGGGGTCCTATGTCGAATCTGATTCGACGTCGATTTTATTGCGATGGGTCCTTTGTCGACTTGTCCGATATGAATATGATATTTTTTTCGTAATCATATTATATTTTCGTGTGAAGCTAACGGATATACAAAATTATTTTTTTCTTAAAAATGTCTCAAATATTTAGGGACCTACTGGAACTTTTTTTTTAGAGTTGAAGTTTTTTGATACTTCTATTCACAATTGCATCAATGGAGGTGCATTTTACAAATAAACACCAAGATCCATTCAAACAAAAATAGTATGACCCTTTAAAATAATTGATGTTTTATTTTGAGGGATCTTATGCCTGAATTTTGTATCAAAGCATCGCTGATTGTATGTATTGTTATTGAAAAAAGATAAGACAAATCGGCCGCTATATTTTTGTTAGATGTATATTTTAGTAATCTGTGTCAATCTACACAAGATTGATTGAGTGAAAAATGAATTAAATTTAATCGTGTAATGACATCTTTTTGACGATAATCACCTATAAGCTGATAAAATAGCATTTTCCGCATATAGTCGCTAGTCGACAAAACTATGTTATTTTCCTTCCTATCGGTAACGTGTTAAAATAGTGAACTTTTAATGCCAGTCGGAATGTCTTAATAAGTCACAAACGGTAAGCTGCCTTAAATAATGAAGATGTCAACACTGCACTGGAATAAATGTCATTTTGCCACTATAAAGATCTTAAATTTGGATAAAAATAAATTTATAGCATCACCTACAAAACTAAGTGCCTGTCGTCAATGTGTTAAAATGAAGTGCGTGTTGAAATTTAATTCAACGAAAAAATCAACCATATAACTTACGTGCATTGTCTTCGAGTCTGTGGTATGTATTCGTACTGAAGACACGTGTCTGGCATTGAACCAGTTAATTGTACAATAATTTATGAATGAAAAAAATGGCTCTCTGTTCGAAATGTCTACGCGTAACAATCGATTATTTTTCTAATTAATTCTGTATTTACGCCGATTCAATGTCATGGAGATTGTCGGTGATTCTTATGCAAATGTTCATTAATTTTTTTCGCGCCGAATTCTACTTTCGCCTAGTCATTTTCCATTATTGTGTGCCGGGGCAAAGTTATGCAAATGTATTCAGCCGAAAAAAAATGCATACGACTCGGCATCGAAAGTGTTGAACTCGAGTACTGAAACCGTATTTCAGCGGCTGCGTTTTTTCGACGTGAAAATCCGCCCAAAAAATGTTTTTGTATAAATTGTGTACAACGAAACGTTCCACGTGTATACGGATTCGCCTACACGTGGCGATAGCTTATTTGTATGCGCGCATTAAAGCACTTCTTACCGAGACGAAATAATTCCGGGAATTTTGCATCGAGGTAATAAAATTTGATATGAATGCTCTTATATAGACGCGTGAATACCACACTAGAAATAAAATTAAATAAATTAATTTTTCTTCATATTTTATGGTGTACGTGCTCTTATACTAGACCAGGGGTCGGCAACCTGCGGCTCGCGAGCCACATGCGGCTCTTTGGATGTGAAGCTGCGGCTCTTTAGTTCCATACGCAAATAACGAAATTTTCTACTTGAATAACCGTGCAAAACCATCGCTCCCATTGAATTTGTTTGCCCAATTATTTGTTATTGAAGTACAAGTTAGTGTTGTAAGTAAATTTTAAATTGTTTTAATTTTTTACTTAAATAATAAGTGATTATATTTTTTTCTTTTTTTCCGTGGGAGGGGAATCTTCGCAAGATACCCATTCTGGATAGTGTGAGATTAACGATTAACTCGTTCCTGCCCACTAAACCCCTCCCTTGTCCTTCTCTGCCCCCTGGTATTGTTTTACACATTGCTTCAGGAGGTCAGGTAGTCTGGCCTTAGATTGGCCCTATTCTAGTGTTGGAGAGGCGCTCTGCGTCTCTCTCTCTCACTGCCCTCAGAATCTCTTCTACGTAGTTGCGCCAAAGGTTCCAGTTCTTCTTGCTTCCTATCATGCTGTGGACTGACGTTGAGTTTGGCTACCCCGAGTGCTTGTTTCAGTAGTTTTCTCTGGAGTGCCCAAGCCTCACAGCAAATGATGGTGTGCTCTACGTCGTCGACCTCCGCTTGGCGGTGGTGGCACGTTGCGGATGGTTCTTGGTCAATCCGCTTCAGGTACGCACCGAAGCATCCGTGCCCAGTGAGCACCTGAGTCAAGCGGTAGGTTGTTTCACTGTGTCCCCCGGCCCTCCACCGTCGTATGACCGGGATAAGTCGATGAGTCCACCTTCTCTTGCTGAACTGATCCCATCACTGTTGCCAGGCTTCCCTCAGTTTCTGGTCATGTTCGTTGCGATTTTTAGGATATTCGTAGTCCAAGGTCCTCTTCTTTGCTTGGAGGTCCAGCGGGGGCATTCCAGCAATCACAAGCACAGCGACACTGTCTCGGAGTTGCGGTGACTCGGAGCGCTCCTTGTCGCTGGACCCTAGCGAGCTTCTTTCTATTGGTGTCGCGTCTGAGCGTCTCGTGCTATATCGGGGTTCCGTACAAAAGGGTCGAGTATATTACCTTGTTTATGGTACGTCTTCTGCGCGGCTTTGGCCTTCCAATGTTGGGCATGAGCCTTCCAAACTTTTGCACCTTCTCTGATGTTTCTTCCATGTGTTTGCTAAAGGTCAACTTGTTATCCATGAGGATCCCGAAGTATCTCAGCGTTTTGCTGTATTCCACCTCGTGTCCTCCAATAACAAGCTGCTCGACCCTCGGTCTTCTCCGTCTGCTGCATATCATTGCCTCTGTTTTCTCGGCCGCCAGCTGCAGGCGATTATCCCATATCCACGCTCGAATTCTGGCGAGGGCTTTGTTGCCCGTCGCCTCCACTTCCTATGGATATTGAGCCGTCACCAGTAGCGCGACGTCGTCCGCGAAGGCAATGAGTTCTGCTCCTGCAGGTAGTGCCCCTGCGGGACGCCCATCTCCAGTCTTCTCGTCAGGTCCGTTTCATTGTGATGGACATATCGGTCTTTGAAATAATCGCTTATGAGGTCGAATGCATACTGTGGAATTTCATTTTTTTCCTCCAGAGCTCCAACGATTAGCTCCCAGTTTGCGCTATTGAAAGTGTTTTTTTTGTTGGCAATAAATTTTTTTGTGGCTCTTTAAACACTTTGAAATTTGTAAATTGGAATTTTTGGCTCTTCCGACTCAAAAGGTTGTCGACCCCTGTACTAGACTATTTATAGGATCATCGTGCATTTGGTGGATCATTTCTATGAAATATTCCTATGAAAGGCATTTTCGTCGGATCGCGTGTACTTGACGCTTATTAATCCCTCAAAGTGGTAAGACACAATATTGTGTCCGAATTCCAATGACTCACAAAGAACATTTTTACACGTTGAGTTCGGAGACAGACAGAGACAGTGAGTGTATCTTGCGTTTACGATTGTATAGATCGTTAACCCAAATTTATCAATTAATAATATGTGAATGATATTGTAGCGTGGGCGATTTACCATCTCCACGTAGTAGCGCTGTTAATCTGAGCAGATTTAATTTGCCAGACTAACAGCGACATCTTCCATCTCTCTTCAAGTGCAATGTGTTATTTTAATAGCACCATCTCTTGTGTCGTCCTTCTTGCAGCCAGATCTCTCTCTCTCTCGTGTGGAATATAAAAACGGACCCATGCGGTAGCGTGGCCATCCCGATGAACAGGTGGGGGCGGGGAACCATCCGGGGAATCTGCCCCCGTGAACATCCCCGCCTCAATGTTACAATGTAATTAATCGATTTCAAGTAGATTGTTTATGTTTACTCGAAGAAATGACCGAATATTGTGTGCTATAGACAGTGATTATTTATTTATGTACCAGATTTATACACGCTGCGACGGTTCTGACAGATAAATGGATTTTTACGGATAATAAGTGCCGGACAAGCAAATATAGCATCTAAGATCATGATGATTTTAAATTAGCTTACTAATCAAAGGGTTAAATCTGAATTTGTTTGTATATTGTCAAATTTATTTTTTACCTGCGATATTTTCAAAGAATCACCATCATCATTGTACAGCCAAATGAAGTCCATTGGATGACTAGAATGTCTTCAATAATATAGGAATGGGACCCATATCGTTTATCATGCATTCACCTCCTCATGCGCTCGATATTGACAACAGCACTCCCTTCGAGTTTCATTTATGAACATTCACCCAGCGAATCACCTGGGTGTACGTAGATAATTCAGGATTTTAAAGAAATTATTGCTGTCGCAATTAGATGATAATTAAGATGTCTAAAACACTAACATAAAAAAATGAAAATGCGCGAAATTCTCACACGGTAGAAATGCAACTTTTAGAAAAGTTGATTTTATGATTTTTTTTCTATTTGTTAACAGAAATTGTTAGTTAAGATATTAAGCTATGTTTGTGTAATATATAATAAAATAGTCAAGCTACTATTTTAATGGCTGCTTTATATTACGTACACACACACACATAAAAGGCAGCGCGAGGAATACTTATCAATGATGCAACTGAAACAGTAAAAACGATTTTTCCTCTCTTTTGAGTTTCACTTTTCGTGACGTTTAAGCCAATTTGCTTTACTGCGCCCATAGAATTTACACTTCAAAGATGTCGATTTCTACTCGTAAACATCGAAATGGTAATAAATAAATTTACAGGATGTTTTCCACATGGACCAATATTTTTTTTTTTTGAGGTTTGGGGAGTATTTTTCCAGAGGAGGAGGAGTATTTTTCCAGGGGAGATCCAGAAAATCAGGATAAACTTGGATCTGGACAATCGATCAGAAATATAATTACAAACTTTCATAGAAAAAATCTAGGATCTAATCCACTATATCAACACAAATAATTATGTATTGCACAAACATGATCTAGCACTCCAAGTAAATTTTGCGCATTGTTATTCCCCAGCGTTCCCACAGAAACACAAACATTCCACGTTTTCATCGACATTATAAACTGCATCTATTGAAGAACGTATTTATTGACATTTAATTTATGTTTAAGCGTTTCTCGTTTCAAGTTATATGGTCCAGTCGTTTCCAGCATTGTATCTCAAGAGAAATCGATTATTCTTCTATTTGCTGCCTCTTATTGTCTTATCATTCGATTCCGTAAATACAAATAGGAAAGACGAAAATGAGATGAATCTCGCAGTTGTATAGTTCTTATTGTTTTAAATCGTAGTTACCTACGATCAAAGTTCGTCGAATCAATTACAGTATTATTTTATTAAATCAGAATTAGAGGTCTTATGTCGTTAATAGGCACAAAAATCGATATGTCAGTAACGAGCTCAACTACTAAATGCTTAAATCATGAATGAAAATCTTTCTAAATTCAAAATGTTTGAAAGCCAAATTATTATTAAATATCGTAGGTATTTAAAAACGTAAAAAATATAGTATTATATGTAATAAATGATTTGGTATCCATATTCGAATTTATGTGCTATTCTCGCTCTTTCATTCGTTACGCTGATCTTAGTATTTGTGATTATGCATTGTATTATTATATCCAGATTTGATTGGATGCTTCGGGTATTGTATGAATTTTCTTATCGTTAATATGTCAATAGGGTATTATATATTTATCGATTTAAAATCGGCCCAAATGGATTATTCAACCGGTTGGACGGATCGATCCATTTTTCCGTCTACGCACGCCCGTTGAAGAAGAAAAGAAATCCGTATTCCGATTGATTTATCAATTTGCATCGATCCGAATAAGAGATTTACAGATTGATTCGTATCCATTGTCACGAAATATGGAGGCCGTCAAAAAGATCAGTATCTGAGTCTGCAGATGCAGTATCTTAAAAAGGGAGCTGACGTATCAATAATGCTGTTCGTTAGCCGTTTGTACTTGATGTATGGGTTTTTTTTTAAAGATTAAAGGGCTTTGAAATATTTTTTACACTTGGGCGTACATGAAGAGGTTCACCAATAATTTTGATGCAATTTATTTGTTACGAGACGTGTTGATGTTGAGATTAAAGTCCTCATAAACACCATGGTTAAATTAAGTGCCTTTTAGCGGCTCAGTCCCAATTTTCGCATGATGCACATTACAGGCTGTATTATAGATGTATGATTACGATAATTATGATCTTCGGGTTTGAGCAACAGAGGATGACCATTTTGAGACAGACCACGGATTAAAAATCTTTGATAAGCCCCCAAAAAGGCCTATTGACCGCCCAGCCTCTTTGGCTGCCAGATTATGTCTTCATTAGGAAGACATGTCTTTATTTTCGTACCAAAGAGAATATACGATCAATGGCCAATAAAATAATATCAGAAAGTGATAATTTAATTATTTATATGAAGAAAAAGTATCTTTTTCTAAATTCCTGGATGCTATAGTCCGGCAAATACTTAAAGAGCTTTGATGCTTTTTGCTGGACACTTATTACTCTCAAAGAAACACGTGCTGCTACGATCGTCCTCGGTAAATTTAATTAAAGAAGAGCTGTTCTGAGGAATTCGACAAAAAATCACGACGGGCTCATCAGTGAGGACAACTGTGTGGATGAGGAGGAGGATGCTGTAATATCTCCTGTCAACCCGATTGCCTTCCTTCGAAGAAACAATGAAACTGCATTGAACGCTGCTAGAAAAGACTAGTAATATATGATACTATAAAAGTCAGGAGAACAAAAAATATATAAATTTGAATCTATAATGTATTTTTGGGGAATCAGGGAATAATATACACCCTTAAAAATAATATATACAACTAGCTGGTACCCGGCGCGTTGCTGCCACAGAAGTAATAATTCTAATAATATCGTTTGAAATTTGAAAGAGTTATCTTGTTTAATTAGGAATGATAGAAATAATGAAATTTATTTTATTTTGTTGGTTTTATTATAAATATGAACAAACATACAAACATTGATTTTTATATATAAGATCTACTGTAAGTTAATTGTACTATACCTATATTATCTGAGAACGTTTAAACAATAAGTTGGTAAAGTTTTATCGCAATCGAATGAATGGTATGGCAGCGCATTAAATACGGACAAACAAACATCGTTTTTTTTAATATGTTAGACTATGCCTATATTACTCGCGCAATTCTTAGCAATAAGTAGACGAAGTTTTATCGTAATCTGATGAACGGTATGGCAGCGCATTACATACGAACAAACAGAAATTAATTTTTATATATTAGATTTTATATCAAACTATGTCTTCTTGCTTACAAATATGTCGCTTAAGTACATTTTTTTCGGTCAGCACTATAAGGGTTAAACTACGGGACTATCTACAGGTCATCGTATGACTTTGTTAATGGGAGGCTGTTGTGAGATTTTATTATGGCCATTAGCAGTGGCGCCATTAATTTGACTGATATTTTTGTACGTCGATTTGGTTTGCGCTATTTTTGCTCTATCAAATAAAAATGGCATCGAATGAAAACGTGGAATATGAGCCAAAAATATGCAATCGGAGAACATGCAATAAAATGCATAAATACATGAAAAAATAGGCATCTGTTTCACATATGCATTTCGATAAGATAAACCCGTTCTTCGGTACAATTCACAGAAACAATGCACCAGACAGTCAATACCGAACGTGGTTGTTCAAACACAGTGAAGGATGTTCGTGTTTGAACGGCCACAATACCGACTTTCCTTACAAAAGGACACACTTCAAATATTTGACGCGTGAACGAACCTTTCCAACGAAAACACGCTCAGGTGTTAATCTTCCTGTGTGCCATTTTCTAGCACTTCCCCCGTATCTTGAAGAAACGCAGCCAGCCATGATTGATTAATAGACTTAATCTCTTCTCTAATCTGATGTATACAGAAATGATAAAAACCACACGACTCCGATTGTAAATACCGCGAGCGCTACTACAGTTTGATGGATTGTCCATGGCAAAAAAAGTTGCTATGAAATAATCTAAATAAACACGGCCATTATCCTCTTACTGTATCTATCGATCACAATAGATTAAGAGAAGTTCTTGAATGTCAGCAATGTTTATTTTTTCACGCTGTAAATCCAATTTGTTAACGACCCAAATGGCAATGCCGCTGATACTTCTTCCCATTTCATCAATCGAAATACTTCCAATTAGATACATTCTAAGACAACACTAAGAATATGCGTTGAACTGATTAACCGTGTCTCCAGACTTTCGTCAGTTTAGCAATTCTGCTTTGCTGGCGTCGAGACCAGCTGTTGAACCAGATTAGCATGAAAGGAATTCCGACATCCTCATGGTTTTCGTTTGATATATTTTCGTATCCATCTGCGGCATCTGTTCAGTAACAAATGTCATTGAAGTATTCGCAAAGAAAAACGCGGGTCCATTGGGATGATGTCATCTCTTCAGGTGCTTCTGTTTTGGCGCAACTCTACATTGGAAACTTCTACTCTTTTAACTACGGATGGGTCAGCAGAATTAAACACGCGTTCAAATTGCCGCTTATTTGAGCCGACTCGCTGTTTATTACGGACATAAATCGGAAATAAAGCTTAAAATCCATGAATCTAAGAATTCTTCTACTTGCCACGTTCATCTATAAATCTAATAATTTATTAATTTTCTAAATAGAAATAGTGTTCTATGCAAATCTGAAGGTTCGTTGTAATGTTATATAAGATGTTATCTGAATTAGATTCAATTGAAGACCCCAAACGATAAAGATCCCAACCCACGGTGTCAGTTTTAGATGAAATACATTATTAAGATATGGGGCGATATAAAAGGATTGAAATATATATAAAATTAAAATTAGTGAGCTAATTTAAAATCTTCATAGTCTTAGATGCTATGTTTGCTTGTCCGCCACTTATTATCCGTACAAATCCACTTAACTGTCAAGATCGCAGCAGCGCGTATGAAGCTTATGTTTAACACTCTCGTCGCCCAATGTAAATCGATGTTATTTCTCACGGGGCCCAAATTCGATAGTCTTATCTTAGATCTCGAAAGATATTTAGACAGTTGTCATCTGGAAGACATTATAGAAAAACGTTCGTAAAGTTAACATATGCATGTCGTTATAGAAATACGTATTAATGAGGCGCTGGATTCGCTTTTCGCAGACTCGGATTTCGGAGACGCGCATATCTGGTTAATGAGTTAAATAAATAAACACTGTCGATAGAATAAAATATTCGATCATTTCTTTGAGTAAACATAAACAATACACTTGAAATCGATTATCATATCGATATCATTCACACATCATTATTAGTCGATGAATTTGGGTTAACGATCTATACAATCGTGTGATGTACGCAGGAAGCTCTCCGAGCTCAACGTTTGAGAGTGCTCTTTCTGAATCACTGGAATTCGCTCGCAAATACGCGATCATCCTATCATACAGGTTAAAATATATTTTATAAGCAGCTATGACAATCGGAACTGGTTGGAAAGAGAGGGAAAATCGTCTATAGTGTCTCCTTCTTTGTCGCATACATGATAAACATGCTACGTACATGCGCCGCACTGTACTAGACTGGTAGCGCGCTCATTTTATTATATATTACACAAACGGAGAAATTACGAAATGGAGAAAAAGATAAGTACAGATAGAGTGCAAGCCTTTATAGAATGGTAAAAGGCAAATAAATCGCCAAGAAAAGGTCCAAACTTGGAAAGAAGTCTAGAGCATCGATCTAGGCAGGGTGGAAAAAAATCGTTAGTAAATATAATAAAATCTATTTTTTGTAGGAGCTAAGAAGTTTCACTTCTACCGTGCGATAGTGTTTACACAATTGTTTTTTTTTTAATAATGTGTGCTCGTGGGAATAAAATATACGGCGTTTACTGCAGGAGAAGAACATCATCAATGTCCCATGCATTCGATATTGAAGGTAGTTTCTATGACCTAAGAGACTCAGTGGGTCACCAAGATTAGAGTTTATTGGAGTGGATAGAGTCCAGTCCCTCTTTTACTAGCAAGGATTAGGATAAAAACCTATGCAACGACGAATAAATGCATCTCAGAATAATACCTATTCAAGGGTCTATTGCAAATTTAAACGTTGGAGTTCTTGATACAAGTCTGCTGATTGATTACTGTACGTTGATGTATCCAACTTTTACAGTCAATACTGTACAACATTGTGTTTATTCGTTCATGTTTGTAAACTCATATAAATTTGTCATATTTATCATTGAAGTTATTGTTTATTTTTTCGATAGTTTAAAAGTAGGTCCATATTTCTCAAAATTTTATGTAAATAACTGTTGTATTATGAAGTGGTTTTGTTTATGGACGTTTGTAGCATGCCCGCTGCGTCTTCCAGCAGTGTTTGCATCTGATCTTGAACATTTCGAAACGAGACGATATGCATCTGAACTAAGCGATGCAATTGAACCAAACTAACAACCTAAAGTGTCAATAAAACGCTCATTAAATCCACAGTGTCGAGCATCGTCGTCAAACATTCTTGTACGACACTCGCAGAAAGACCGGTAGTTGCTCTCCGGGTAAAAGTTGTGTCAATACCCATCAATCTGTCTCTCGAATTCGATTCGACCTTCGCTCAACGAGGAACTCAATTCCATCAACCGTTTTAATATGATGGTATTTATATGTAAAGCATTGACCCGCGAGATCACGACACTGTTATTGTCTTGTCTACCTCTCAGAACTAATTTATAACACTTCGGGGCCAGTAATTTATGCACACTCGTGAATTGGACGACTGGACCAGGGCTGTCTGCTCCGAGGAGGACACATGAAAAATGATCTGGTGGAATCAAGGCTGGAAGACCAGAAGCGAGAGTATTTTTTATGGAGCATTGCTTACCATCAACGACGGCAATGACGGCAGACCTTTGCCGTCATTCAACACTCTTTGTTGCAAAAATGGTACAGCTGCAATTTCGGAGGTCGATTGGGATGCCTTTCTCCCAACTTTCCAACGGAAGACATACATTGACGAACGACGTTCAAGTGCCATTTAATCCTTACGTTAATTATATCTCGAATATGCCAAATAGCGATCGTTAAAAATAACGCTAAGCCCTATTAATATATATATATTTACTAAACTAAAAAATGACAGACGTCCATTAGTGTCTCGTCGAGACTCGAGAATGTAAAAGACTGTCAAAATATTATGAAATGTATGACTCAATTGATGTACATATTAGAAAAAATGTATGTAGATAATGACCCTTACTAAGTGTTCATTCATAATCTAATCTTCAATGGAATTCATTTTATTCATTAGTCATTTTATGAGCAATTTACGTAACGGATACTCGAACAAATTTCTATCATTCATACCATCTGTTACTGGTTTATCGTTTATGTATCCGTAGGAACGCTCAACACAATCAACAACGTCGTTTGGTAATGAATAATGTTATTTAGATGATGCAAATAATTAAATGTAACTCATTCATATTGGGTCCAAATCTACAGAAAATGTATTTGACGATCATATTTAAAAAAAAAACATGTATTCGCTACGAAACCCATGAAAAAGTGGTCGCCAATGATCCTATTGAAAGATCAGTAAAAACCCAATTATTCATATTATTTTTATATATTAATCAGCGATACTTGAATAACGAGCAATAATCATGTATACATTTTTTAGCCAAGCTCTTGAAACTCGTCTCAAATTCATCAAACGTACGTCTTACGATATTGTAGCTTAAGCGGTCGATTAAAAATGCTTCGTTGGACCCTAATGCAAAAATGCTTCTTTACATCAGTAATACACATGTTAAATTATACGAATTCATTAAAAAATGTCCGCGCAAATAATAGCGCTACCTGCACGGTGGTCGAAATAACGCCGGCAGTGATTTATGCCGGCCACACGCGTGTTAAATAAAACGACGGCTTGAAATTTCGCCCAGTTACAATGATTTATGCATTGATTCGACAGCGGATACATTCTTTGGGCAAGTTCATATGAATTTTACGATTTGAAAGAAGTCATCAAAGCAACTTTACGAACTCGGAATGGCACCGATGACGATCGCGTTCTAATAAAATCCATACCGTCACAGTTTTTCGATCCTAATTAAGTCTGGAAAATCATAAAGTTTATGCTATTTTATAAACGCCCAAACTAACCGCCGATCATATTTGTGTCTTGATTGTGCTGTTATTTCCTCGCTTTATGATTCCATAAAATTTTCATGTAAAACGTTAAATAAAGCTTGTTTTATTGAGCGTTCGTAAAAACGTAATAAAGCCATAAAGCACTTTCTTGCTCTTGTGCAATACATTTCTTTATGTGCTAGGAGACTACTTAACGCCATGCAATTAAAACGAGTTCTTACTGTTGAATATGAAGTGCTTCAAATTAAATCTCAGGTAAAATTTAGAACCAATCCATATTCAATAGGTTTTAATTGAAATTTAGTCCCAGTGGGACATAAACAGTTGAGAAATTAATGGTGAAATATATCGCATTATCAACGAAAGAAGAGCGCTAAATTTAGATACCTCTTGGATACATATTAAATTTTTAATGCATCGATCAACATAATTTATGATGAAATAACGATCGAAGCAGCTTTTAAAGCGTTAATCTTATTGGCCTTAAATATTCGTTACCGTAACAAATATGGTTCATATAAATTTGAAAGAAAATCATTGCTTATCCAAAGCACAATCGTGTCCAGAAATACTTGTTTTTGTAGCAATCAATAATCCTTAAAGTTTCACACGTTAAGACCCCAATGTTTATCCCGAATTTCAGCGAGTCGAAAATTACACAGTTATTCCCAATTTATCGCATCCAGACGCCTGTTTACTGTTTCCGTATAGCCAAGTCGGCGTAATGCCTGCAATGTCTGAATAAATAATGAAACATGATCTTTATGATCGCATGCCGATGGAAAAAATATGGTTTTAGGTGTTAACAACAAGAAAATGTGTACATATAAATATGCTTTTAATTTTTATTCGATGAAATTTTTGGCAACCCTCAAATATTGTCTGGACTTCTGAGGATGCAATTGGACGTCCATACAATACAATAACATTGATATATATTGGATCACAAAGTGTGAACTATTAGGTTGTTTATATTAGGTTGAGTCAAAAATAATTGCCGATTTTTTTTTCAAAAATTTTAACAAAACATAGTTTTAACAAAATTACAGAGCAATATTACTCTATTACATATTCACTATTATTAGTGAAAAATTTCTCTCATTTTACTGGTAACTTATCAATACCCTCTTTATAAAATTTAGCAGGTTTAGATGAAAAGAAATTTTTAATAGCATGATTCACATCGTCATGATTTTCCATTTTTTCCATTTAAGAAATTGTGCAAGGAATAGAATGGATGGTAGTTGGTTGGGGTAAGGTCTGGGGAGTATGGGGGATGTTGTAAGACAGACCATCCAAGTTCCAGAATTTTTTGCAGTGTTAACTTGCCGTATGCGGTTTTGCATAGTTGTGTAATAGTATAACATTTTTCCGATAGCCAAGAGAAGAGCGTTTTTTCGAAGACACGTTGTAGCTGTTGAGTCTATTTATCAACACTGATAGATTCATTTCGATCTATTAGCTCGTGTTGGACTATGCCTCGACGATCCCACCATACACATAATTTTTTTGTCCATGAATACTGCCTTTACGATCTGCCACTGTCTTTTGCGTATGACATTAACGTACGTTACCTATTTTTCATCTCCAGTAATCTTTCTTTATCTCTTTCAAAAAGTCTTTCAAGGTCAAGACTAATGAGATTCATATCTATCTAATGATATCCTATACTCATCAATACGGATGACTGATCAAGGATAAAACCGAATAATTATAATGGGTACTTTTTGCCGGCAACTATTTTTGACTCAACCTAGTAAATATTAACATAATTTCTCTAACTCTCTTAAAATTGTTCTACGTTTGAATATCATTCTAATTTTGTAAAAAATCTGATATTTTTGGTTGTTTGTTAACAGATAAATATCGTTGTATGAAGCTAAGACCTTTCAAAGTTTTATATCAACATTTTCTCGCGGGATACGCTTATGTGCGTCTTTTGGTTACTATTGGTTGATTTGGGAGAAGCACGTGTGCATCTTTAGTCATAAAACACAAAGAGATAAATTGAATCATTATATTCCATGAATTATAAAATATTTTTTATCATGCTGGTACGCGTACTGCAGTTTAAAAACGACTACTATGTTTAAATTATTTTATACAGTGATGTCTTAAACATTTACTCTATTTTTTCTAATATTGCAAATTTTCGCAAATACGCCTCGTGCCAGGCGAAAGACAATACCGTGCTTAACCCGACGGGAATGTGTTAAAATGTATGCATGGTGTTCAAAAATTAAAAAAAAAGCATAACAAGATAGTTCCAAAAGTACCCGACTTAACGTTTAGTTGGCGGTTACTGATGTAAAAAAATACTATGATAGAAAGTGTCTAGGCTCTACGTTGCTTCCGTGATTATACAGATCATATAAAATGCTGCAAAAAGCCTTAAAAGAGGACGGATTGGTTTGTATGTTCAATTGGTCCGATTTTCGGACCGCTGATCGATGATGAATGAGCGCCTCGTGATCGGATACCATACCTGAACTTGTCTATAGAACAATTACAAACCATTATTCCATTTTGAATTATTATCCTCTGAATAATTATTGCGGATATCACTGCCATAAAAATTGTTTAATTAAACTCTTCTTTCACGAGTAATTACTGAAGTTGGCTCAATTGGAATTTCACGTTGAAATAAGTCCAGTTTTATTGTTTTACATGCATTCATTCAATGGTGTTTGTCTTATTTCTTTGATGGATGAAGTCATGAAGTTACATACTCCAAAATAGTGGCATATTTCTGTATTACAAATGAACGTATTCAACGGAACAATTACCTCGACGGATGTGCAATATCCTATTTACTTCTTGCTTGGAATTCTCTGCTTGCAATTGAACATCAATAAGGATCGTCATGATTCAAGGAACGATTTAAAATTGTAATATATGGGTTAATAGACGTGAATGCCGCAAAAACGTATTGTTAAGGGAAAACGCGTCAATCTTCGAGGCGATCATTTTTTAGATCTTAACCAGGAGGTCTTCGGACTCGTTTTTATGAATACGAAATGAACAGCCTCGACTCCCTGCCTTAATTATATACGACTCTGCGTTATAAATTCTCATTTTTTCTTATTGCATCGTGAAAAAATTAATGCATTTGCAGCTAATAGATCATTCAGAATTTTTCTCGGGGGGGGAATGCGTCGCCTTCGTAAAAAACATGCGCCCCCGGCGACGGCCCCGCCAGTCAAAGTCGACAAAGAGCTTCAGTTAATTTAAATTTATTTGATGCAGGCTCGCAGATATCGTCTATTATAATAATCAATTATTGGTGTGGCATGAAATTATAAATCGCACTAGCGAATTCGCCATTGCACGCCACCTTTGTGCCAGCATTTAATGGCCAACTAAACATAGACGCGAATCAATTTATATCATAAAACGTTTGCATTTAATGATGCCGTTGATTGCCAGGCTTCTGAAAAAAGAATCCAATCTGAAGATCTTTTTGTTAACGCTTAGTGGTTGCAACGTGTGGATGATATTGGCAAATTATAGCTTTGGACCCCGTATTGACCATCAAAGGCGACACGATCCTGTTGTGCTAAAATTTGCATTTAAATTAAACATTATACAACGATAACATTGATGTCTCTATTTATTCACAGGAGTGATGATTAGAGTAATAAACTAAAATGTAATTTATTTTATTTTCGGTAATAGACTAACATTTTTTCTCTATATTTTGATATGTTAATCTATGCAAAATATATTGCCTGTGAACGCCCAGTATTGATAGAAAATATGGAAAAAGCTCTCATGATCTGGATAGAACATTGCAATCACATAAAATATGGTTTAAAAATTTTAAGAAGCGATTCTCACTACATAATATAAAAGTCAAACGAGAAACTGTATTGACCGATATAGAATTTGCCAAATCCAAGGAAGATTTGGAATTGGCTGATAAATTAGAATATATGCTTTGATTGAAAGAAATTAAAAATTGCAGAGGGAATTAGAACATTGCTTATAGCCTTTTCAGTAAATATACAAAGATTTACAGGCTAAAAGTAGGCAAAATTTTAAAGGATCTAGCAGTGATGAAAACCTAAAAGCCATCATGAAAAGCATTTGAATCAAAAGGATTATAGATACTGATGTTGATGAATTATCAATGTCATTGAAGTATTTACAGACCTATTAATATATTAGGGGGACCCAAGAATAATCGCGTATTTTGAGACCATATGTTCGAGCAAGATTATGACACAGTTATGGCAACATCTATGATAACAGTCCGCAGATGCCAATATCGGTTCTAGAAATTTAAATCCGGCTAAGGGATGAACCGAAAACAGGAGGATTTTCTAAATGTGATACGATGCATTAAAATCCCTAATCGAGTCAGATTCATGGTAAACAATCGAGTTATCGCAATAACTGAAATCTCCATGGACCGCTGTGCATAACACATTTAAAACTCATCGAAAAACGAATAGGATGGGTGCTATTGGGTAGGATGGGTACCGTACGTCTTGATCCAACACAACAAAAAACGACCCACGAAACACGTGCTACGCCTTGTTGACAGGACAAAGAAATTTTAACAAAAAAATCAATGGCTTTCTCCAAAAAAACTCCCAATTCCAACGCTTAATTCCGAATTAAAAATGCAGCTGACGTGGAAATACATTTAAAATCGTTTTTGCTTTTAAGTCGAAAACAATCTAAAAATGATACTGCCAAAGTGATGGGAAGGTGTGTTGAATAATGAAGGGAATCATATTTTTATTTTATAATTTCTCACCTGGTAATACACTTAAATCCGTGTTCCGCGAAAAATCGCACAAAAAAAAGACAAAGACAGAAAAAGTGAAGATGCGTTCCATGGGTTTTTAAAACCGTATAACTTTGAAATTGCTATATAAAATATATCTAAAATCGTACAAAAAAAGTTAATAAAAAACCTGAAAAACAATAAGGCAAATTAAAAATAGCGTTTTTGGTAGCATTTAAAGGACGTCTTGCATCATTGGTCAAATTTTTAGGATGTCTTACATCTGGCATCTCAAATGCCAGACGTCCACTGGGGGAATACTAATTATTTTATTTACAAGCTATCATCTCTGTATGATTATTTTCGTTGCGATTTATGGCATGATTCAGAATTGCTCTCTTCTTCGGAAGAAATAGTATACCCAGTGTCAATGTCATCATTTTTCGTGATCGTAATTCGGCGAGCGATAGCAGATGCAATATAATTTACACAGTCCTAAATCATATTTTTTTTCCAAATTTCGGTTAGTGTTGATGATTTATTTTCTATTTTATTCAAAATATCTCGAAACGTACTTTTTATGAAGTTAAAAAAACTGCTTTAAGAAAACCGCATAACTTTGAAATCGCACAAAAAAAGTTTGAGTGTATACAGATTTACCAGCAGTTGCCATTTAATAACTTGAATTTTCAAAACCACTTTAAGAATGTATTAAGTGTTAATACTTGTTCGAGAATAATTTTAATTAAATAAGCTGCTTAGAATGCCAAATATAGACTTTATCGATTTCGAGCTTGGACGTTAAGCTCTTAATAACAATAAAATAATGGTTAATTGTTTGTTTGATTAGCAAATTAACGATAATTTAATTAAATTCAAACATATATGATTAGTATTAAATTAAATATTAATTTCCTGGAGGATTTAATCGTTCTACGAAGAAAGATTTAGGCGAAATATCATCAATATATTTAAATATTTGCAAGTATGATTTTTTTTATAAATTTGGGAACATGGAAGACAAGAATGCAAATACAAGCGTGTGCAAAAAAACGAAAGTAAAGAAATTGACCTAGATTTATTATCAAGCTTGGGAAAATACACCACAAATTCAAGCAAAAAGCTACCGGAATAAATGTTATTGCCGTTGTCTATTTTGTTTTATTGCTTTTATTGAAGTTGTACGAAGTTGAGCGTCGTAAAAAAATACAAGAAAAGCGACAATGATTTCTTTTCTACTATTTTCAGCTATCTATTATAATTGACATTGATAATTTAAAACGTTGAAAAACCCAAACAGTATGAATTATGTTGTTTAGTATAAATGAAATCTGGACGCTTGGAAACAGTGGCGTAACTACTAATTGGCAAGCTTAGGCGATGCCTAGGTGCAGTGACTGTCTAATCTATGTATACATATATACGGTACATATATGTTTTTCAAATTGTTATATCAACCTTTTCCTACCGGTGATGTATTTACTACACCTCGACTCTTATAATGGGAATATCGATATGAAATATAATAGATACGGGGTTCAGAATTTTGGTATTCCTCCGTAATATAATTACGAATCACATCAATGTATTATATTGAATTGTATTTTTATCTTTTCTTAAATAAATAAAGTTCTATCGCTTTCAAATTATTTTTTATATTAAACAAATGGATATATTAGTAATTTTTGATCAAATTTATTAATGTAATTTCTTAAACTTTGATTCGAAATTTTAGCTCGGGATTGGATTCCCTAATCCCGCGTATCTGCGTAAAATGTAGTTCATAATTAACGCAGTGGTGCGTTTTAGTTACTATCCAGACATTGTTTTATATTAAATCGCTCTTTATAATTAATTTCACATTGTTAACAGATAATTGATTATGAAGTCCAAATAAAAATGAAAATAGTTATCATTCTCTATAATTTTGTTCACGGATAAGACTTGACTGACATTTTATACAACAAAAACACAAAAATAGTCAATTAATATTTGCTAGGAGCATGTTAATTAAAGTTTTCTTTAATTATGCACTAATCATACATGTGCCATTATTCCAAGGGGGTCATCATATCAAAAACAATTCGATAACCCTGACTAATCTAATAGACCATTTTGTTCTAATAACGAAACTAAGGTTTGTTTAGTTTAAAAAAATGGCGCAAAAAATTAATATGCCGAACATATTTATTACAATAAACATACATCACGCAGTTATGCACATTACAGTCTAGACACATAACATTACAATCAACACTGACGTTTAAATTTATAACGTGTAAGCAGTGCTGTTTTATTGGGTCGTAAATTTTATAGGTACAATTCACAGTTTTTTTTTCTTCCTCTCTGCTCGTGTTCGGATCATTATGGCATCTTGACGAAATATTTTCGGCGATCATAATCTCGATATGAATTTGATACGCCCCGGGTCGTTTAATTTGGACACGTTTCTAATGAAAATCCCGTATGGGTCGTATTGGTGACGAGGGTTGACATTTGAGTAAATCGTTATGCGATCTTATGGACTTAATAAAAGGCGCTCGTGCACTTGAAGGAGGGGCTCGTTTTGATGAAAAATTTTCCATAAAAAACTCTAAAACCTACCCCAATTTCCTGAAGACTGAAGCTGGAAAAAATTCGTTCGAAAATCGAAGACTGCTAATTAAATTACGAAAATGCGGACTCGCAGATATGGCGTATCTTGTATGGAAAAAATATGAGTAAAAAAGTTACATTGCTCGTCTTCGGTGCTTTGATGATTACACGTCTTGTTTATTATTTACATACGCATGTTTATTTTTATTACACATACTGACCGATATGTCTCACATATTTTAGATAATGCGATGTATGTGAAATGATTTCGGCTTTAAATGTGTCAAAATGGCGATAAGATTAACTAATGCCTTATAAGATTATGGGAAGGAGACCATTTCATATTGCTATGTTACAATATTAAACCATTGTAGATATACCTGTGTAAGAGCACTCAACTTACTGTTCTATAAATTAACACATTCCCGTCGGGTTAAGTATAGTATTGTCTTTTTTCCGACGCAGGGCGTATTTACGAACATTTGGCAAAACATTGCAATATTAGATTTTTAACTACATATATGTAAATCGAGATCCTTAAATAATATATTGTTTTCATAGTTTAAGAAAAACGTGTTTTATATAAATTTTTAACACGACTGGTGCAGTAATACTGTCTAATCTATGTATACATATATACAGTACATATATGTTTTTCAAATTGTTATATTAACCTTTCCCTACCGGTGATGTATTTGCTACACCTCGGCTCTAATAATGGGAATATCGATATGAAATATAATAGATACGGGGTTCAAAATTTTTGTATTTATCCGTAATATAATTACGAATCGCATCAAAGTACTATAGTATATAAGTATTCATCTGCAGCGACGGAAATAAATAATTTGTCGGGAAATCAGGAATTTTGCGAGTTTTAATTCGTGTCTCAGCAGAAAGAAAGGCAATTTAATCAGTTACATTGATGGTGTTATATGAAAATAGGGGCTCGTGCGGTCATCAAATCGAACTAGCATTTAAATATCTGATGACGATACATACCTCTAATTTATGTCAAGAATATGTCATACTGTATCATATTTATTCGCTTTGATTTACAATGATTATGATAAATAAAATATTTTTTACTTATTCCGCAAAAGGCCGACTGGTGAAATACAGTCGGTAAGATCGTATAGGACAGATTCAGATTTGAAATCTTCTTCTCTTGCGCATGCGCTATGATAGCAAATTTGGAATCTGCTTCCATCGCGCAAGCGCAATGTAGCGCGTTCCTTAGTTGTGTCTCAATTTTGCAATGTTACTTATATTTAATTAAATGGACAAAATTAGATGTTTTTGAACTATGATAATCATTTTATCATGACCTTTGTACAAGGAAAATAGACTAGTGTTTTGCTTTATAAGTGTTTTTATAAATCGGCTCTTTGAAGTGTTGAAGATAAAAAATACCGTTTCAAATAAGTTTATATATCATCATAAACAAACCCAATGCACATAATTTGAGAAAGAAAAATTTGTGGTGAGCATATCTTATATTTTTGAAGCTTAAAGCTGCTTTAACTAAAAGCTTTTGTCGGGCGAATTTTGCTTGAAAGCAATAAATTGTAGTCAATTTGCATTACGCAAACAATTAATTTTATAACACACCTTAGCCATACAATATTTTGATAGAAATATGAAATTAATATAGGATATGTCAGTAAATTATCATCAATGGCCAATTGATATTTCTGTGTATTTATCGATTTGATGATAAATCCTCGATTATTTGTGGAAACCCAAAATTTTCATTTCGAAATTGATGTTGATTAATTCGTGTCTCGTAATTCGAACCCGAATTTTATCACAAAGAAAGAGCATTTGACCTCATTATTCGTATGATTTTTTAAAAATGTAATAACTCTTTAATTTGGTTCACTTAAATACCCTGAAACAAATCGCGAAATTTGCATTGATAAATTTAGTCTTACATCAACTATTCTTTCATAGATTCTTTCAATCTTAAATTAATTTTATGGTGATTTGAAAAATTTAATATACTTTACACAATTGAGAAGCTTAACTTTCTTGGATGAGGCTTTTACACGCTGTCTTCGTGCTCTAACCGTTGTCCTGATTGTCTGCGGTTATCATATGATATCCGTTTTACACCACAGGTCATAATACATTTCGAAAAAAATACGGATGTTTGCTCTATCGAGTTTTCATATTTCCAATCCCTACAAGATGGCAAATTATGATGGATATGAACATGAACAACAGTCGATGCAAATCGTTCAAGCTTCGCACGTAGATTTTCACGCACCAAAACGCAGAATACCGACCCGGTCGAGAGTTATACACGATTTTTATTTTAGTCGACCATTTTTCTTTACATGAACCAACATCGACTGAGTCCTCTTCGGACAACTTTGTTTCATAATGAGAGTTTGTAATCGTTTTGTAGATATGTTCAGGTATGGGGTCCGATCACGAGGCGCTCATTCGTCATCAGCGGTCAAAAAAGCGGACCGTTTGGACATACAAACCTTGTGGCCGCTCTGTCCTCTTTTAGGGCCTTTTGCGGCATTTTATATGATCTGTACGATTACGGAAGCAGCATAGCGTCTAGAATTTCTGGGAGGGGGGGGGGGGGGCGGAATTTATATATCCTTCCTTAAAACAGGACATTCCCGTCCCTTGAAATATGAGTTACCCATTTGCGCGGTTTTACTTTTGCGCAGTCAAGAAAAAAATATTTTAAATTAATATTTAACTTGAACGATGATACGTGCAGTGCAGAATATTCTATAATAATTAACTCCAATGAAGAAAGTGAGACACGGTGGCACGATAGAAGTGAAACTTCTTAGCTCCTAGAAAAAGCTGATTTTATGTATTGCTTTTTTGCCATTTGTCAACAATTTTTCTACTCTACTTGATATTTTCTCCTTCTTACCAAGGCATTTTTTAGTACTTTTCTTGGTAGCTCATTGTCTTTTATCATTCTTTAAAAACCTGCACTCTGTACTTGTCTTTTTATCCATTTATTTCTTTACATAATGGAAATTGTTAGCAAAAATATTAATCTGTGTTTGTGTAGTATATAATAAAAAAGACAATCGTCTAGTGGTTGCTTTATGCTACATATAGACATATCTTGTATATGCGGTGCGGTGCATGCGCATAGCCTCTTTATTATGTATACGACAGAAACATATAGACTATGAACTATTCCCTTTTTTCCACTCCAAATATCGCTTTGAGTTTCATTTTCTGTGACGTTCAAGCCAATTTGCTCGACGTTATTGACAAATCATGATTGGATGAGTATTGTACATGTGCATGTATATCATGTATCCCTCAGCAATAATCAGGGACTCGCGTGATCCTTGCCCGTGGCGTTATAATAAAATTGCGTTTTTGTGTTGCTTAACCCCTTCAAGAGGTAAGACACAGATTTGTATCCGAATTTTTACAAGTTGAGTTCGGAGACAGACAGAGACGGAGAGATTATCTTGAAGGTCGGAGATTTTGAATTGGATACAGAGATGAAAAGAGTATTTTGCGTACATCGTAAGATTGTATAGATCATTATCCCAAATTTATCAACTAATAATGATATAATTAATCGATTACAAGTATATTGTTTATGTTTACGCAAATAAATGGCCGAAAATTGTGTGCTATCGACAGTGTTTATTTATATATTAATACACATTTTATACACTCTGCGACGGTCCTGACAGATAAATGGATTTGTATGGATAAGTGGCGGACATACAAATATAGCATCTAAGTTTATTATATAAAATTAGCTCACTACTCAAAGGGTTCATTTTCATCCTACGCTGTAAAATTTAATATCGGACATTTCATATGAAAACAAATGTTGCTTGGTTTTGATATTTTTCGTGGAATATAAATATTTTTTCTTGACTAAGCCGGTAATTGAAAAGGAATACAAATACATCACCATGCGATCTATCATATAAGGTTCATCAATTGAATCATGTTATAAAGAAATCAAGCATGGGCATTACATGACCGTTGACCCTGCGCCTCAACATAATGGGTACCATTAAAACAACATCAACACAAGAATGGTGTGAAATGTTATGTTTGCACAAGACCGATACAGTTTAATCTAGAAAGTGTTATGAGTGCATATGCTCTTCTCTGAGTGGTTTAGAGAACATTATGAAATCGATCTGTCAAAGTGAGAAGATAACGAGGTCCGGCTGGTCGAGGAAGAGGGAAGCTGTCAAAATGCGCCACGACGCTATGCGAGGCACTCACTTAACAACCAATAAATTTGTTCGCCCGTGGGTTCACACGTTTGATGTGTTTACAGTGATGATTATCAGGTGCACGACACGTAGCGGGCCTCATTATCATATTCGAGAGCGACAGTCTTTCGATTTGCATAACCCAAACACGACGACCAGAAGACGTATTACCGAAGGCTTAACAACGCCCGAATGTCAAAATTCAGAGTACACTTCGTCTATCTCCAGAAGACGGGATCTTCTAATCTGGAGCTAAGCCGTTGATGATGTAACGAGTCATTAGATGATAACGCAGAGTCATGGATTAGCAGCGACTTGGAACTATCCTTTATTGTCTCAAATAGGAATGTGGCAAATATGCTTAGAATCTACAAGTCATTTAGATATCCACAACATTGGCCAGTATAACGACACAGTTCTTCAATTAAAACACTGCACTCGGTCATTAATTCACATTGTTTCAAAAGACAAAGACGACCCCCTGTCAAAATGCTATCAAATTCAAACGAAATCCATTGAATAAGCGACTTCGATACGTTCATGATCATTAAATAAAGACTATTCGATATGTATGTATTTTATATCGGTCTTAATTAGTCCCATGAGATATCATTGGGATAACTTAAAAGTGTAAGCAAAGATAAGAGATTCAGGCTAGGGGGTCCAAATCTTGGTACAATATTTACATCAATTTCTGTTTTGCATAACTAGGAGATAATACAGAATATTTGATAACAATGTTGCCTGCTCTTTTATCTTTATTGACAATGATATCAATTAGCACAATTTATTTCAACAAGATCTTTCTATTGTACAATTTTAATGTCATTTTATAATTGCAATCTGATTTTGTTTGACATTTGGTTTATTATCAGTTAATTACATTGCTTATAAGCCGTATGAAGCACTGTTTTTATTCCTATAAAAAAACAGACTATGCAATGGAATTCTAATTTAATATTATGATTAGAAGAGAATATAAATTAAAAGAGAAAATTTACTATTTATATATTTGTAAGTCATCAATCAAACATGCTCTTAGCTTGATATCAATAATATGGAGCAGCGACTGATCATAAAAAGGTAATGATCTGCTGAGCTCATAATTTATGCTACAGCAATCAATAAAAATCACTCCACACCAATTTCTTCGTATTAAGCTGTTGGGGAGCATCGACATACATGTATGTCCGAATTCTCATGTCCCAAAAAGAGCACTCTTGCACATTGAAGCTCGGAGACAGACAGAGAAAGAGAGAACTTAGCGCAGTTCGGGAGACTGAGACGGATAGCTTCCTCACGTGCATCGCATGATTGTATAGATCGTTAAGCCTAAATTTATCGACTTATAATGATTTCGATTTCAAGTGTGTTATTTGTTTACGCAAAGAAACGACCGAATATTGTGTGTTATCGAGAGTGTTTGTTTATTTAACTGCTTGCTGTTCTTCGATGCGTGTTGAATGAGTCTTTGTCCAATTATCATTTCCTTCTAAAGAAGTTGCAAATTGATCGATTTTTTGTGCATTGTTTATGTAAAGAAATGACGTGGTCTTGTATTCACTATCAAGTGTTCATTTACAATTGAAGATTGTCTTACGCTGATTAGGAGCTGACAGAAAGTAATCGGCGTAAAGCGATTATGGCATCAACGACTTCATCGATTTTAAATTTGCTCGCTCCTCAACAGGTTAAGAAATAATAACAAACGAACATATTTACAGCTTTAGGTATTCTTAAAAGATTCATATTTAACTGCCTTCTTCTTCGTCTAATTAACCCTTTGAGTAGTGAGTTAATTTTAAATCATCATATACTTAGATGTTATATTTGTATGTGCGCCATTTATCAACAGTACAAATCCACTTATCTGTCAGGACCGTCGCAGCGTATATTAAGTTTGTACATAAATAAACATTGCCGATAGCACACAATATTCGGTCATTTATTTGCGTAAATATAAACAATACACCTGAAATCGATTAAATTGGGTTATTATTAGTCGATAAATTTGGGTTATCGATCTATACAATCGTACATTGTACGCAAGATACTCTCTCTGTTTCTGTCTCTCATTTAAAATCTCCAACCTGCAAAATATTCTCTCTTTATATAATTATAGCATTTTAAAATGGTATAATGGTAGATACACAACTTTTATAGATTTTTACGTCTTTGAAATATAAAATTCATGAATTTGAGTTATTTGTATAGGATCTTTCTGATAATTCGCTATTTGAGATCAAACTCAACTAACGAAGAAATAAATTTTCATAGCTTTGTTTGAGTGGAAAAAATTGCAAATATTTTGCTAAATAATTGAGATGCATCACATAAATTTTAGGATCTTGAGATATCACCCTCAATCTATTCCAACTAATAACTTCAGCAATCCACGCATGTAAAACAACATCATTCAACACCGAGACATGGAATACATTTTGGTCAACACCCACTCGCATTTCATTTACACCCAGATACTTTCCGAACTTGGGATCCCACGTAATTAGGCCCCGGACGATAACTCCTACCGTCTATTCCGAAACCCGATAATGTATAGATGGATAGATCTGATTGTCCGATCATTGTTACAGTTCTCAAAGCTAACCCTATGCTGCTTATCATTGAATTATAACCTTGTTTAAGATACGTACGAATACAGGAAACGATACGGTCACACATGCATTCCCCTAGTGAAATGTGTAATGAGTCTTTATGTATGGGGCGGTGCCGACATAACTCACTATTTGAGTCGTTAGAATTAGATACTAATTTCTTTATTAACGGCTTGCCTCTGTTTGTAGTTTTAAATTGGAGCAAAAGCCACGAATGCCGGGGCAAAAGAGTTTTTGAATGAAAGTTCTTCGAGCTAACCTTCAGTGTTGGTGTAAAAATCGAGCCATGTAAAAATGATTTTGGCTCGGCGACGATGCTAATTAATCGTCAAATACATCTTCAATAAATAAGCTCAAATTCTGTAAATATTTACGTTTATTCTTGTGTTTTTCATGTTAGTCTGTAATAATTTTGCTTTCATTATGTCTGTAGAGCACCCACATTCAGCCAAGATTGATTTACATGCCCATTCTCAATTACTACGTAAATCGAAAGGTGACTATATTAAAATTTCCAGTTGCAAATATCTCAGATGCTTGCAAAACAACTTCATAGAACTTGTATTTATTCGCTTGTTTGCATATAATTATAAAAAAACATCATAATGGCCAATGACACAACATGTGTGTCATAGCACGAACAATCAGGAAGTTTAGCATGTCAATATGTGTGTCAAGATTCCAGGGCTTCGAACCGTTATATTTTTTATTTCGGTTTTGATTCCGGTTCAGTTACAATTTTTGTTTTGTTAAAAATAACGGTTTTATTGGTTTTTTGTTTAGTTCCAGTTCGAAGTCCTGCATGATTCTGTCAATTTCCAACGACATAGACCTTGTACCAAATTTTTCATTGATCATTAGGATCGTAACAAGGACGTGGTGAAGTAGGCACCCGCAATGGGCGCAACTGGGCTTGGGGCGCAAAACGTAGAATATCGACCCACTGATTGACTCTGTCCGTTTTTATAATATAACAACTTAGTCTAGTCTCTCTTTTTACGTAATTGCTTATACATTGTAAAATTTAAACAATTCATCCGATCAATCTTTTTCTGACAAATGCTTTTCATAATGAGAGTTTTTAATTGTTCTGTAAACATGTTCAGGTGTGGCATCCTATCGCGAGGCGCTGATTCGTCATATCAGCGGTCCGAAAAGCGGACCGATTAGACATACAAACCTTATGGCCACTCTGTTCTTTTTTAAAGCTGTTTGCGGCATTTTCTATGATATGTACGATCACGGAAACAACGCTGCCACTAGACACCTTCTATTATAGACTCCTTTGGATATTTTTTTTTTTATATAAACACTCTAATACTTCACTCCAGTACAAACAAATTATGTACACGTTTTATGTATTTTTACGCGATTTTTACAGGAAAATATCTAAAATAAACGTCTTTTTTTACGCGGTCGCTTGGTTCTTCGCAGTCCCAGGCTACGTATTTTTGTCTTCAATTGATCGTGTTTTATGTAGGAGCATCGCCATTGGTAAAATTCTTCATGAATACGAATATCAGATATATCGGCTTTGTATTTTAAAAATAGAGCTTTCCTAATATTTCTTAGTCACTTCTCACTTTTCAATATTGCGCGCTATATAACTTTTCGGCATAATAAATCACTCTGCGATCTTTGTTTCTTGAATATCTGTGGCGAGGACCCATTTCTAGGTTGACTACTCTAATATTAGACTTCACGTCCTCATTAGGTCACCCTTCTTCATTTTCTTGTCCACCTTGTACATGTCGATCAGCAGCTCTCAGACTATTCAAATTTGTCACGAAAATTCCAGACAGTTCGCTTGGGTATAATTTTAATCTATTAAATACATTACATTTTGAAAAATGAACGTTGTTTGTTAATAAGATCGTTTTTCAGCTGAATAATTTTAAAACATCGTTCATCAGAATCGCCATCTGATATAACATAATCGTTCAAAATACATCAAAAGGGATATGTGGTTTTTTATGAATTACATTGTATAAAATGGAGCACTTATAAAAGTATCAGCGATGTAAATTTTTCGACGTTATGCATCATTTTAACGTCGTTTTAAGTATGATTTGCACGTTTTTGATTGAACACCCCTGTTGTGAGGCTAATCCGACGAAATGCCTATTAGGACCAGTGTCGATTGAGAAGATATTATAAGCCGGGGCTGCGGCCCTTTTGTGTTCCATTTAATCCTCGTGTCCACGTCCAAACTATGAAAGCAAATCGACATTTTATAATTCAACAAAAATCAAATATCGATTTCCTTTGATGCCACATTCGTTAAGCGTTTCATTTGCTTTGTATCATCACGCCCCAATCATATTTTTCAGACACAAATCGCTTTAACGGTGACGCCAAATTCCGCCATGGATTAGTACGTGAATCGAATAAATATTCTGAAACACATGAATAAAGTATCGTATCGCCAATGGTTCATGTAAAAGGTCACATAATCATTGGCCATTATATTTTTACTACCCAAATTACGACAAGTGATAATACCAGTTAAGAAAAATAAATTTGAATGCCTCATTGCCTCACAATCTATAAAAAATTACTAAAACAATAGTCGTAATACACATTTTATTATTGATTAATACATAACATATATGAATGGACTGAAATTGCCATAAAATATATGATGCGATTAATTTTTTTAAATTTGATTCTATCTTATCTTGTCTATTATGATTTATGACCTTTTAACAGCAGTTAAAATCTGACAGATTTTAACGGAATTCTGAATGTTTGCATATTTAATAAGCAAGTGCACTTAAACCTTTTTTGTGCGGTAGATGTGTTCCGCGGAAAATCGCATAAAAAAAAACTATGACTTACATAGAAAAAAGTGAAGATGCGTTCCATGGATTTTAAAAATCGCATAACTTTGAAACAGCTATATAAATATATCCAAAATCGCATAAAAAAATAATAAAATTTAAAGGACATAATGCATCATGGGTAAAATTTTAAGGATTTTTGACATCTGGCATCTCAAATTCCAGAAATCCACTAGGAAAGTTATATAGAAAAGATTCGTCCCCAGTTTGAAGTAAATTGATTAATTAAAACTTGATATATGATGTCAACCGTGTTGAAAGAAGTAATTTCGAAAAAAAAACGCGTTAAAAGATTTCATTATGCTAGGACCGGCCAAGTTGCCACTTTACTAAAATAGCTATAAGTCCGTAAGTAGTTGGAATTTTGGAAATTCTTTTGGAGATTGTATTTTTAAAAGTCAAAACATTGAAAAAATGCAAAAAAAAAAACAAAATCAATTTTTTCGAAAATCTAAACCAGAAAAAAGAGCGTGATCGTAATTCAAAGATGGCAGATGCAATATGATTTATACACTCCTAAATTATAACTTTTTTCCAAATTTCGATTAGTGTTGATGATTTATTTCTTATTTTGTCTAAAATATCTCGATACGTACTCTTTATGAAATTTAAAAAAAACGCATAACTTCGATATCGCACAAAAAAAGTCGCACAAAAAAAAGTTTGAGTGAATATTAAAAAAAAAAATCAATTCAAGAGAACTTGAGAGCAATTTCAATTGACCAATTGTCTGAGAAATGCATCGATGTGATGCTATTTCTATGTCTATTTCAATTTAATATAATATTTCTTAGGTAAAAATTTAAAAAAAGTGTATGCTAGAATATTTAAATTTTTAATTGTTCTCTCGTAAATCGATCTTTTTCCGAAAGCTCTGTTGATATTTCTATCTATTTATTTCTATATAAAAAGCAACCAAAAGTACAGGATCTTTGTCAATTTCAAATAGTCAAACTTGTTAAATTCTCAATCATGATCAATCTTTGACTAACTGAAATTCCGACTCTTCATGTCGTATCATGTAGCTGGATGATCTTAAGTCTGTTTGCTAATGTATTATAAGAAGATCGTCCAAATATATCTGTTCCAAAATTGCGTTTAGGCATCTTCTTTTACAGTTTGCTTGAGCAATAGCTTATAAAAGCGATCTATTTGGCTATTAATTAGACTTTGATTATGTTGTTGAAATTAAATTAAAAAAATTATAGGCTGATTTGGACGAAATAATGCTTCATCTTCAAAGGAGCTCCAGAACTGATCGTTCAACAGCTTCGGCATTTAACCAAATCTCATGTTTTCATATACCGCTTTCGTATTTACGATTATTTTACTATGCCACGCGCTCCTCCATAATTTACGCAGCATCCGAATGTTATTAGTCCAATAAATTTGTTGTTTTTTGCACTCTTCTCCACCCACAATGTGCACCACAAACATATCTTCACATATTACTACAATATTTAGCGCGCAATTCATAAATACGAACAATATATGACCCATGAAACATTTGGAGTAATCTCTACTCGTTTAATTGCCCATTCAGATGTGTGTTCCAAGGACACTTTTACTATTAGTGAATGGTCATATTTATCACCTTATGTTTTAAAATAATATTCGGAAAATATTTTGTGTGGGTTGGATTATCGTTTTTTGCTATGATATTTATATCTAATCGGACAAACAGGCGCAAATTAAGCTTCCAAAAATATCGTTCCTTTTGCTACTAGTTTGCCGATTCGATAAAATGGATGTGATGGTGTTCAAAACTAGTAAAATTTCGACAAAAAATTAAGAGCTTCATTTAAGAAGTTAGTCCATTGCGATTCCAGTCAACAGGGTCGTAACAAGGGCGTGGCAAAGCAGGCGCTCCGCCACGGGGGCATCTGTGTTTAGGGCGTAAAACGCAGACTACAAACCCGGTTGAGAGTTGCATATGGTTTTTTAAAATTTTACTTGACCATTCTACTTTACACGAATCAACACTGATTGACTCTGTCCGTTTGTATAATATACACTAAGTTGTCTAATCCCTCTTTTCTTCGTTGTCGCATAAGCCAGCAATAAAATAAAAACAATATATTCCACCTGATCGTAACACTTAAACAATCCATCCGATCAGCATTCTTCAAACAACCTCGTTTCATAATGAGTAGATATGTTCAGGTATGGCATTCGATCACGAGGCGCTCATTCGTCATATCAGCGGTCCGAAAAGCGGACCGATTGGACATATAAGCCTTGTGGCCACTCCGTCCGATTACGAATTACAAAATACACGTTTTCGCATGAACGACCTTACAATAGCGCCACGCGAAACACGCATTTTCAAGTGAACAGATCAGAAGGAGTTAAAAGATTGATTGACTTGACCCAAACGATCCAAACGTTATGCCATAAAAGTAAACTTTGTTGTGTGTTATTGTTTATGAAATTGTTCCTTATTCAATACTTTCCTATTCTTCCAATGGTGTTTATAATTTGATACAAATATAATAATAAATATAGCTGCTTTGGTTCTAACGACTTTATGAGCCAACTAATGGTCCATCAATCGTCGTAAACACCCTTTCTCTCAACATCTCCTTTTATAAAAAGCATACAAGATTAATAACAACATCTCTCGTCCTATTTGTCCGCTTGTCCGCGCACTAGCGATTGTCCAGAATCACTTATGTCGAGGCATTATCTCCATGATCTTGAATGAGACTAAACGCCTCATTTGGAAGATAAATCTTTCGCTATTGAATTGTTAAGAAGTCGGTACTCGCCCTTCTGAGCACACGCAACCTCCGTAATCTGATGAAATTTACGTGGGCCGGATTGGTTATTGTGTTTTTTGGCCTATGATGTTTATATCTTATCATCGGACAAGAAATCACAATAAATAATGTCGAATGAAGAAATTACATCCAAGCAATTCCATGAAGCACTCAGCGTGAGAGCTCCAAACTGTCTTCATCACCCACAAGATATGATGCTTGGGGACGAATTTTTCAACTTGTCCAAAAGAAGATAATATGCTAATCATACGTGATCAAGTGTTTCCGTTCATTTTGTTCGAAATATGTAAATCAACCCGAGTATTTTAATCTAATGCAAAACACATAATCATTATCCATTTCCATCTAGACGTGAACATTCAGCTCGAATGCGTCGGGTTGATTCTATAGCGACAACATGATAAAAGCACACAAAATACACAAGACAGCATCAAATTCACAAGATAGTTGCAATCAATATAATTATGGCCCCCAAAAAATTGGACGCCCACTGCCAATTGCGTCCATAAATGGCCACAAATTTAATAACACGCCTTTTTTGTTAAACTCTAAATTAAAACATTAAATCCAAAGCATGTATCGTTTCCAACGTCGTTAATTTTTTCCCCATGGACTAATTCCATAATTGGTCAATCTAGCAAATCAAACAAACTGGTTTCTCATAATACAAAATGGCATAGCGAACATAATACATGATAATTTTTCGAAATAACTTAATAATCCTAATTATTTTTTATTTGCTATTGCCGAGTTTGATGTACCAATTTGTTTCTCGGGCGATCGAGTCGTTCTTGTCCTCTGCAATTTTCTATTTTATCCGCCATACTGACAAAATAAGTCATTAGTTCGGTGTATAATTTAATTTTATTATTAGCAAAAAGTCGCATTTAATCAAAATCGTCATATGTGGGATTCGATCCTGTTATTTTGTGATCGTGGGACTGCACCCTTTGTTATTGAACCATGAAAAGATTCCTTGAGTCTTAGCATCGTTCGCTTGAATTAAATAGATTTTTATAGGAAAACTGCTTTTTATTGGTTCCCACGACTTTGTTCTTGACATTTTGTTGTTCTTCAACGAGCTTAATCCTCAATTACTCACGCAATAGCGATATAGAGATCGAATACTTCAATTTGATTAAAAATATATTTAAACGCCTATTTATTTTTTTATTGAGCATTTAAAAGTAATTGTGCTGAAGAAATATTAGGTTGAGTCAAAAATAGTTGCCGGCGAAAAGAAGCTGTTACAATCATTTGATTTTACACTTGATAAGTCATTAATATTTGTGAGTATAGGATATCGCTAGATCGGTATGAGTCCTATCAGTCTTTCAACAAAGAATTAACCGTATCACATCTTATGTTATAGTTTTTTTTAACGCTAAAATTAAAAATCAAAAAGTGCATTTTTGTCTTATAGTGAAATGGGAATTTAAACAAGACAACAGTGGTATGGCTACGGCTAGGGAATTCAATACCAAGCCAAAATTTCCATTCTGGGATTTCGGAATTGCATTAGACCATCTCGGAATCAGTCCCGACAAATTATTTTTTTCCGTCGCTGCAGATGAATACTTTTATACTATAATACTTTGATGTGATTCCTAATTATATTACGGAGGAATGCAAAAATTCTGAACCGCGTATCTATTGTATTTCATATCAATATTCCCATTATTAAAGCAGAGGTGTAGTAAATACATCACCGGTAGGGAAAGGTTAATATAACAATTTGAAAAATATATATGTACTTTATATATGTATACATAGATTAGACAGTTACTGCCTGGGAATGTCTCGATTTAGTAGCCTTCATCGTACTGGTGAGATGTACGATTTCTGTTAGATAAAAATTTCAATCCCGAATTTTTCGAGATTACGTTAGTTACTAATCGCAGGATTCATAAGCACCTAAAACTGTCCGGGATCTTAGGATCCGAGATCCCGGGATTGGATTCCCTAGCTACGACTAAGATATATGGGATATATACGGTGAAGGATCAGTGAGTGAACGAACAGTAAGAAATTGGTAATAAAAAATTCGCTCGGGAGATGAAACCTTGAAAGATGAACCAAGTAATATCGCTTTGTTATTTTGTTAAAGCTAAAAAAATGCTTGATAAAAAAATTCGGCAATTTATTATGACTCAACCTGATACTTAAATATTGCCATATGCATAATTAATAACCTACCTTTCTAGATCGTTTCTACTTTCTTCAAAATAAAGCTGCTGTCTTTAAAGATCGTACTTACTCTCTATAGAATGTGCTCTTCTATACACTCATCCAAGTGGCTCGCTGAAGACACGAATATCATGCTACCTGCAATTTAAAATAGATGTGGTCGCACTATGATGATGTATAAAAATATTAAGCCCCATGTGCTAATATAAAAATTTATCTGACTTCCTGAATCTAAAAAAGAAAATAATGAGGCAACTAACAAAGTCATGCTAGTGATTGAAATTGCAAAAATGTATTGGTGCTTTCATTGAATTATCACAAATACTGCATGGGGATAAATCAGACCTTATTTCGACATACATGGATTAATTAATGTTTGTTTATTTTGTTGCTTTTAATAGTTATTTTATAGCATTCACCGTAGCAATAGTCTTTTGCAACCTGAGATGATATTGTTCGTTCAAAACTTCAAAGTTAAAAGTTATTGTCTTAGGAACAGGTGGTATATGGCATTAAAAAAATAGCCAAAACCGCACTTTTATTTTATGGTGTGCATAAAATATGTGTTTTAGCTTCAAAAGGTGTATGCATTTAAAAAAAATGTGGGCCAAAATAAGGACAAAGGAAAACATCAAGGGTATTGAGTTTTCCGACGCAAATTACATGATATGGATATAAATAGAGCTTTGGATCGTATTCCAAAAGAAATATTATTCAATATCAAAGCAGGACATTCGATTATGTTAAAATTCCTCTAGCGAGCAATCTTTTCGTCTGACGTATTCAATTTAAATCTTCGACTTGACATACATCCAAGGTAATAGGATTAGTCACGAGGAGCTTTAAATCCACCGTACTTTATTGCGAATGCTTCCATCTTTGTTTAAGTAGATCTAGATTTTGGATAGATCCAATTAAAAAGTGGCCTAAAGTAGACACTTATCAAGAAGAATGAAACATCAATTAAGAGCTTAGCAAGCGCCCGGTACAAATGCTCCTCTCTAGCATGATATATATTCTGGCGAAGAACACGTGTGGACCTTCTTTGGACTTCAAAAGATAAATACACAAATGTGTTTTGATTTACATTTTCATTTTTTTGTATCTACTGTCAAATTAATCTGGATGCGATCTCTCGGCGCTCATTCCTCGAAAAATAAACAGGCAAAGAGCTGCAATTTGACTGGTGTTTGACCGTAATTATACTCGTGAAAAATCAACAGAGTCCATGCGAAAAAATAAGATATTTGGCAGTAACGCGTTTAAAAACACTTTATTTTTAGACTTTCATATTTAAGCATCCATTTTGTGTGATAAATTACACGGTTGATTGTGCGATAAGTGTGTTTTTCAAAAGAAAAGCCCATAAAGTTGTACGCAGCTCTGTCATAATGCATAGCGTTTCTTAATGCGCGTCTTTAAATCGTCATTTTATTCTCTTGATTGCGAGCAAAAAGACCACGTGGAAGATTTATAGTTTTCATGGAAATCCAGTATAAAAGACGAGAGATTAAGGATCTCATTTTTCATTCGGAGAGCTTTAAAGGACTTAAGCTCCGAGTAAAAATTGTAATCGAGCTTTTAGAATTTCCATCGAGCTTAAGCTCTGCAAGTGTTGCATTTCATTAGCAATCCAATCCGAGCAGATTTATTCGTATCTGAATTACATATAAGATTTTAAAAATGTTTATAATATTATTTAACAATAAAAATAGGATTTTTTAATATTACACGATTATATTTGTAAAATTATTAAAAGACAACTAAACCAATTTAAATCATCGAATACATACATCTATGATGATCATGCAAACGTTAGAAATGTAATTACATTCATATTCATATTTAAAAAAATGTTTTTCATTAACAAACATACCTGTAAGATATTGTAACCATATGGTAACGCTTTTTATAAAAAGTTACTTTTACTATATAAATACATATATCAAGTATCATTTTATAACTTAAGGTATATTCTGAATCGAGTGTAGATCGATGTATAATAACCCTTTGCATTCGAGGCTTTTATCTATTGGAAAGCAGGGTTATAATACATCCATCACAATAGTCGAATGACGATTTTTGTTTAAAAATTCCAATAACTTTATCATCTAAGTTATGAAAGTCTCATATGATTGGATATCTCAAACTTATTCTCATATATTTCCATAGTTAATTCTGAAATCGATATAACTTATTTTTTGCTTTGCATCCATACGGTTTTCTATATGGAAATAGCGCTATTCCTCTAAATTTTAATAATAGCCATTATATTACAAAATAAATAACTTATTTACAATAACGGTTCCAACTTGTTTAGAGAAATTCGAACGAAAGTGCTAAATTGAAATTCGATACAAAATCGCCTTAGAAACCCACGAATAAACGTAAACGAATAACGGGTTATGGCCAATTAAATTAAAAATAACCAATTTATCCAAAAATACATAATTTCCAGCCATCAATTTGGAAAATTCAAGGTCGATCCGGAACCACGGTCAAGTGCCATGATATTTTTAACCAAGTCTGGTTCCATCAAGTGGCTTCCTCGACATCGGCTTGTTTATAGCCAACCGAACGTCGTTTCAGTTATGTTAGTATAAAATATAGAAATAACGAGGATATTTATTAAACACGAATTTTAGCCTGGCTTTTTGGCATCTGAATCGAAATACCATCGCAATTTCTGGAATGCTGAAAAATGCCCACGTTGTATTAAAAGGGAGCAATTTGATTAAGTGTATAATCTTAGAGGATTGCCACTATCGCTTCGAGTAATCTCTATGTTTGAGATTGCTTTTATTGAGGCTTAAGAATGTTATTCAGATTGGATTCCATGTTTGATAAAATGGGAATATCTAGATAAACCGGGTCGTGATATCCTTTGAGCAACTATTATAAATACATAACATCTTCTTGATCTAAGCAATGAAAAATAATTGCGTGAATTTCAGTACTTCAACCCTTTGTAAGCCGATTGCTAATTTAAAGCATCGGCCGATAATCCTATGAATAAAATTTTGCAGTATTATTTGCTTTATTTAAATTATATATGTATTTTAAAATATTTAAAGGATGAATAAAATCAAACGTTTTAACCAAATATTCTGGATGTTGCATTTGAATGGAATCCATCTTTGAAAACTCGAATTCAAAGATTGAAGCTGGCAATAATTGCGAAAATTAAGTTCGGTCGCTAATGGCTCAACGTATCGATATTTGCTTTTCAGACCGAAGAAATCAGGTTAAACCTGGATCAATAAATTTTCTCCCATAATATTAAACACGAGTCCAGACTAAAGCACTATTCCGACATTCGGCTTAGTGCATGCAGTATTGTATTATATATCGTGCGTTGCGTGCGGGCAATGGAAAAACCCATATATCAGTCTTCAGTTGACAGTTTGGGGACTCCATTTTCAAAAGTTTACCCAATCATCGCAAATAAAGATAGGTACAAAGCACTGGGCAATAAATCCATAAGCAAAGGTTATTAACTCGGTTATCTTCGTATGTTGCAAGAGCTCGTAGGTCTTCTGCCGTTTCTTCTCAGGTGTAATGCGATACCGCACCCAACCGCACTACTTCAGATTAAGTTATCACTTTTACGTACCCAATTACCGATTTCACATTTTAAGCTCAGACCTCACATGCAGCAACCTCACCTTTTTTACCTATCAATTTCGTCTAATTGCTCGGAAAGAAATTGGGGATATTATGCAGTGCTTCAGTTTCACATGAGGCTATGACCTTAAATTTTAACATGCAGATATATGCAAGGAAATCATACCGGCTTGATCGTTACCATCCATCGTCGTTTGTCGACCTAGAATTAACTTATTCTATCCGCTTACTTGAAATTGTGGGTTTCGCATGGTGCTTTTGTAAGTCCGTTCACTCGAAAGTGGGTGTTAGTTTAGGGTAATAGGGTGTAGTTTGAGGTCTTAATGTGAAAAAAATAATAAATAAGCTTTTTATGGGTTTCTAGTTTCGATGAAGATAATATTACACACCTTTAGGACTTTTCTAAATTATTGAAATTATCAAAAATAGTTATTTTTCACTGATCCCAAAATTGCAAAAAATTGCTGAAAATGTTATTGCAATAGCTTTCTGAGATGATATGATTTTTTTTGTAAATAATTAGATATGGATTATGATCTTGCTTGTATCATTCCGGTAAGCTCATATGAAAATACTTTCAAACAAGTAGTTTGAGATTTTGATACACAAAAAATGAATCTAGTTTCATCCAAAAGATGGTATTATACCCAATCAATATTTTGCTTTTGCTTTGACAATTTTTTTCTGCTTTCATTTTTAACTCTGTTTTTTCATGATTGATGCCGAAATATTAATTTTATGATCTAAATAAGTATCAAGTTCAAGAATATTCATATCATCGTTCAAATTATTACAAGGGATGTATTATTTTGCAAATTGTTCGAAACTCGCGCGCCTGGAATGTGTTAAATAATTCTTATAATAAAATATGCAGCCTCAAGACAAACATGTGATGTCTTCGTTTCAATCAAAAAAGCGTAAATGGCCATGCAAATTTGTTCAACACGATTTCGAAGAAAATCGTATAGCGAACGACAAAAGTCATGGGATACACGTATCATTTTAAGAAGATCGATAAAATAGTCTTGTTGATAAATAGAAATAATCGTACAACATTATTACATGATTATTAATGTAACTAAGAATTTATTCAATTAATTCTATCTTGCAATAATTAATTTAGCCTTAATGTGAAATGGCACCAAATTTAGCTCACAAATGTCATGGAACAAAAATATTCAACATGATCATATTCTGTTTATTGTGAATGTTTCCTTAAATTTTTTGCATTAATATTTACACAACAGATTTAGGCTTTCATGCAAGAGTTTCAATTAGATTATTGATGTGAATAAAATGACTCCGAAGGAAACATAAATATAGTAGAAATTAGAAAAATAAATATTAATAATTCCAATAAAAAGGAGTAATATTTGTGAAATTGCAGAAATACGTAAAATCAAGCGAACATATAATTTTTATTGTAATTAAATGATTTATAATTGAAAAATGGCCGAAAAATTAAGCTCGTCATGGTTGTCCACAATCGTTGAAACATTGTCATAAAATTAAGCTTGAGTTATCTGGAAAACTGAATACCAATATAGAATTACCTGAATATTTTTATCGTAAATGAAAGAATCGATTAGAATTCGTAAAAAATGTATGTGAATATCTAAAGAAAATATGGCGGTCATGTGTTGGTTTTGAGGTGTAAGTTGATAACTGGGGTTGTTAATTTAATTTTCATTGCCAAAATAATGGATCAGCATATATATTTTAGTATTTTAAAAAATATTTTGCGATGAATGGGCGAAAAATTTGGATATGGTTTTATATTTTATCAAGGCAATGATACAAAGCAAAAATCTCGCTTTGGCTGTTATAAAGTGCTAAAATTTAATTAAAGAGGTTTCCCGATTGCCTATTCTTCGAGCTTAATTTAGAACATTTTAATCCTTCTTTTATAATAAGCATTTTAAATGAATAATAGTGTCGAAATTATATTTAATTATTGATGATTTGTTAGTTTTTAGTTATCGATTCTTTTAAGAAAATATCTGGAACTTTGAGCTATCACGTAGGTGACAAATCTTCTTTTACATAAAAATAAATGTTTGTTTGTTCATATTTTATGTGCTGCCATACCGTTCATTCGATTGCGATGAAACTTTGGGGAGTTGTTGTGCGCACCTTCGTAAACGTTATAGAGTTATTATATGCGAGACATTTAGTGGATGCACCACGTAGTCCGAGACGTCCGAGACGAGGCGAGAGCAAGTGTGCATGCTTTTAGTAATCTGAAATTTGTATCTAACAGAAATTGTACACCTCGCTAGCACGTTGAAGGTTACTAAATCGAAAAATTCCCACCGAAATCTGGACGCTTGGAAACAAAGGGGTAACTACTAATTAGCAAGCTTAGGCGACGCCTAGGGGCAGTAACTGTCTAATCTATGTATACATATATAGAGTACATATATGTTTTTCAAATTCTTATATTAATCCTTTCCTACCGGTGATGTATTTACTACACCTCGACTCTAATAATGGGAATATCGATATGAAATATAATAGATACGGGATTCAGATTTTTTGTATCCCTCCGTAATATAAATACGAATCACATCAACGTATCATAGTATATAAGTATTCATCTGCAGCGATGGAAATAAATAATTTGTCGGGAAATCGGGAATTTGGCGAGTTTTAGTCCGTGTCTCAGCAGAAAAGAATTTTATCAGTGACATTGATGGTGTGGAAAAAACATGATTCCATTTCATCAATGAGATATCTACGCGCATTTCTATCAAATAAAAAATATATAATTCAACCGATAGGACCGTTTTATCGATCTTTTCAAATCCATTCGCGTGCTCCGCGACTTTTGTGACTGGCTGTAAACCGCCAAAGATTTCAAACGTCATTAACTCAAATGACTTAACACATCGAATGACGCCCATTCCGCGTGCATATAAAATCGACGTCATTATAGACGGCCATTACACTCACAAAAATACTTGATAATTCTCGCACCGTTCCATTAACGACACAAGCGCATAATACTAAATATACAAACGTATAAAAATTTCATCCGTATTTTTGTCAGTGTTTACAAACAGATAAAATTACTATCCATCATTAATGCCGGAAATCGTTGCAACGTCCCGAGATATCAATAAATTTATACCCCATAATGTGTAGAATTTTATGGAAGATTAAAATTCTTGTCTCACATTCATCCATATGCTATATCAATATGTATTTACACAAGAAACGCAACTACCTAGACGAGAATGACATAACCTATATTCCGTAGATATGCGTTTTGATTATATATTTTTTTGCTTAATCGATTTCGTAATTAACCCCGTGGTGACGATTTGGGTAAATCGAAGTCGAAGAGTAATTTCGCTTTCATAATGTGACCACCTGTATAATATAATATCTCAATTAAAAACTTTCATAAAATTCAATGATCGTTTCGTTTTAATTTCGCCATGCAAATTGTTGTCGATTATTTTCATTTTTATGCAATAAATTGCATTAAATAAACATTTTCGCGAAAATATTGCATGTGTAAGGGTTTAAAATTAAAAACAAATTTAATATATTCGGAAGAAATTGGGAAATCAAACATTTTTTTGTTGTTGTGTATAATAGATTATACCTATGTTAGTCGCGCAATCTTTAGCAATAAGTGGATGAAATTTTATCACAATCTGATCAACGGTATGGCAGCGCATTACATACAAACAAAGAAACATAAATTTTTATATACACTTAAACCTTTTTTGTGCGGTAGATGCGTTCCGCGGAAAATCGCATAAAAAGAAATCGCACTAAAAAACTATGACTTACATAGAAAAAGTGAAGATGCGTTCCATGAATTTTAAAAATCGCATAACTTTGAAACAGCTACATAAAATATATCCAAAATCGCATAAAAAAAAAACAGGAAAACAATAAGGCAATTAAAAAATAGCATTTTTGGTACCATTTAAAGGACGTCTTGCATCATTGGTAAAATTTTAAGGATGTCTGACATCTGTCGTCTCAAATGTCAGACAACCACTAGAGAATCGCTGATTATTTTAATTACAAAATATCGTCGCTTTTTTTTCCAAATTTCGGTTAGTGTTGATGATTTATTTCCTATTTTATCCAAAATATCTCGATATGTACTTTTTATGAAACTAAAAAAACCAATATACTTCGAAATCGTACAAAAAAGTGTATTATATAATTCAGAAGGTATAGTTAAAATAATTGTTTTCGTACTTTGATTTATGATCCGTCACCATTCATTGTCACTCGCTGATTACGCAACACATGAACAGTATTATAAATTAGAGAAAAAATTCTATCAATACTAATGGATGAATAATCCGAATTAAATGTTACAAGATAGTTTTTCAATTTTATTAATATCGAAGATTTAAAAGTAATGACGATTTAATAAGTGAAAATTCTATAGACGCGCTAGGGAAAATTGGCTTGAACGTCACGAAAAATGTAACTACAATCGGCAATTGGTCGAAAAGGGAAGGAGAATTCTTGTCTCTCCGTGTCCGTCGCATACATCATAGAGATGCTACGCGCATGCGCCGCCTCTACTGTGTGCGTGCGTATGTGTAACACAAATCAACCACTAAATCAGTAGCGCACCCATTTTATTATATATTACACAACACAGTGCATTTTTTAGCTAATTCTGTTAATAAATGGAATAAAAAGAAACGCATAAAAACGCCTTAAAGTTTCATTTCTACCACACGAGAGTCTTACCCATATATATTTTAAAATAATGAATATGAACATTTATATCAAAATGAAATTCGGACACTTGATAGAATACTTTGTGCATTTATAGATGGAATAATTAATTGAGCGTGAAAAAGTATTTCATGGAACAGATTAAACCTTTGAGTAGAGAGCTTATTAAAAATCATCATAAACATAGTGCTATATTTGTATGTTCATTTATCTGACAGGAACGCCACAGCGTATATGAAGCTTGTACATAAATAAATAAACACTGTCGATTGCACACACTATATGGGGTCATTTTTTCAAGAAAACATAAACAATACACATGAAATATCCTTGAAATCGATTCATTATATTATTCATATATCATTATTAGTCGATAAATTTGGGTTAATGATCTATACAATCTTACGATGTAAGCAGGATACTCTCTCCGTCTCAACATCTGTCGTCTGTCTGTCTCCGAGTTCAACGTGTAAGAATGCTCTTTCTGAATTACTGGAATTCGGACACAACATTGTGTCTTACCTCTTTAATGGGTTAATGGACTTATTTCTAGTAATTTATAAGCTTGACGACGCGCATATGCTATAAGATTAAAAATGCACTTTTTTCTTCGCATTTCGGAGGAAATAAACACAGGTAGTTTAAATCTAAAAACCAACATGTAGGTAGCATTTTATACTTTCACGTCGAAAATTACAGCGTTTAACCCTTTTGTGTGCATATCGAGTAAACCTTGCTTTTACGATCTGAAAAATATAACCTGGCGGTGCACTTAATGCACAAGTGTGTACTGAAATTAAACTAAAAAACACACACATTAAGCGCGGATACGGACACAGAAAATGCAGGGAAAAATGCAAATTTGCAGCAAAATTTCTCTTTATCAGATAAATCATGTCCTTGCGCGCAAATTGACTGTCATTACACAACGAGTATAATTATTATTCGAAATTGCGCCGGGAAATTTCATTTATTACGTTTTTTTCACATTCGAAGTGTAAATCGGTATGGCGAGCGCGATCGGAATGTGACGCCGGTTACGTTGATGCGACGCGTCCGTATATGGGCCTTGAATACGCCGGGAGCCTTCGTTGCACCCCGAATGCAGTTTGTCCTGCGTGCATTTTTTAATTTACTATTTAAAATGTTGCCGTCGTAAATTAATTTGGACTGATGGCATTGAACTATTATCAATAATGTCGGATGCCAGAGCACGTGCTCGTTTATTGGCATGATTTATGTGTTATTCATAGCAACTCTAATGATTTAGTGGCAAAGTTTCAATTGGAAGATTATGACATGGCTCATTTCAATTCAATATTAGGGCCGTTTATTGATTGCCAGAAATGGGATGTTAATAAAGACGACAATAAAATAATTCATCCATGGAAACCTTTCAGATCCATATGTGTGTATGAGAAAAATGATAAAAATATAATTCAATGGATATTCATTAGGGTGAAGTTGATAAAATAAAACATCGTCCAAATATATTATAGGGTCATATTTATAAACCAAGTATTATATTTATGTTATGAGTTATAAGCTTTGAGAAGTATTTTTCTACATTAAAAGTGATAAAAAAACGAATGCAATCCGACAACTTTGGAAGCTTTGTCCATGGCTCGAGGAAGAGTCCCCTCGCCATCAGAGTCTCGCAACTGAAGTCTCTCCCTGATTTTGTTTTGCCCCTTTTCTAGCTCGATACTTTTACTTTGTTTCAAAGCGTACATATTGGGGTGTTTAGACGGTTTATTTGCTTTCTTCCGTTCTCTAAAGACTTGTATTCTGTTTGTATTATTCTTTTTCTTCATTTTACTTTTCAAACAATGGATTTTTTAGCTAAAATATTAAGTTATAGTAATATAGGAAAGAATATAAACGATTCTCCCTCTCTTTTCAACCAACTGCCGCTTTCGAGAGTTTCACGTTTCGTCTCGTTCAGTCCAATTTGCCCTACCGCGCCTTTAGAAATTTCACTTTAAAAAGTAGTCCAGCTGAGAAAGAACAATAACCTTCAATGATATTGTTTAGTAGATAAAGCCCCTAAATGAGCATAATTCGAAGCAGAAAATGTATGCATTTCTCTGAAACAATCAATTAGATCGATTGACCAAATGCTGAAAAAAAATTATTTCACCTTTTGAGGAGGTCAGTCGCGTATTTGCGATCGAATTTCAATGATTTAGAAAGAGCATTCTTACACGTTGAACTCTGAGAGAGACAGAGATGGAGAGAGTGTCTTGCGTGCATCGTACGATTGTATAGTTCGATAACCCAAATTTATCGACTAATAATAAAATTCGTAGATTTGTACGGACGATAAGTGGCGAACATACGAATATAGGATTTAAGTTTATGATGATTTAAAATTAGCTCGCTACTCAACTACTCAAAGTATAAAACATTTTAAGAGGAAAAATAATACCCGGAATACGTTGCAATTCCATAAGCGCTTAATAATTATGCTCATTTGCTATCGTCTCGAAGACTTAACCACTGTATTGCGTCCACATCTTTTCTCACCCCGTCTCCGCAGCCCAAAGTTCATTTCACCAGACCAACATGCGCCAACATGGTGCATCCATACAACATATATACTATGCCTATGTTATTCTCGCAAGTGTAAACAATAAGTTGTCAAAGTTTTATCGCAATCGGATGAACAGTATGGCAGCGCATTATATACGAACAAATAGAGATTATTTTTTAAATATTAAAAGAAGATTTAGAACAGTGTCCAAAATAACATAAGAGTCGACTTTTATCATGATTTTGGTTATATTCCATTATGGTTATTCAACATATCTGGTTCATATTTATATAATTTATAGTTTTCATTAAAAAATATTAGATTGTGAACAATTTGATAGTGGATCATCAAAAAATGCGCTTTCCAGGGAGTCATATTTGTTTGCATGCCACACGTTCATCAATAGACTCAACGCCATCATCCATGTCGAAGGCGCTATATAAAATAATAAGATCGATTGAATTTAAATATTGTTCGGTTATGCCAAAGTATATCTGTACAAGTTTTGCTCATATTTTACATGGTCAAATAGACTCATTGATCAGATACTTTTTTTTGTGCAAATCATTGCTTATCGCTCGATTTTAGTCTTATTTGAATTTACATCGTGAGAAACAAATTTTTATATGGGACATCTTTGTGGCGACTGTCTATAATTTTACTTGTAATTTCATTAAAGACCCACCGACCTACACCAGTCTTAAATTACAGAAAATTACCACTGCATCTGTCCCACTTTAGCGCCGTAGGAATTATTGCATCCCGAGCTTCTGTCCCGCTCTGGCGCAATGCATATAAAATGAATGTGGTCGCTGCAACTTTTTTATGCATTGATACGATGCGTTCCGGATATCTTCTTATTCTGCTTAAGTCATATCAGCTGTTGTAATTATATAGCCATCCCTGTTTTTAATTATTTAATGTTTTTGAATCGCAGTGAGACGATGTAAGCCTTCTTAAGGTTCCGCTACTGGAATTTATTTTATGGCTGTATCCTTATGGGAGTGTCTGTGGTATTTATATTAATGTTCAGCATTTCAGATGTATAATCATGCTTGTATAGTTTATGGCTGAAACACCGAGTCTAATGTAATAAGTTCTTAAAAAAGCATCAAAATCTCATCAATTGCCTGCTTGAAATGCGTTCTATCATGGATGCTATGGAAAGTCTGAACATATTCTATTCTAAGAATTCGATATGTAAAGATTCAACAATCCATAATCGATATCTTGCAATTATCAATATTTTAATAAGTGATGCAAATCCAGTTACTTCATAAGCGAACCTGCACGATTTGATAAATCGCCTCGATATTAACTTTTCCAATTCCAGGAAATCAGTCTGAATTTAAACTCGAAACTTGAGAAGTGCATCAAAACTCGAAAGAGTGCAAAATCTAACAAACCATACCAACACTTGGTCAATCAAGCATATGCTAACTAGGAATTCAATTGCAAAGGCAGCTTAATTCATATTTAATAGCATCATCATCATATAACATGGCAACCAGATTCTGCAGAGCTCTAAAGGTATTTTTAACATCCTTTAGAGGGTGAGGGTTATTATCATGCTTCAGACTAAAATATTTTTGTTGTATGCTCTAACCATTGAAATATGGTATGTATATACAATATGTTTTGCACATGAACTGAGTTTTTTATTTTTTGGGAGTTAAGGGGATATTTTGCTATGTTTCACACATAAGCCCTAAGCCTTAAGTGTCAGGGTTGTCGAAATATAATTTTTTCCAACGACTTGAAAAAATATCCGAAATTTCACATTCAAACAGTTATAACTTTTTTTATCTGTAGTCGAAATAGCATGGAAATAACTGTATTTGTATTTTGCAATGTATTTTTAATCTAAATAATTAATTATTTTATGCAATTGGTTTAAAAAAAATAGTTCTAATGTTCCAGTCACAAAAAATGTGCAAACGAATGATAAATGTCAACTTCTAAATTCTCTAAACGAAAAAACGAACAATTATTTTGAAATTAGTTTAGTTTTAAAAATATCTCTAGTTTATACCCTTTCCAACGATATGCTACATGTCATACAAATCATTTAATAAGTCGTTAAGTTTGAAGAGTTGCCATTTTACCAGAGTCACGGTTAAGAACACATTTTTATGTTTAATATGTTTTTATTAAATTTATTTTTAAAAAAATGTTCAAATTCACCACCGCTGCTTCGTATGTACATATTGCATCTTTTTCTTATTTCAATTGTAAGTGTCTGAAGTAGCATTTTCTCTTTTATTTTTGCAAAGGCGACAATTATTCTTGCAATTAGTAGCGTAAATTAATTATTTTGCACGTCTTTGGACAAAGAAATCCAGTGGTGTCAGGTCTGGAGACCGTGTAAGCCAGGGAATAGGACACGTCCCCAGACAAAGAAATTCAGCGGTGTCAGATCTGAAGACCACGCGAGCTACGGAATAGGGCTGCCAAAATAATTAATTTACACGACAGAGGTGCCCACAAAATAAATCCTAATTGAAGGAGTAAGCCCTGCCTTTGCGAAAATTAAAGAGACAATGCTACTTCAGGCAACTAAAGCTGAAATAAAAAAGGTGTAGTGTATGCATTTGAAAAATAATTGTAAATAAATTTAATAACAACATCTTAAACATGGCAAACTGGTAACTCTTCAAGTTTAACGACTTATTGAATGATTTGTATGACATGAAGCATATTGTTGGAAAGGGTATGAACTAGAGATATTTTTATAACTAAACAAAGTTCAAAATAATTGTTATTTTTTTGTTTAGAGAATTTAGAAGGTCCCCTAACCGCCAAATATTATGATCAGTATTGCCCTATCATAAAATATATTGAATTTATTCCTAAAAACAATCGTTATCGTGGGAAATAGTGTACGTACCATTTGTCCTATCAGTCCCGGTCATTCGCACATACAATTGGATTGACCTTCTCGTTATCAATAAAAAATATGGCATAGAACAAAAAATATAGATAATTAGGCTAGTTTTTTTTATAAAATAAATTTTAACTACTAGCACAATAAGAGCAGTATATATTTAGCTTTATCGTAGGCTATCATAACACGTTCTGCGCGTGGGTAAAGATTTATCATCATTTTTTTAACATACGATGCCCATACCTGATCTCCAAAAGTGCTATGAACTAATTCAATTTTTAGTTGTTGCTTATGAATCTTCCGTATAGGGTTTAAGTCTTCAAAAGACCCGAGAAAAGCTTGCTACGAAAAAAGTATTACATATGATTGACGACGATATTTGATATCATATGGCGGAATATTCTTATTGTATTTTGAAAAATTGATAAAAACGAATATTTCTTCATTGAACTACCTCATGAATTTCATGCTGCATTCTGTGTAGGTGTCTTACGCAATGATAACAAATGGATCGGAGGTTTTTTTTAATATGGGAGATAGTAATCTGATCATGGTGGGCCACGAATTGATACCAACGCTAACTGGATGAGAAACTGCAGGCACACTTAAATTATTTAATGCCCCATGAATGCAATCGGTTCATATTTTTAGACCTCTTGTGGCTCCACATTGGCGTCTAAGAATGCAGAAAGTTGTTTAGCACTTGGCCATGAAAATTCAACCTAAACGCTTTTCTGGGAATGCGAATACTTTTATGACGAGAAAGCACACTCCGAGTAGAATGTTAACTGTGTCGTAAATGCTCATTGTGCTGTTATGTTAATATATGTTAAAGCTTAAAAATGTATACAATATACGTGTTGTACAGTTTGGGATAATATTAAGAAAACAATGAAAATTAGCATGACCGGTCGTGATAGTGGAAAATTGATTTTCTGCAGGATTCCGCTAAATCTAAATATTTATAAACTGCCTAGACACATTTTTGCACATGTCAACTTTGCATTATGTCAATGACATCTCATATGTTAAATATAAAATGTATTAAGGCCAAATATTTAAAAATTTAAATTATTTCAATAAATTATCTACCCAAGTATAACTCAAAACATTTTGCTTTTATTGACATTTTAAGCTACAATATCGTTACGCACACGAAATTCAACAAACACAAAAAACACGAGCAAAGGCTTGTATACTGTTTCGCACAAAGTGTCGCCTGGAATCTGCGTGAACTTCAAAGATCTTTGTATAATTCTTAAGCTAGCAGACAAATTGAAATGAATTTTTTTGAGTGTATTCACAAAAACTTACACCATAGATATACATAGATAGACAGGGGCTTTCAATTTGTGGTGAGCGTATCAGCGTAATAAAATACAAAAATGATAGTCCAATATAGTAAACCTCGATATAATGAAGTAATTGGGGGGAGGGGGTGTCTTTTAAAGCCGAAAGTCCGTTATATAAAAATAGGTTTAAAATAAATCAAAAAACTTTTTTTTTTGAAAATACAGTGTATTACTCTCTTTGCATAATTAATATCTGTTTGTTCGTATATAATACGCTGCTATATCGTTCATTAGATTACGATAAAACTTCATCCATTTATTATTGAGGATTGCGCAAGTAACATAGGCATAGTCCAATATACAAAAATCAATGTTTGTTTGTCCGTATTTAATGCGCTTCCATACCGTTCATCTGATTGCGATAAAACTTTGTCAACTTATTATTTACATTTGTGGAAATAACATAGGCATAGTAAAAATATTTTTTGTGTGCGCAGTTTGTTATGCGAGACGTGCCATTGCAACGCATGCCGGGTAATCACTAGTAGTCAATAAATGTTATTAGATCGTCGAAATGTGATCTTATCACTGATAATTTCATTTTTGGCAGTGTTGTTCCTTTTTCTTTGCTATCCTTATTTTTTAGATTCATAACTTCATCTGCTATTTTACTTTCATTCATGATATTATACCCAGGGTCACCTTCAGTTACTTCTAGCTATTGTAAAACATCTTTCCCGGCTACTGGCGGTATTATTTATGGTTCTACAGAAATCGTTCACATATACGAGACGCAGAAAACCTACGTGGTATAGTATATGGGAATCCCCTAATATACTATCGCTCTGGCTAGGTGCAGTCTACATATAACGTGATTATCGTGATTTTTTGTCCGTTATATCCAAAGTCCGTTAAATAGAGGTCCGTTATATCGAGGTTTTACTGTATTATAAAAATAGAAATAACATAATCAATAATGTTAATATCTGTATGGGTCATAAAATAGATGTTTCGGAGCCAGTCATTAAAGATTATAAAAACAGAAAATTTTTACAAGTCCTATATTTCCAATGTATTGACTAATCTTAAACATATCTAGGTTTTTCATGCTAAATTCATGTATGTATTATTCAAGGATATAAGGGTCATCTTAACCCTTTGAGTAGTGAGCTAATTATATAAATCAATCTAGTAGTTACAAGCGTCATTAAATTATTGAATGTATCATATCACATATATTACCTAAAAATTAATACATTTTTTATATTGTTTCCAGATAATCTGCTTATGGAAATGTGATCAAATTTGATAAATGGAGTTTGCATGGACAACCACCGGAGTGTTATGCTGTGATGAAGACGATGATAAATCATTAAAATGGTGTTATAAATACAGTGAATCTTCAGTGTGAGTAGAATCTTGGGTGTGAGACCCAGGACAGGAAGAATCTGCCATGGACCTGGCCTCAAAAAAATTGAGGTGAGTTAAAATCACATCTAACACCCCCACATCCTTAGCATATTACAAGCATAAATATCATCAAATCAATTAAAAAAGTCGATGATATCTGCAGCAGATAAACATCACAATTTATTAAGGGATCTTAAAATAGAAACAGGTAGGACTAATATGATTGGTAGCGGCTTGCCAAAGGATCCAATTATCCTATTGAATTATTTATACCAATTTAATAGCCCATTAACGGGAACGGACTCAAAAGCGTTATTCAAATGATTTTTTTCAAAATGGACTTGATTTGTTCGTCACGTTTGAAAATGGACAGCTAGGTCGTAAATCTATTTCGCAAAATTATGTTTTGCATTCTTCGACTCGGAACTAACAATACGCATGATATTCGATATGTTCCATTGTGAATTGGTTCCAGGAAGAATCCTTTTTCTGTTAGAAGATGATTTATGATCCATTTATTATAATATATATTTGAATATAGAAATATATGAATGTATTGGATTGCAAAGCAAAATTTTGTCTTTGTGAAGTAGACACATTTTTATGTACGTTCTTGGTCAAAAGTATGAGACCAGTCTGATTTTTGTGTTTGAATGATTCATCATCAAAGTTGTACACTAATAAGTGTAAGATTTAGTATTTTGTGTCGTGATTTCTAAAATTTCGACGACATTAAATTGAGGTTTCGAGATTCTAAATGTTACTAGCTATTTGGCACTACATGATTGTTTATATTTATATATTTTATATGATTTTCTATTTTGCAAGATTGCTTACGCTTTTAACAATATAGATTTGAGTCTAATTTTTATAATAAAATTTCAACATATAACTCTTGATCGAACACCTTACATCTGCCACCGTCCATACAAACTATCTTTTCTGCATACATATTTTCGCCAATATTTACATAAAACTGTATTGATGTGATATTTTTAAGCTATTATATAAAAATGAAATATATTTTTGGACTATCCGTCTCTAGAGTGCTGAAAATGCTAGATTTTATGGTATAACCACTTAACAACCGCATGAAAAAATACTTTAAAATCTATTTACTCAGACACTTGATGATTTATTTTAAAGCCATTAATATTTTAGGGTCATAAAAATATTCTAAATAAAACTGCTTGTATAAAAGCTAGTTTACGTCAGTATTATTTATATTATGGCACGTTTTGATTCTTGTGTAAATGATCATGGAATTTATATTATAATCATTGGTCCCTTCATATTTAGAATGATCGTAGGTTGATTTGGATTTAGTTTATAGTTTCGATGCTAATTTGTGCTTTTTATTGCCGAAAATCGATGGATCGGACTGTAAATATTTTTATGTGCGTGAAAAATCTTCTCCAGATAAAATTGGGAAGCTGTGAAAGTATCAACGAAAAAACTAGTTTTCCATGGGGCATTGTTAATTTGGTTCATTGCCGTTCTTCCATTGTGTACTGTTATAATTCCATCGTCTGCTATCCATCAAGCTTTCAACTTGTGCAGACATTTTCACTTACATAACGCCTGACACGTGGTGCATCCGAAGACACGTGCCCTCAGCATCTTTAAACGCTTCTTTGACCCCCCACAAGAATTAAACGAACTCCCATTTGTTGCTTTCACCGTTGATTAATTAATTGTCTGCCTTCTAAATTAATTTGACTGCTTGAGCGATGTGGACCGTTTCAGAGATGCTGTAATCAGATATACGTCTGAAGGTCGACGAATCACAATTGCAATATGACTTTTTTACGACTGTCAATAAATTGGCAGTGTCATCATTACTCTCGTTTGCTCATTAAAAGTTGATTTAGGCGATATGGCTTGATCGAGTGCTCGAAATAGACACGGGTCTGGAAGTATTCGCTATGCAAATAATATTCAAATGAACGACTGTTAATATAGGATCTATTTGTGCTACGATTTCGTAACTGTAACTATCATATATTGATTGATGGAAAGGCTGAAATATGCGGTGCAAAAAATCGGGTGAAGGCCTGGCGAGGATGTGAAGGTCGATGGGATGTGGATAAGGATCGTTTTTGCTTTGGAATTTCGTTTTTGTGAAGCACATCTATTTGGGAATAATTGATATAAATAGCATATCATCTTCATATGACTACATCGTTTAAATCTGCATGAATGCCATAGATCTATTTAACATTTGAAGATAAATATAACACAGAATAGTTTGTGTAAATGTTAAAAGATCAATAATATTTTATACATAAATATCTTATCTATCAAACTTAAACTGGTATGACAATCGTTATTGGATTGAGAAAACTCACAATTGTCTTGTTTTCATGCTGCCATTGAATCCTGTAGCATTAAATAATTCAATAGCTTTCACCAGTTTAACATGATCTGATTGAAATGCAGTATTTATATTCTGATATGCAATATAGATATTAAGTTGCAGACTCCAGATACTGATTTACACACCATATTGTTTATGATTAGTAACACAAAATTCTTAATAGGATGGAAAATACTTATATGCTATAATACGTTGATGTGATTCGTAATTATGTTACAGAGGAATACAAAAAATTTGAATCCCGTATCTATTATATTTCATATCGATATTCCCATTATTAGAGTCGAAGTGTAGTAAATACATCACCGGCGGGGAAAGAGTCAATATAACAATTTGAAAAAAATATATGTACTATATATATGTATATATAGATTAGACAGTTACTGCCCCTAGGCGTCGCCTAAGCTCGCTAATTTGTAGATACGCCACTGTTTCCAAGCGTCCAGATTTCGGCGGGAATGTCTCGATTTAGTAGGCTTCATTGTGCTAGTGAGGTGTATGATTTCTGTTATTTTTGTCCGAATTTTTCGGAATTATGTTTACTAATCCCGGGATTCATGAGCACCTAAAGCTGTCCGGGATCCCGGGATTGTATTCCCTAGTCATAATGTTCGAATATGAGAATATATATTTAAACTATAATTTATCGGATTATTGATACAAGGTTTACGTTGTTTCTACCTTCGCCAATTTTCATGTGGGAGAAATATCCTACATTAATGATAATATTTGATATTTCTGAATGCGTCATCAATTTAACCCTATGCAAATTTCTGTCAAAGTTTGAGCGAAAATTCCTAATTGACCGGTAAGCAGCCTTTTTTTTCGGATAGGCAGAAAAGTTTCTGTAAGCATATGTGCCTTATCTAAATCGGTTTCAGCGACCTTTTCAGTGATTTTATTATTTTTTAAATATTTATAGGGTTTAATTTTAATAATTTAACACTCCATATTTCATATTTATTTTCAAAAAAATAATTGTTCTGTTATACAAATGCCGTGACGATCCTTCTCGCTCACACGATAAATATTATTTCTATATGTTTTCGAAAATGCCCTTCGATATGCTAATCCTGGTAGCCCACTAGGTGAGCATCTATAGATTAAATTCAGAGATAATGTAGCGTGGGCGATTTACCTTCCCGCTAACAGCGACATCTTCTATCTCTCTTCAGGTGCAATGTGTTATTTTAGCAGCGCCATCTCTTGTGGCCCTGCGGAGACATTTTATATGCATATCGACCGATCGCTTCTTGCTCGTACACCGATGCCGGTTGGGCAGTGACGCGCAGGAGGCGGGAGTCGGAAGAGTCGTCGGTTAACCTTGGCTGCGGAAAGTCGTCCCTCCTGCAGCCAGATCTCTCTCTCGTGTGGAATAAATAGTTATTTAAAGAAGAATTTTTCTATTCGACTCGCGTCTATAGCGTCATAAGCACTTTAAATTATATTGGATTCTCTACTGAGAAAACCGTAAAAGTGATATTAGAAACATTCACCTAGATGGCTCGCTGGGTGAGCGTTCGCAAATAAATTTCAAAATTCTATTTTCTGATTGTATGAATTATTATCTATTTTTCAAAAGCCAACATTGATCATTGGTCGTTGATTTATTTAATTTGAATTTGTGAAAAAAAATTGCTGTTGCCCTCTAGGGTGTCGATGAATTGTGTACAATCCGCAATGAATTTATTATAAATATAGCCCTCTTGGTATGCCATAAATCTAAATTTGATCGATAATATCTACAAATTCAGTTCCTATTGTTTAATAGGTCTTAAACAGTCGGCGTGTGTATTTTTTGGCGTCCACAAAAAAATAACGCTGTGCAGACATTGTTGTACCAATATTGACATTCTAAGATAAAATCGCTCCATAGGATTTATTTGGATTTGCACGCATTAATTATAGATTTGTAGCCTTGGACGCAACCACTTGACTACCGCGCCCAATAACCCTATAATTATAATAATAAATTTGAAAATAATTACGCAATGCTGCCCCAAACATCGTTGATAATCGATCTGTCAGAGATTCCATTCGGTGAGATAAATATCTTTGGAATCAATTACTGGCCAAAAGTTTGTAGGTCACGGATTCGAACCCGGCGCTTTTCAATCTTCTGGCGAGATTACGCACTTGACTGAAATTGTTAACCAGTTCGGTGCCTGGGACTGTTGCCCGTGGCCATATGACTGCTTTTTATTATTTTTTCGAATCCCAAACCTGCTAAAATGCTTCTGAGCATTCGTCGTTAAGAACTAGATCGAGCTTCAAACTGCTGGTTATTTTTTGCCTTTGTCATTAACATCGAGTGTCAGTCATTCGGAGGACTGACATTCAATGTCAGTTTAAGTTCAGTGACCAAGCACTCACTTCATCATTTTTAATTTCAATATCAATGTCAATGAAGCAGCAGCAAATGATACCGTACATCTTCATCCGAAGACACTCCATCATTAGTCAATTCGTGTCGCTGCCTGCTTTTCCACCTTTGACGCAATTTGTCTATTTCAAGAGCGCCCGAAGAAACGGGTGCCGGATGAGTTATTAACACTAAAATTGCTAAAATTGTGGATGTTAAGATTTATACGATCGATAAGAGAGCCGTTGGGAAATTAATCACGCATTTGACTAGACACAAAATGGTCAGAAATGCAACAAACTAGTTCACCTACGTCAATGAAACCGATCGCTCGGATCCGGCAATAACCACATAATAATTTTAACGCCTTTTCGTTTTCTAAACACCTGTCTGTTAGCATTTTTCCAAAATATTATATCGTAGGATGATACACGACTACTAAAACAAATCCTTTAAAGCCATAGATAACAGCCTGTTTATATAGGCGGCGAGTGAAAGGAATGCCATTCATAAATCCATGAAACTCGCCTAGAATTCCTCAACCGCATAATAACAACGGATCATAAACATAAATTCATTGAGAAATACTAAAAAAAATTAAAATTAAAAAAAAACACATTGGGCTCGTCCGGGATTTGAACCCGGGACCTCTCGCACCCTAAGCGAAAATCATACCCCTAGACCAACGAGCCGATACGTTTTGTATACAAAATAACTATCAACAGCAAATTTTATCTATATCTTATCAATTGTATAAAACAATATGATACAATATATTTAGAACACATTTTATTTTTGGACTTGAGACTCGCCTACACGAGATGTTTTTAAAATGTCATTGATAAATCTACTTATAAATTAAGATAATATTAGGGCGTATCACATAAACGTTCGGAATTCACAAATAGGAATTAAAACGCCATAACTCTTACAAAACATAATTTATTCAATTAAAACAGTCTCCATTATCTTCAATAGTATTTTGTCAAGGAGAAAATAGTTTACTTATTCAGATTTTATAAATAAATTCTCCGAGCCCTTGAATTGCATTGTCCTTGTTTCGAATATTTTTATTCCTTAAAATTGTTTTTTTTTGAGAACAGATCTTTCCTAACTCCTGTTCAATGCTTATAGGGATAAAAAACTTGGTAATCATTCTACCACAGTCGTCAAGTTCGAACTAGTGCGATTTGCGGCATCAAATCATATGGTGAGTGAGAATCACCTCTCGAGTGCAAAGTGTTAATTAGGACCTAAGTCTATAAATTGATACTATAAAGACCAACTAAGTGTTAATCTTTGATTGTAATAGTACGAAATAACTATTTTTGTATTTTATGATGTATTTTTGATCTAAATAAATGATTATTTTATACAATTATTTTAAATAAATTACTTCTGAGCTTCAGAAGTCACACAAACGATTGAGAAATCGGCTGCCTTATTCCGTGGCTTGCACGGTCTTCAGACCTGACACCACTGGAACTCTACTGAAACACTACCCTAATCTATTCCATTCCATTCCTTCCATGTAAATCCATTTTTCATCACATGTAATGATGCATTTTAAAAATGAGGTTTATCTTTTCTAAAAGCTCCATTGGTATTTTTATCTACTTTCGCTGACTTGTTTCCCGATATGAACTCATACAAAAAATGAAATCTTTGGTTGGTACCATCCTATTGAAAGTCATAGACAACAATGACTCCCTATTTAAATATAGTTAAATACTAAAATATCTTTGTCAATTTAAAATAGTCGAACTTATAAAATATTGCCCAGAATCTACGAGTATTTCAATCGTTCTATCAATAACTGAAATTCCGAATCTTCATGTGATACTCTGTAATATTATTTAAATATAAATTTTAATTGAGCATATATACTCACTATACTAATAATCATAAATCTTTTGGAGTGTGTTCTAAATACCTAAATCCAAAGGAGCCAAATCCAGGCAATAAATAGGATGCGATAGAATCTCCCAGTTTAACGTTTGAAAGCAGTATGCGGACTCACGTTGTAGGGGCGAAGAATTATTTTCATCCTCATAATTAATTTCTGATGAAAGTCATATCCAAATGTAAATTTGCGGCTCTTTATTATCTGACACTAGTTCGTGCGGCACCCAAATGTTTATAAATTCTCAATACTGATTATGGTTTTAATGACCTCGTTTGTATTCTAGCCTTGATCTTAAAAATGTAACATACGATAGTCGTATCTGTTATATTCTTTGTCAGTTCTATAGATTGACATTTGATATTGAACTTTAAATAAGAAAATATGGAGATGTTTAATCCGCTGCAAAAAATCACCAGCTCAAACAATGGTGCTTATAAATAATGATTCAATTCTTGGTGGTCTTAATATGTTAGGGATTAATTTGATAGTGAACTTCAGCAGTCGCTGCGTTCAAAATAATAACTTGATCAGGTTCTCGCATTTTAATGATCACTCGCTGTTCCAAATGATTGGTGAAATTTTTTTTCAACCAAATACCGTTTTTCTTAAATTTATTTTGATTTGATTTGATGTAACAATAACTTAACCTTATCTTAGCAAATATATTGTGATCGATAGATTTATGCAATGAAGCTAAAAATTGTGTTTACTGTCACTACACCGGATTTAAATATATATAGCCATCTTGCCAAAATTATGTCGTTGTCAGCATCTTTCGGGATACTTTTACAAGATAAAAAGGATAAACGTGCTTATTCATAAATATGCATCATTCATTCAGATCGTAGCTCGTTGGACCACATGTTTTGCACACGATGCACACAAATATGTACGCTTCGTGAATTCAAATTGATATTCATAGATCTTCGGCCATGTATCTTCCGTTTCCCCCATTAGAAACATGTTATATCCATGTTCGTCGACAATAAGTCGTGGCTTCTCATGCAAAGTAAGTTGTACGACATAATTCAGTATTTCATTACTAAATTGCTAAAAAAGGAGCAAACACTCTAATGACAATGAACGCGTGGGTCTATAAGAATTGATGACGTATCCCAAATTATTTTCTGTGACATTTGGAATGCAAATTCTGTCTTTAATGTCTTTTATACGACATTGGACACCGAATTGGACCTTCTTCCACACATCAATGGGAACAATGATGCTTTTGAAGTAAAATAAATAAATCTTGGCGAAGATCCAGACTCGATTCGGATATCGTGTTTTTCTCGTACTATTCTTCGTTTTATTCTTACTCATCCCTAAAAAAAAGCGTGTCTCGGAAATTATAATGTAACCCTAAAATTATGTGCCCTTATTTTATATAGAAATAATATGAGCCTTCAGGCATTATTGCCCCAAAAAACCTGTTGCAGATGATATGATCAAAATCAAAACGAGGTGAAGACCTTAATAATTTAAAGGTGTCAATTTTAGATGTAATGCGTATGCTAATAACATCTTTAGATGGCGTATACGCGGTAAATACCAGATCAAGTGTTACCAATTTATATCGCAATATCCATGTAATGTGCCAAATTTACAGTGACATCTTCTGATTTTTTGTGGACATATTGCGCCTTGTTAAAGATATATATCTAGATTTTTGCGTGTGCATCGTTTTTCGTCTTGCGGTGATATGCGTTAAGTGGGCAGTCGTCAGATAGCCTTGGCTGCGGGAAGATGTCCTTCCCGCAGTCGCATAGCTGTAACGCCTCTCTCCGTAAATAAAAGATAATAGTTAAGATGAAAGTGTTTCTATTCAATTTCTATAAGAACACATGGGAGCGGGGAAAAATGTTTTCGATGAAATCGAAGTTTGATTGCTACAAAGGAATGCAGTTAGTAACACTTGTTTTGGTGGATTTTATATTGCAGCTTAAATTGTAACCATTTCTTCTATGCTTGTTTTTCAATCTCAATAATTTTAGGGCTTCTGCCATAACACTTCATTATATATTAACTATCAGTAACATGTTTGATATATCATTGACATTTTAAAATTTGAAAAACGCACACGAAGATCTCCTCTTGAAGACTCCAAGTTGGTGCAAAAATACTGTATTTAAAAAAAAATGTTTCAATACCTCCAATTTACATCTTCCATTTATTTTCTGTTGATCTTTTAAACAGCATAATTTAATTGCTTTACTATATTACAATTTAAGGCTGCATTTATGTGTCTTCTACTTCGATTCTCAATGACTATCATTATCTTCCATTCTTTTTTTGTGTATAATGTCGTTGAAGAAATTGTTGCGAGCATTTTTTCACCGTGTTGTGCCATAATTAATGGATAACACATAACAAACTGGACCACTTACAAGAATAAACGTGTAAACATTTCAAATTGAACACGAGTTGTCTATCTGGATTTAATTGCGATATAAGCTTATGATGTTTGGCTCACGTAAAGATAGCCCTAATCGAATCATGCTAATTTTCGATTATACTAATCTACTCTGGTTTCATCGCGTGTCAGACCAGCCCAAACCAGATTACCTCGCCTATTGATACGTCTTCTTTCACCGAGGAGAGTGAATCTGGTAGCTATTTTTAATTTTACGCTCAGTTTGAAGTGATGTCATAAGAATTTATGGGTAACACTGCTCCAAATGACTCTGACTCAATTGTAGCGCCTCGTAAATATTCATAAATCCAGACTGTAGCATTTTGACTCTCGCTGTCAAGATTTGGCAACATATGGAATGGTATTGTCAACCTTGAACCTTCACGAGGATCGAACACTTCATCATAGCGCACTGACAGGTCGACGTCAAGAATATGTGAGAGCTTAATTTTCATGGGCGAATTACATGAATGGACGTTCGGAAAGTAAGAGCTTGATGAGCTTCATGCGATTTTTGTAAGGTATGATCGCAAAAATAACTCGAAAACTGCCAAATCTCTAAAACTCCGCCAAAACTGTTTTTGTTAGTTGTTAGTATTAGCTAAAAAAATACTTTGTGTATTGTGTAATATGTAATAAAATAGGCTTGCTATTTATCTAATGGTTGTTTTATGTTGAGCATACATACACAAACACGCCACACACACACAGTAGAGGTTGCATGGCGCATGCGCGTAGAGTCTATATACGTAATTGTGTATGACAAAGACGCAAAGTCTACAACCAATTCTCCCTCATTTCGATCAACTGCCGCTTGAAGTTTCATTTTTCGTGACGTTCAAACACTCTACCCTACAGCGCCTATAGAAATATCACTTCGAAATCTATCTTCAACCATAAAAATGTATAAAAGGATAGCGTCTCGTTATTTTCACCATACGAATATTTAACACAAATATGACAAATATGTTTTACCGTTTCCAAAAACATCGTGATGGAATTCAATCCGTAATCGTTCGACTTATCGGGTTCATTTTCAATCTTGATGTTCGATATAACATCTTAAAGGTCATCTCGGAATCAATGGCTCATTTTAAAAATTAAATATCCAGCACAGATTTAGAACAGATCTAGATCAACGCAAGCTACTTTGAACCCCGTCGGACTAAATAAAATAGACGTGTTTACGTCGAAAATTCATACATTGATGTATATTTAGGATAAGAATCAGTTCTTCGACTTACGACTGTTACATTTGGGTATAACTTCTGAAGACTGTGCCCTTCAAAGATGTGTGAATTTATGATATATCTTAAAAACGGGCGTAAGTACGAGGCATATCCCGAAAGTAAGTGTACAGTGACAATAACAGACTGTGGTTTTTTGTTTTTTAAGGGTTGGCCATACTAAGTGATAGAGGAGGATCTACTGATAAAGCGAGCATAGCAAGAATACGGTAATACGTAAGAATAGTGAAGATTTTCTGAGTTCTATTATCATTGGAGACAAAAATTGGTTGGCTCATTATACGTCTGAGTCAAAAAAACAGTCGTCACAATGTCACACAAATTCTCCATCTGCCAAAAATTTTGTGATCGAAAAGGCATCATTTTGATGTCCTGCATCAATGATGTCCTGTATTTTTTTCAAATACACTTTTTCTAAAAAAATATGAAAATTTAATACACTTACTTTCTGGATATGTCTCATATTTGGTAACATCAAGTATTGTCGAAATGTTCCATTAAAAATCCATATGTATCCATAATTTTGATTCGATCAAATCTAAATATTAAATGTGACCATTAGGTCACATTGATTTTGATATTAATATTTAGCATTAAAGCCATAAATATTCTCACTTTACAGTCTTACCTCGTTAATGCTAAATGCGATATTTAATATTTCAATAATTATCTGTAACGAGAGCCATTCATTTTTTACGTCGTCGACTGTTCATCAATTCACATGCAATTTCACTCTGCGAAATATTTGCATATAGATGAGAGGGTCGTATGATCAGTAGGCCGATTTATTTCAATATAAATTTTTATATCGAGATCATGCAGCTTTTCTTAGATCTTCAATCACGGTTAGCGTCCATCATGCTTGTGATCATAAATCACGCCACGGCTTTGAAATACGGCATTTTTTGAGCTAACCATACGTTATGAGCGATTTTATGCTTATCTGGTTTGACGTTGAACACGTTTTTGTAGGCTTTTGCGCTGTTTTAACAAAGGATCTCCAATGAGTCAATAGATTGTTGAGTACCGTAAAACCACTAGATGGTTGTAGATCACCAATTATGATAGAACGGAATGGTCTATGAAGATTATGACCTTTGATGCTGTGTATTTTAGCATCCTGCTGAAAATGAATTTTGATCGATAGGTTTTCATCATATAGTACTCTGATTACGGCTCAAATGGCAATTTTCTAGTCCTGAATGATTGACCTTAATTTGTCAACAAATCATTGGTTGTCGATTACATCTAATGATTTTTTTATGATCACTTGATTGACAATTATGCTACATAGATGCGTTCTTGTATTCTCAAACTGTAACTGGTATTCGTACCAGTCTGCGAGCAAATCGTAGATGTTATATAAGAACTTTGGATATTGGGACAACATTCATCAAATAGCTGTAATTAAAACGGAATACCTCCATAAAATTAACAGATTGAATCATAGATATGTATCAATTTTTTACAGCGATCCATTTACAAAAAGTGGACCCGTTTTTAATTAAATGCCAAGCAACTCCACGCTGTATTTACATGGAAAACATTTGACGTTTGTCCAAATAAAACATTGATCCTTTACAAGCAATACGATAATATTTACAAAATCGAAGAAGAATAATAAAATGGACAAACGGCTTTCAATGCATTGCAAAAAAAATTGCTTGAAGATAAAAATTTATGATCGCTAAGTATGTGAACTATGCTCGGAGAAACTTATTTAGTATGAAAAAATGTTTGAGCAATATTCAACGGGTGTTTGCAATGAAATTTATCCAATACAAACAGACATCTGATAACATACTTATTAAGCACACATGCTCTTAATAAAAGTGCGGCGACGATCAAAAGAACGTATAACTTATTTCGAACAAGAAAAAATCTCAACCCAGTCATATAAATCATCCTCATATTGATGGCTTACTGGCACACTCAACTTTTCCAGGAATTAAATCTGTCAAAGAGACTTTTTAACTGTGCTGACACTTTTAGGCGTACTCCTAAATTCAGGACGACATTCATCGCTTTAATATTTTTCGTCAGTGGAAAGCTCTCAAGGAACACCTCCATATTGGATATAATATTTTCATAAATAATATTCTTCCTGTTTGTCCATAAATGTTGAGAACATTCGACAACAGGAAGTATTTATGAATGTATTTGCAGCTATATTGTTTCAAATGAATCAAGGCTTTGTTTTGCAACAGTATTTGGTGACGATTGAAACATTCATCAATAATTTAAAATAGATCAAAATACAATATGAGTTAACCTTTTAATGACTGGCCAATCGTTCGAAGCCCTTTGAATATGATTTTTATATCAATCGTATGAATTAATAACCTAACTGAAATTAAAATATGCATTAAAGACCAAGTTTCGCTATAGTGAGTTAAATCCTGAATTTCCTGGATTTCTTGAATCTGCAAAAGTATATAAGCCAACTAAAGAATTTCTCCCAAGAATTCGTCTTCTCTTGAAACAAAATCAGTATAGTGACTACACTTAAACCTTTTTTTGTGCGGTAGATACGTTCTGCGGAAAATCGCACAAAAGAAGTTATGACTTACACAGAAAAACTGAAGATGTGTTCCATGGATTTTAAAAATCGCATAACTTTGAAACAGCTATATAAAATATATCCAAAATCGCACAAAAAAAGTTAATAAAAAAATAAAATGTTACCAAAAATAACATTTTTGGTAACATTTAATTTAATAACGCTTTCGAGAGCTCTGGTAATCTTCTCGAGCTCTCATTTCGTTGCCTTAGCCGTTGCGACAGTGCCTGGCTGTCAGTTTATTCGACCGCGGAGGCCACACCGGTAGGTTATTAGAAGCACGGGCGCTCATTACGAGCTTCTGGCTAAATCCAGAGTCTTTACAACAAAATATATGTCTAGCTTTAAAACGACTAAACTTTTAATTCCCAATTCGTTCATTTTTTAAAGTTCAATTTGCATGACATCTGCTTTCTGTTATTCAGCTATTTTTGCCTATTAATCTGTTGCGAAAAATAAAAGGACAGGGTTACAGTGCAAGCCTGTCAGTTTACTTCTGAAGGTGTAGATTTTGCAAATGAGTGGTGATACTCGGTTAATGATATCACTCCAGAATAGTCAAACGGGTATAACAAAATTGGTCAGCGATAATAATGGTGTGAGTATCTTAATTATCAAAACAAACGCCTGTTCTCAAGACAACGTTTATGAAAATGTATAACTTATACAGTACATTCGATAATTTAAGAAAATGGGCATCTCGTTCTGCGCCGAATTCCCAACGTGCATTTAAACGTGTATGGGTTCCTTTACAGCACGACTTTGCTACCGATATATGAGTGTATGAAGAGACGCAAGATATCCGTCTCTGTCTCTGAATTTCCGTACCCATAGGGTTAACAAGGGATATAATTTTGTGATTCAATTAATCAGTTGCTTCATATTCAAACAAAAATTTCATTAAAACGTGAGAGTGCTCTCGGAGCAGAGTGTTCGAATCGCTCCTTGCTTCCACGCGTTCTTTCGCATGCGGGTTCGTTCTGATTTCGGGCCGTAGTGATGTCAAGCGGTGGAATGGAAGTGGTCGGGTGCAGATAAAAATGATGTCGATTGATCTAATTTATTTTATTTATTAGTACAACTATCAGCCTGCGGGAAGAACATCTCAAGTCAAGGGTAACCGACGAATTCCACTTCTTGTGTAGACAGAAAACGGTGCATCTTCAGGAACGAAATAAAATGGGTTTTACCTCTTGATACAAGATTTGATACTTTATAATGACACATTCTATAGGTTTGTGTTAAATTGATGTTTAAATAAAATCATTGTTTGGACATTCGTCTAATAAAATATCAGGATAATTTGTATAGCTGTCGACAGCATAATCAATAGCTGAAAATTCAATAACGAAACTGTTCGTCGAATTTCTTTCGAAAGCTTTTAGCGTATTCGATGCCATACTAATTAAATAACGGAGCGTGTCACAAAACATAATGTCGGCATTGGCAAATTTCATTGCGAAATTGTATTCGATCTTTAAGAAAGCATTTTGTTTGAACTCCGCTGTTGTTAATTCATTATCAAATCCTTTGTATTTGGCAGAATTGTTAGATATTTCTTGTTATAATCAATTTGCAAACCATTGCATTAGTTCTTCGCTCATATGATGTATTATATATTTTTCCAATTATAACCATATTCAAAGCATTTTCCATGTAAATGATTTTAAAAATATCCAACAGATTTTGTTGCATCTGATGTTATTAACGTATATTGAAATTATGATTATTATTTACACGTTTTTGCTATATGCCGATGGTATTAAATTATGGCAAAACGAGTAAAACAGGGTTAAGACGCTGCTGTCGGATCATTCTCAACGCCTGTTAATCCCGAAGAATTTGCCATCCTGAACGGAAGACGCCAATGTCGCGACTGTGTCTAGCTCTTTCGACGTTTCAAAATCGCTTTATAAGCCAGAATGATCTAATTTTAAACAATTCGCCTTTTTTACGTCTCCCGAAGAAGTGTCGCGTTGATGGATGTTGGTCGAAGATCTGGTCGCGGTCAAAACAGCTCCACTTTCGTAAGGTCCATGGACGTGACCATAAATCTTATCGCCAGTCTCGTCGAGCAACTATGTTATCGAATTACATCGACCTACGTACTCTTGCATATTGAAGCAGAAGCTTTTAATGCGACATCTACTCCACATTACAAGCCATGGATTAACTAAACTTGAACAACCACTTAAGATAAATGCACTATTTTGTCATGGGGAAAGGCCTGAATATTTGAGACTTGCCTCGTCAAGATCTTCCCTCACTAAGTGCGTGGATTTTGTTTCATGAAAGGCTTAATGACTGCCAGAACCTGAATGCATTGAGCAGTTTTGACCTGGTCAAAAGATTACTTGATAGCCTACTAAGAAACCATTAACGAAGAGATTTGTACTATGACTATCATCAATGACTTCTTCCTGTTTGCAAATATCAACAATTTAATAGACGCCAGATATGATGTAGCAATTCTGTGGAACTGAACTGGAACGATAACCGAAATGAAAAACATCGCGGTGCAAAGCCCTGATAAAAACAGTCATCAAGGATTGGATGCTTTTGCATGATTTGCATGATTTTTGTGTCCGAATTCCAGTGATCCAGAAAGAGTATTCTTATATGTTGAGCTCGGAGAAAGACCGAGACGGAGAGTGTCTTGCAGGTTGGAGATTGTGGATATGATATAGAGATGGAGAGAGTATCTTGCGTACATCGTACGATTGTATAGATCGTTAACCCAAATTTATCTACCAATAATCATGTATGAATGATATAATGAATCGATTTCAAGTGTATTGTTTATGTTTGCTTGAAGAAATTACCGAATATTGTGTGCTGTCGACAGTGTTTATTTATTTATGTACAAGCTTCATACACGCTGCGACGGTCCGGACCGATAAGTGGATTTGCACGGACGATAAGTGGCGGATATAAAGATATAGCATCTAAGATAAAATTAGCTCACTACTCAAAGGGTTAATGCTTGTTTTAAATGGCGCAAATCCGTTTGATCCCCATAAAAAAGGACTGCGAGTAATTTTAGATATTTCAAACGGTTGGCATCGGATTATCACAAGAATCATCCATTTCCGGACAACCCTTAAGCTCACAAGAATTGAGCAAATATAGCCTTTTTAAACATAAAACACATAAAAAGACGTGCTAGCTTGACATTCGAGCGACAAATGTATCTTTATCTAATGCAGCCATCTTCGTTAGACGTGACTTTTATCGTTCTTTTTCCCTTTTTTTCCCTTTTCATTATTCTAGATGAAAGGGCTTATTGCATCCTTTGGAAGGATATGTTATTGAACTGGGACGATTGAAAATTGCTGGAGCGTATTTTCATTCTCAATCGACACTGCTGTATTTGATCGTTTGGAACACAATGCGGACTATCGCTGCCGTTTGACGGCTCATATGGCAGTTCGCTGCTTTATCGACTCACACCCAAAAACGTCCTTACAATATGAATGTATAAATAAGTCTATGGTATCATGCACAGCGTGATTTGATATGTTTAACACGTGTATATTTGTGTTCTCGATTCCATATGACTCATGCAAGGATTGTACCAATTTTCGTCGTAAAAAATATGCTAATTTCGTGATTCATCCACACTTGCGAATATCAGATTCGCATATGTAGACGCCTAGGTCTCTAGATTTGGAGCTTCTGGTTTCTTGTATAATAACATTATATCGAGTGTTGCATGTTTGGTTCAATGACTCGACCGCACACCTTTTAATCTCCTACGTATTAATTTACTTTCATCAACCTCTGGTCTGGTCTAGTCTAGACAAGGCAAATCCAATTCAAGGCTGCCAATTATGCCGTGCTTCTATTTAATTCGTGCTAACAGGAGATGATATTGTGATATCTAAATAAAATCAATAAAAAATCGTAAATGCCCCATACGAATCACCGTAGTCATTAACTGGCTGCTAACCACTCTTTAAGTCTGTAATTTTTGCAGCTCGCATTTTAGTGATTCTGAGCATTGGTTTTATAATTCAAAGGCTTGATTTAATAGTTGGTTTAAAAGTCTTTCAATACATGTAGAGACTTTACAGCAAACACTGTTAGGGTATTATTGCACCCAGTTCTGCATAATTTATATTAAACATAAGCGTTCCTACGGACATGTTACATGTGGCAACAAGTTGATAAATCAAAAGGTAACATGAGCTTAAATAAATTAAATAGTCCAAAGCTAGATCTTAACTCTTAGTATTCCAAGTGCCTGAATAAAGAATCCGCAAAATTATATTACCTGAAATTAGTTATCTTGAATTCAGACATGGATATGAAAATAAATTTGAGGCATAAAATTATTGATGCAATCAAAATATTGATACGTAAACATTAAACGATGCGCTTAATGAACACCTTGATTGTTCACCATCAGATCATTTAACACTTTTTCGTTGGGGCATATAGTACAGCAGACACGCGGTAATCCGACAAACGCTTTGCAAGGCAGTGTCGGATTAGCCAATTTGTCGGACTATAGAGTACTGCCCCCGACCGCTTGTAGTCTGGAAAATTTTGGAAAGGAGTACTTGTAATCCGAAAAATTATAAAAACGATGAAATATACATAGATATTACAAGGTTTTATCATAGAATTAACATCATAAATATAACGATCGATTATAAAAAATATAAACTTATTACCGTCATCAAATGTATTCCATGGCGATTTTTGAAGCGTTTTAACAATTTCTTGCTATCTCCTTGTATAGAACTTTGCTTTCATGGCCAATATAGGCTCAGAAATAGGTAAATATGAACTTTTGAATGTTCTCGCGGTTCATTTTTGTATCATAAATGGTGGATCGTCCTACACCGTACTCTCTTGCCAACATGATTCATTACGTCGGTCCAGAATCACACTTTTACATTTTTTAGATTGACGAAGCTTTACCGTATGTCTGTACTATACTTGTACACTTAAATCTCTTTTTGTGTGACTTTTTTTGTGCGATTTCAAAGTTATGCGGTTTTTTTTAAATTTTAGAAATTTGGAAAAAAATATATACTTTGGGATCGTGTAAATCATATTGCATCTGCTATTACTATTTGACTATATGACATCTTTACTAATTATGAATTTTATTGTTGGAAAGAGAAAATCTACACAGAACAATGATGACATTAACACTGGGTATACAATTTCTTCCGAAGAGAGCGATTTTGAGTCATATCGAAAATCGCAACGAAAATTATCATACAGCGATGATAGTTTGTAATTAAAATAATTCGTATTTCTCTAGTGGATGTTTATCATTCGAGATGCCAGATGTCAGACATCCTTAAAATTTAACCAATGATGCAAGACATCCTTTAATTGTTACCATAAATGTTATTTTTTAATTGCCCTATTGTTTTTTAATAACTTTTTTTTATGCGATTTTAAATATTTATTTTATATAGCTGTTTCAAAGTTATGCGGTTTTTAAAATTCATGGAACGCATCTTCTCTTTTTCTATGTAATCCATAGCTTTTTTTTGTGCGATTTTTTTAAGTGTATCGGAATGTCGGACTACAGGGGGCGTCAGATTAGACTGAGGCCGGATTACTGCGGTTCTACTGTACTACGTTTTTTCCCCAATTATTAATGTGAGATAAATAGTTTTAAATGTATGTAGATAATTGCTATTAAAAATATCACATCGAAATTTCTTATTAGGACAAAAAAAATCATCCAAAGACTGTTTCGTATGTGTACATAAAGTATGCAAATTTTAGCGTGATTTTTGTGAAAATTTACATCATAGAAGCGCTTTCAAGATTTTATTGTTTTAAAAGTTGTAAATATTTATTGTCTTCCTTGATAATCGAGCTACGCAGTAATTTGTGGTATGCATTTATTTAAAAATAATTAGTACAGATGTTGTTTTTTTCAATGTTGACCGCACCCGAATAAAGTGTGTTAATATAAATATTGATCGTTAACTCTACAGAACTATTTAATAATCGAACATCTTTTAAAAAAATATATTGACCATTAGAACATAAGTGGTAGCCCTGCCCTCAAGCTCAATATGCATCTATCCTATCATATCTTCTTGCGGTTTCGAGACGTTTTCTATTATTTTTGCTAAGTATTCGAACGTGATATTTTATTCGAAGAGCTTTTGCATAATCAGATTGTGTTTTTTTCAAGTTTTAGATTTTTTTTGATATATAATTATGTGTGCTTGGGCATAATTATATATGTAGTTTACCCACAAAATTTGACATTTGTTTGATGATTGATCTCAGCTTTTGAAAATGTCAAGGCTCGCTGACTTCAAAAGTGTTTTTATTTATACAGCCAAATCAAAGTTATAAGTCTTTGACCTTTTTTCATAAACCAAATGTTTTTGTTTTAATATTTGAATGCAAAAGCTCTAAGTGCACTGTAATCTGATAGTTCAGATGATGTTCAAAATCCTCTCAAATAAGCACACCGCCAATCTTTCATGCTGTTTGCTTTTATTATTGAGATTTTTTTTATTTGAGAAACTATGTGGTTGCCTGAGTGTGTTGCAGTGTGCAATCATCGCGATATGCAGCGCGAAAAGAGTTAAGCCGCCTCTGGTCCAAATTTTTACTTATTATGTCCATTGTTCATGTCCAAGTTGGGTTTTCTCCCGTGTTTGTTGGTCGGGTCGGTGTCACAGAAACTATTGAAACGTGCCCGAAATAGCCGCACAAAGAGCATTCCTAATATTTGAGTGATCATAAATCAAGTTTGTTCACGTCGATTTCTGTCGCCGAACTTCCATAACTTTGATCGGCATCGACTAGCTGATGCTGGAGACCAACAAAGGACCAGGAGACACGTGGAGATGGTGGGATGCAATTTGACGCATAAATTTCACGTTAATTTTCGAGTTGAGCAAACCGTAACAAATATGTCTTGATGCTGGCCCCAGCTTCTTCCTGACGTGACAACAGAAGCGGGTTGTCAACTCTTGGACGAATTTTGATCATTAAAATTGGAGATAAAATAACTTGAATTTCTACTATTTTTATATTAAAAACGAAATATAATGAATGAAGTATGTTAAAGAAAATAAAAATCGCTTGTATGTTACACAGCGCTAAGTCATAACCAGTAATTCAAGAAACTATTTTATGTGTTTGATTAACTGAAGATAGAATATTGTTTTTTCTACACTTTCTTCGTTAGATTCGTTGTCAACTTTGGAAATTGAACGCCATTCTGACAAAATCAACTTATGGAATTTCTTCATCAGCATACATTTCTCTAGCATCATTATCATTTTAATGTTCAAAAACCAAAGTATTCGCTAGAATGAGACTTTTTTTAACAGCGTATGACAAACTTTCTAGCAAGCTATAATAACTGTGCAATGTTTGATTATACATTGAAGAACAAATATAAAAAAAATGCATTTTGTAACGCTGCGTAAATCAAGGGTCGAGATTATTTGTAAATTGTCTAAGCATAATTTTGTTTATGTATGTTAAGTTCATAATATTCTATGTTAACATTTTTATTATTAATTTTGTTGTAAATGTACCGAGAAACAGTATACTTTTATGTGAATATCAACATATATATATATATAAGGTTATGAGTGTATCCAAAATGTGGCTATTAAGTAACGAGATTGATGTTGTATTTTAATTTTAATGAGGATAACTACTCTCCAACTCTTTTCTCGAATTCGTTCGGGTAAGTTGTACGGTGATGGGAAGACACCCTCAGTTGGTGTAGGAGCGAATCCGAGATTCACTTAAGCGTCACGTAAGTCTCACCCTACCCCGGCAACGCCCTAGTGAGGAAAGAGGGGACTGGACTTCTTGGACTCCAGAAAACCCTTTTTTTAGTAGAATCAAAAAGGTTGTCTAGAGTAGTTTTCCACCATCTCTCTATGAAAACTACTTAATCTTTACAAATCTCCCACACTCCCTATCGAGACGGTCGCGAAAGCGTTCGTCAATATGTTCATTCAGGATACCCGTTGGGTGAGCGTTCGAAATAAAACTCGATGGTAATGCACCTTAAACGAGATGGATGTAATATTTTCCTGTGAATGGATATTGAAGAGGCCCATAGTTCTGCAGTGGACTGTTTGGGGCTAATCTCGTTATTTAATAGCCATACTACATAACCCGATACTTATGATTCGGGTTATGTATTATTTATTCCCGATTTCCCGACAAATTATTTATTTTCGTCGCTGCAGATGAATACTTTTATACTATAATACTTTGATGTGATTCGTAATTATATTACGGAGGAATACAAAAAAAATTGAACCCCGTATCTATTATATTTCATGTCGATACTCCCATTATTAGAGTCGAGGTGTAGTAAATACATCACCGGTAGGGAAAGGTTAATATGACAATTTGAAAAACAATCAAGGGATCAAGTTTACTAATCCCGGGATTCATGAGCACCTAAAACTGTCCTGGATCCCGGGATTAGATTCCCTAGTTATCTAAAAATCTTCGAATACATTTGATACAATTTTATTTAAATTATGATTTAAGGTAACATTTTTAAATGCAAAACATATTCATTTTTAAACATGATCATCTTTGTCAGCTATTCCAATCATAGTTTGGCCCCCCTGTCTAGGATTGCCCAATCATTTTTACGACCCTTTTATTGCCATAAAACATTTTAAATGTCCTCAAAATATTAAAACGCAAATAAAACATTTCCCATCGCCGTCCATTTGTAGCCGATATAACTCACCATCATCGCATGCTTTCATCCCATAAAAATAGAGCGATCAAAAATAGATTTTCAGCATATTAATCCAATGAATGCGCGCTCAAATATCATAGAAAAGATCCTTCCAGCTAATCTCTGTTTATGTGACTGCAGCATCCGAGTTTATTGGTACAATTTGATGCTAATCAGGCGTCTTGGATCTAGGAAAGTAAATGCTCGGATGAATAATACATCGGCGCTTCGATATCCGAACCCATTAGTAATGGACTTAAATCGCTTTTTCATAGTAGTCTCACAGAGCTAATGGTTCTATATTCTTAATGATCCCGGTAATTACAAGATGGAACACATGTTTTCGGTGGGTGAAAGCTGAAAATGCGTGACGATACCTTATCTAGCAATTTGTCTTCTCGACCTTCATTTCTTAGAAGATCAACGATACTCGTGCACGAATTGCTTCTGCAAACACCTTTGATCTTCGACAAATACACCGAGAATGATAAAAAACGACTATCATTGTTTATGGCGGAGTGGTATAAAAGAGTGATGCTTTCGGCGCCGAAAAAATCCTTTAAATGCATTAAACATTAAGCTCCTTGATAATGCCTCATATTTAGCAACATCGCGCTCAAATTTTACGGCCACGGAGTGGAATAAACAGTGGATTGTGAGAATTGCAAATGCCATGGGATCTAATGAGGATGCATCAACTCTGCTGAAGTAAACGGACCAATTACTTTGATTGCCAGAAATACTATGGGTTAATCTGTATGAGGATGCTGCGGCAATGATCTAGTTTCCAAGTTTGACATGTGCGCCCTGATGTCATGTCCTGTGATGGATTGGGTAAATAAAAAATTTGATTTCAACCACTTGTGTATAGTAAACATTCAATTTAACACTAAATGTAGAACATTTTTATCATCAAGTTAATTACAAACAAACTGACATTTGCTTATAATAAATCCCATTAAATCTACTTTGTAACGTAATCAAATCAAATAAAACATAAACTTGTATCTTTATAGATTGATATATGATTTTGTTTGGATTGTGTTTATGAAGAATGTGGGTTGAATATGACCCACTTCATTACGCTTTGATCATCACCAGCAATATTAGCACTTTATCAAGCCATGTTTTGATCAAAATTTAATAGCGAAAAAATCAGTCATTCAACCATACATTGCGCGCATCCCACCATTGCTTGGGCAACTACATGGCGCCATCCAAATTAGAATCACTCGTTAAAACCGACAACTACGTGTTTAATAGCATTAACGAAATCGCTTCATATTAAATTCTATAGGCCGGAGTAAAAATAGCCATTCGGATCGATTGTTTAACTTGTACACATCGAATATGCAAAGCAGATCCTCGCGGGGCTACCATTGCGCAAGAGTCATCTTTCTATGGACAGATGTTGCGGCTTTGATTCCCGAATGCCACTTATTTACTTAATATTTTTCGACTATTTAACAGCTCGTAAATATTCTGGAGCCATGTATTATAGACGGCCAGAAGGCATGGTGAAGTAGTACTTATTCCACTTGTCTTTCGGCTTGATGTAATCGCCCTTACAAAACTGGAGCTATTTAGTCACACCGGATGCGGAATGTCCTATCTAAAATTTATAACCCAAAGTGCCATAAATCTTGATGAATTTTCCTTCATTCGACTTTTGATTATTTCATTGAAATGTCTACGCACAATCAATGCAATAGAATGATGCATTCTGTAGCAATCGATGCGTTTGAAGTTTGGTGAAAACGCATAAAAATCGGAAGCTATTCCCACAGGCGATTAGCTTTCTTAGCTAAAAGATTAACATGCGTTTGTGTAATATATAATAAAATAGGCAAGTTACTTGTCTAGTGGTTGCTTTATGTTACATACAAACACAGTAAAGGCGGCATGGCGTATGCACGTAGCGTATCTACTTTGTTTATGGAGAGAGTAGAAATGATTTTCCCTCTCTTTCTGACCAGCTACTTGTTGAAGTTTCACTTGTCGTTACCTTTCAAGCAAATTTGCCTTACTATGTCTATAAAAGTTCCACTTCAAAAATATCAAGGAATACAAAAATGTGTAAAATACATAAACCTGAAATATAGAAATATATTTTGACATTCATACTTGATAATACGAGGCATATCCCGAAAGTAAGTGTACTGTCACAATAACGGGCTGTGGTTTTTTGATTTTTAAGGGTTGGTCATACTGAGTGGTATAGGGGAATCTCCTGACAAAGCGAGCATAGCAGAAACATGGTAATACGTAAATTTACGCGAGCGGGTCAATAGGCGCCCGCGAGTTTCTTATGCGACTTGAATTGGAAGGTGAGGATTTTCTGAGTTCTATTGTGATAAAAAAATGGTGGCTCTTTACACGTTTGAGCCAAAAAGACAGTCGTCACAGTGGTGTTACACCAATTCCCCATCCGCCAAAAAAATAATGCCCCCAGTGTTTTGGGACTGAAAAGGCATGATTTTGGTCGAGTTTCTGCCTCAGGGAAAGACCATCTTTTTTTTCCTGTTGGAGGGGAATCTTGTATAAGACACCCTGGGTTTGATCCCAGGGTTGTGTCAGATTCTTTCTGACTAATCCCCTCCCTTGTCCTTCTCTGTCCCCCTGGTATTGTTTTCCACATTGCTTCAGGAGGACGGGTAGTCTGACCTTAAGAAATTGGCCCTATTCTAGTGTTGAAGAGTCGCTCTGCGTCTCTCTATCTTTTACTCCCCACTCTTAATTACTCTTTAGCGCTCAGAATTTCTTCAACATAATCGCGCCAAAGGTCCCAGTTCTTCATGCTTGCCATCATGCTGTGGACCATGTTGTCAACGTTGAGCTCGGCTTCCCCGAATGCCTGTTTCAGCGTGTTTCTCTGGGGTGTTCAAGTCTCACAGTCAGTGATGGTGTGTTCGGCATCGTCGACCTATGCTTGGCAGTGGTGGCACGCCGTGGATGCTTCCTTGCCCTCCACCGGCTCCCTTACTGGACTGATCCCATCTCTGCTGCCAGGGCTTCTTCAGTTTCTGATCATGCTCGTTGTGGTTTTTGGGATCTTCGTAGTCCAAGGCCCTCTTCTTTGCTTGGAGGTTCAGCGGGGGGATTTCGGTGATCACGAGCACTACTTCTTCAGATACTGTTCTGTATGCTGTAATAACTCAGAGTGCTCCTTGCCGTTGAACCCTTGCCAGCTTCTTTCTGTAGCTCTCATGTCTGAGCAACTTATGTTATATCGGGACTCTGTACAGAATGGTTGAGTGTATAACCTCGTTTATGGTTCTGCTTCTGCACAGCTGCTTCAATGTGTTTACTGAAGGTCAGCTTGTTGTCTATAAGAATCCCGAGGTATCTCAACGTTTTGCTGTATTCAATCTCGCGACCGTTGACAACAAACTGTTTGACCCTCGATCTTCTTCTTCTGCTAGGGAAGACCATCAATGCTACAACGATATTGTGAGCAATGCACTCACACCACCTTAGCCACCAAGTCGCTCTTGGACTATTTGGTTGGGATGTTTTTAGTACACTTACTTTCGGGATATGCCTCGTATAAAACTGTTAAATTACCATAGCAAGGAACACAGCACATCCCTGTGGATCAGGCGCTAATGTTATCAGGATTAACGGTATTTTCAATGTCGTTTGGCTTCATAGCGTCATAATTATGAGTCAATGAAAAAATTCGTCATTGTCATTATTTCTTCCCACGGAAGTACGAATTTGTCTAGACAATATTTCATCACATCGCACATTCATCGATTGACAGCGAAGATCTTCGCAAACATTTTTTTTGTGTTCGATTTGCTAACCCAGCGTCGTTTCATTGTTGCGCCGCGTATAATATGATCTGATTAGACCTTTTAACAGTCTCATTGAAGAAGCGAGTGCTAACAAGGTGGTATGAAGAATCCTGGGATTTTTGTAATAATGATCCTCTTTATGATCGTGCTGCTGAGGTTGAAGGTCCAGTAAATGACGTGCTATTATCCTACATTATTCAATTAAATAAAAAAGGTACCAATAACATTCGCTTCGTTCTTGGAGCGTTCGAGTCACGAATTATACGAGGAAGACCTTCTAGATATGATATTTAATAATCAACCAATTGTGTCTAAATGTCTTTGAGGATTCGTCGTAAATTAATAAAAAGCGATTGAAATGGATCCATCTGATATATTTTTTGAGTTTTTTTTTTAAGGATATCATGTTTCGGAATGTAATAATGATGGATTCGAGCTTGAAGATATCTCAATTTAATCTGGTTCATTTTTGATCCTTTTACCATAATGTACGCCTTATTGAGTCGCAACATCCTCGAGTTTGGCGGTCGTTCATCACCATCAAGTTGGAGATGGCCCAAAGGGATGCTCCACGTAACTACCAACGGTGGGAATTACAATAATCGTGCAGACCCTTGTCCAGCCGCACCCGGAGGCCCGATAGTTGTTCCCGATACGCACATTTCACACCTTCAAGATTTATGTCTGCAACGTGCCTAATAAATGGCCGGTAACGCCTTGTAATTGGAAACCACTGGGGTCTAAAAGAGTACCGATGGCTCAAACCAACCATACAACCAGAGCAATATGTCGGTCGTTGCTGATGTACCCCTACTGCATTCAACACCATTCGGACCCGAATCCAATTAATCAAAGCCTCTTTTTATTTCGGGAGGTAATTAAATAAATTCATAAGGGGCTATTAAGATAAAATTAATACGCTGGAAAGTATAACCAACAGGTGAGAGCCCCTCATGGGTGTTAAACTCGGAACAATCTGTGGACTGATTCTATTAATTGTTTGAACATGATAGATAAAAATAATTGCACTTGTGACTTAACCGGGAAGATAACATTATGTAATTTAATCAAATTATAAAGTCAAATATAGCAAGCGAGAGTGGAAAGAAGCAACGACTGATAACAGAGGGCCTTCAAGATAAGAAGAATATGCATTAAAATATGCAACATCGGAAATCGTACAAACTTTCAATACAAAAATAAAGAACAAGCACACAATTCTTTTCAATTGCATCGAACAATCTTTTCATCGAAGCTCTTTATGGTTGTACTGCATGAGTTATACGGCACTAAATTAATTATTTGTAAAATATTGGATCATAAAATGAATTGGATTAAATCCATTTATGAAGCCGTCGAGTTTGATGGTACATATTCGAACCATTGCCTCAAACCAGCTGTATATCATGGCAAGTGTTATATGATGTTGATGCTTGACATTGAATGTACCTTCTTTTTATGTGCCGTATCTGTTATCGGACATAAACGATCTCCGTAGGAGATCTTTCTAGGATATTTATGTGGTGATATCCAAATTCCTTCCGCATATAGTTTAAATAGAACAAAGTTATTTGAAGGAGAAGATCTATAAATTATTGACAAACTGTCGTGGATAAATATTGTGGTGAAGAACTAATTTTAGACGAGATTACACTCGTAGTTCACTTATTCACCAAAGGGGAAGAATCATGAGGGACTGAGTCTTAGTAACGCGAGGCTCCGTCCTCAACATAGCTCCGGCTTACGACGATATTCACTACTATCGAAAAGAGCGCGAAGAGGATGAAATTACTTCAACCCTTTTAAATTGTTTATATATTTTAATATGCTTAATTTGAACCCCAAATTTTCCTCAGAATTATCCGAATGTTTAATTAACTTAAAAAATAATAATTGTAGGACTTCTTCCAGAAAATGGACGTAAGAATCAATTAATCCAGCATCAAAAAACGCATCGTTTGCGCAATATTTCCAAGCTGCATTTTAAAATGATTGTTAGCCCTGCCCGACTTTATTAATCGTCTCAGTGTTTAATTCTTCAGAAGCGGAATATCAAGATACATCGATAAAAAATATTAATTCCCCAATCTAAATTTGAATCCGATCCTTTATAATAAGAGCACATAAATTGTCCCACCCAAGAACTTTAACCAGTTCAATCGCAATACAACCGTTTATTAAACCGAAACATTTCTTCAAATAATCATTTGAAACACAGTAAATAAATTTATCACCCCATCCTGTAAACGACCGTCATTAAATCAGACAACAATAAGGGCGCATAATATTTTATTGTTTGACCCTATTCGAGTTGCCCCAGCGAGCTTGCATGGTTCCGAATTGCTCGAAAGATTTAGTCCCGGAATTGATTTATAACTGCTTTTATGACAGTTTTAAATGCTATTAAAATCAATGGAAGCATTATCAGGCACCCTCGAATTTTATATCGGCGAGGGGGTGATGGCAATCGTTTGTGACGATTATTTTTTTCGCTTTTTAGATTTATAGATGGTGGTCAGTTTTCTCGTTTAACTCGATTCATTCAGACAATTACATGTTCATAAAACAATTTTGACATACCCCTTTAAGCTCAGGACCCCAATATTTATTATTTTATAATCACGGCGATTATTATAATTTTAGATATCATAATCAACGTTTCACGTTTATGATTCTGTTAATGACAAATAAAAGTCGTCAAGACTCGAATATTAAATGACGATAAAAATCTAATGATGTTGAATAAAGGGATCGCAAACTTTTGCTCACATATATAAGAATATTTTTGAAAATTTAAAATATCTACCACGGGCGCAACTGAGCTTGGGGCGCAAAACCCAGAATACCGACCCGGTTTTTATTTTACTCAACACTCTACTTTACATTAACCAACACTGATTGATTCTGTCCATTTTTATAATAATTACTAAGATGTCTAATCCCTCTTCTTCGTTATCGTTATGTTCAGGTATGACATCCAATCGTGAGCTGCTCATTCGTCATATCAGGGGTCCGAAAAGCGGACCGATTGAGCATACAAACTTTATGGCCACTCCATCCTCTTTTACGGCGGTTTGCGACATTTTCTATGATCTGTACGATCATGGAGGCAACGTAGCGTCTAAACATTTTATATCATAGTATTTTTTTTACAATGGTAACCGCCATCTATAAGTCGGGTACTTTTGGGGCTATATTTGTATATCATTTCAAAATATACGTTATAATATTCATATTTTAAAAAAAACTTAATTTGAGTTTCATCAATATAAGATGTGCACATTTTATCCCAAACAATAAAACAAGTTTAATTTTTCTGTGACTTATTATCACTATTAGTTATTCATAATTGATTGATTAATGAAAAACGTAGTACAGGATCTGTGTCATTGAACTGTATTAATTGGCAGAGTAGAATGCTTATCCTGGCTATGGTACACATGTCGTATCAAAGTTGAAATATTCTCATCAGAGATATAGAGATTTTCATCAGTAGCTTTTAAATAAATCATTCATTGTTGTGTAGTGAGTTAAATCCTGAACACTTATTATGAAGGTTTGGATTAAACTCCAGATTGTGGAAAAACAAATCCCTGTTCTTATAAATTTTAGAATCGATATTCCCCATCTATCGTCTCAATACAGGTTTGGCGCAAAACGCAGAATACCGACCCAATCGAGAATTGCACATGGTTTTTATTTTACTCGACCATTCTACTTTAAATGAACCACACTCATTGACACTAAGTTGTCTAATCCCTCTTTTCTTCTTTATCGCTTAAAAATTTGGACCGACCCAGCCGACATAAGCCCGCAATTAAATAAAGACAACAATGTTTTCGACCTATTGCAAAATTTAAACAACCCACCCGATCAGTTTTCTTTAGACAACTTCATTTCATTATGAGAATTTGTAATCGTTCTGTAGACATATTCAGGTATGGCATCCGATCGCGAAGCGCTCATTCGTCATATCAGCGATCCGAAAAGCGGACCGATTGGACATATAAACCTTGTGACCACTCTTTTAGGACTTTTTGCAGCATTTTCTATGATCTGTACGATCACGGAAGTAACGTACCGCCTAGACACTTTCTATCATAGTATTTTTTTAAAACAGTAACCGCCATATACACGTTTAGCCGGGTACTTTAGGACCTTCCTTTATTACCTAAAATTCCCATTCAAATAATCCTATCCTAATATAATCATATGTGACAATGGCACAGAATTATATACAATCATGAATATGGCACTTTAAGATTTATGAATCCAAATTAAAACAAGAGTATTGGATGGAAATTCACCAAAGGTTCATGACGAATGTTCACAGTCTTAAAACGCCTACGTGAATCGATTTTCGTCAGTTAAATGAGCAGTTATACCAGTTATAACCGTCAAGAGACTAACTGGAAACGGTTAACTACAGGGATTTGGCCGGAATGTGTTTTATTTGAGAGACAAATGTGGAAACTTTGGTAGGGTGACGCAAATTAAACGATCTTTCCGAGAGAACATCACCTTGAATCGCCTTTATTTTCACATTGACGTCCCGGTATCTGATCTCGGACACACTAATTTGGGAGCAATTCATTCGTGCACAATTAGTGCCGACGACCATCCAAATTCACACCCACGATCAGCATCGAGATATAAGGCCTCCATGGCTTTGGCGATGAATTAAAAATGGTTATTTGACGAAATATTGATTTGACGTTTAATGGGGCATCGTTTTGTATGGCCTCCTCCGTCCGACATAATGCCCTGGGAGCGTCCTGTCAATTCTTCTGTCTATTCAATTTTATCTTCCGAGTGATTTTATTTGGTGCATTATGAACTAATTAAAATTCCTTCACTAAATAAGGATATGGAGTTGTATGGAAATCTGTTTATACGGTCGTAAAACACACCTATCCGTTGCATCATTACATGTACACATTGTAATGATGCATCATGTTTTACATACCAAATTTTACAATGTCGCTTCGTGCATCAATTAAAAGTTAAATTTTAAGAATTAAAAACAATCTTACTTCATTTTTTAAAGGCGACAACGCCAAATCTTGATTGATTTAATCGATATGGCGTATCTTTGCTAAGAAAGCAGATTGACATTAAAATAGCATTATCTTAATGCTTTAATCGGTGTTGTCTTAATGAATGATTGATGGCATAGTCTCGCCAAAGCTATCATTTGCCATTCAATGTTTATAGATTTAATTGTTTATAAATAGCATCTTAACGATGACGTTATAACCATCAGTATCGATTCCATTAGAAGAATCATTTAAATAGGACTTCATTGAATAGTCAAAAATATCATTCAATGCAATATTTTGGTGCAAAAGTGTTCCTGCATTATTAATTTGATTCAATATTTTTTAAGATTGGTATTCATTATATACAGATTTAACATCGTAAATGGGTTAAATATGTTTCCGTAAGAACGCTTGAAAAGTAATTTTAATCAAACAGTAGATATAAATAAATCAAATACTATAGTATACAATGACTTATAATTCATAGTTTCAAAAACTTGTTTGATTTTTCAATTTTTTCTTCGTATGAAATAGTCAATTATCAATGAATCTCGATGAGTATTTAAATTGAGTTTAACTCCTTAAGAGAGAAAGTCTCCCTTAGGACACAGAGTTGTGTCCGAATTCCAGCGATTCAAAAAGAGTATTCTTATACGTTGAGCTCGAAGACAGAGACGGAGAGTGTCTTGAACGTTGAGTTTGGAGAGAAACAGAGACGGAGAGAGTATCCTGCAGGTCGGAGATTGTGAATAGTAGAAAAAAACGGAGAGAGTATCTTGCGTACATCGTACGATTGTATAGATCATTAACCAAAATTTATCGACTAATAATGATGAGTGAATGATATAATGAATCAATTTCAAGTGTATTTTTGTATGTTTACTTGAAGAAATTACCAATTATTATGTGCTAACGACAGTATTTATGTATTTAAATACAAGCTTCATACACGCTGCGACGGTTCTGATAGATAAATGATTTTTTACGAATGATAAGTGGCGGACATACAAATATAGTATTTAAATTTATGATGATTTAAAATTAGCTAACTACTCAAAGGTTTAATTATAAAGTTGTTTTAAATATAAATATTTTAAGCATTTGAAGCTGATATGTCATCAATATTGAACTATGTCGAGACTAGGGAATCCAATCCCGGGATCCCGGATCCCGGGATCCCGGGATCCCGGACAGTTTTAGGTAATTAAGAATCCCGGGACTAGAAAACGTAATCCCGAAAATCCCGGGATTGAAATTTTTATCTAACAGAAATCGTACACCTCACCAACACGATGAAGGCTACTAAATCGAGACCTTCCCGACGAAATCTGGACGCTAGGAAACAGTGGCGTAATTACTAATTGGCGAACTTAGGCGACGCATAGGAGCAGTGACTGTTTAATCTATGTATACATATATCGCGTACATGTATGTTTTTCAAATTGTTATAGTGACCTTTCCCTACCGGTGATGTATTTACTACACCTCAACGAATAATGGGAATATCGATATGAAATATAATAGATACGGGGTTCAAAATACTTGTATTCCTCCGTAATATAATTACGAATCATATCAAAGTATCATAGTATATAAGTATTCATCTGCAGCAACGGAAATAAATAATTTGTCGGGAAATCGGGAATTTGGCGAGTTTTAGTCCGTGTTTCAGCAGAAAGGAATTTTATCAGTCACATTGATGGTTTACGAAAATGAGGGCTCACGCGATCATCAAATCGAACTAGCATTAAATATCTGATGACGATACCTCCAACGAGTGTGGAAGCTGAGCGTGCATTTTCAGCAGCAAATTGTCTGACTTCAAAAATTAGATCCAGACTAAATGACAAAACACTGATGTTTAATGTTAATGTTACTTCGGGCATATTTTCAAAATAATATTTGAACTTTTTAGTGTTTTATTTATCTATTTTTGAATTGTATTTTTATCTTTTCTTAAATAAATAAAATTCTTTGGCCTTCAAGTGATTTTTTATATTGAACAAATGGACTTATTAGTAATTTTTGATCAAATTCATCAAGGTAATTTTTTAAAATATTGAAAATCCCAATCCCGGGATCCCGGAACTGGTTTCGGGATTGTCTAATGAAATCCCGAAATCCCGGGATCGAAATTTTGGCTCGGGATTGGATTCCCTAGTCGAGACCCTTTGAGTAGTGAGCTAATGTTAAATCACCATAAACTTAGATGCTATATTTGCACGTCTGCCACTTATCGCACGTACAAATCCACTTATCCGTCAGGACCGTCGCAGCGTGTATAAAGCTTGTGCATGAATAAATAAACACTGTCCATAGTACACAATATTCGATAGTTTCTTGAAGTAGACATAAACAATACACTTGAAATCGATTAATTATATCATTCATACATCATTATTAGTCGATAAATTTGGGTTAACGATCAATTTATTGAAAGTATAATTATTTATTAAACGAAAGGATATTGATTTGGCTGAAAGTTTGTAAGTCTCAGTATGGTGTATTATATAATAGTAGGGATCAAATTGAAATCTGAGAATCCCAGTCTGAGAATACATAGCAAATGTGTATATAGGAATATGTGTTGATAAGAGTATTATCTGAAGTATTGATTTAACAGGACGAAAAAGTGTAAAATTTACGATATTTTTAGATGGATTATAATAAAATAAATTCTGTATAAGAATGGTGAAGGTCGTATATTATATTAACATAAAAATCAACTACACTCTTTTTCGCGTAAGACGTTTATCGAACCGAAAAAACCGATATTTTCGAACCGGTTTAGTATAAGGTTCTGTAAATAAATATAAATAGCTTTGGACTGCTGCCACCCCCCCAAAGTGAAATGATACAATAAAATGCACAGTAAAACATCGCCTTGAATTTTATCACCCCGCAGGAATGCAGGAAGTGAATAAAAAATATTATTTTTTTACAACTCTTTTTATTGTGATCATAAATCACACCCGTTGAAATAAATCAATGAAACAATAACGCGCTTCGATCGCAGACATTTGAATAATTATTCACCATCAAAATCACTTCTTTTCCGAAGCCGCTTATTGTTTATTCGCGTGTGGTAAACATTATGGTGTAGGTGGGCAGGCGGTGAGTTGAATTTCAACAGTTGATTTGTGGCTCTGCATTAATTTTACCATCATTACAATATTTTAATTTGGCGCCGTGTCACTCCGAGTCACAGTTTCCGAGTACATCCTCCCAAACAACAGGGCGATGCGAAAACTTAACCACTTGACCCGATATTTCAAAGGGCCACTTCGAATGATGCGTGAAGTTTTACATTTCCCTCGACAAAAGAGCGTTTTGGTAAATATGGGGCGCGTTCGTCACAAAAGAAAGGAGGCGAAATGGCGATATGTCGATCCATTATGTTCCTGTTTTTTTTTTTTCACCTTTTGTTCGAAATTTTGAAATGTCTTTGACCCAGTAATGGGATCCCTCAAAGGATGAACTCGCGACGTGAGGATGAGGAAATTGCCGCTGCTTTGTCGGAAAGGAAGGAAGGATGCGCAGTATAAATCTCGACTAGAGCTATTGAAATGCAAGAAAAAATATAAATAGAATAACATCCTTTGTATGTCATATTTATGTAGGGATAAAGCCTGTACACCCTCCTTGTATTCATTCAAAAATAGATTTTTTATAGTCATCCTCATGGCATGATTTTATGATATATTCGAAGATCTCCAATATTTTTAATGAGCAGAAAATACGCTTTTTTAATTGATATTTTGCAGCATAACGCAAGAAGAAATCTACTATCGCCTTCAATGCCTGAAATTCCTATTATTTTAGCATAAGAACAAAATAAAACAGGACTCACAGGTAAATATAATGAAATATACCTTCTATTCATCAATGAATTAAAATTTTACTATGTCGTTAACTTTATAAGAATGCCGTTAAAATAGTAAAGCCATTAATTTATTTTAACGATCTAGCAATGCATGCAGTTACAGGCATATTTCGCAAATTAAGACAGAAATTGGCTTTAAATATAAACTTGTTGAACTTAAATTTCAATCCATTTTTTGTATAATACATGTGGTTTTGAATTAAAAAGATGGTATTTGAATTGAAACTACTTTTCGAAATTGTTGCTATTGCAATGTGGGTACGTGTATTTCCATGCTTAAATATAAATTATGCGCATATGGAATCTTCATCAGCGTTCAGCCATGCTTATGGATTGATTTTCTGTATTAACACTCTCGTCGCCAATCGCGAATCGGTGTTGTTTCTCACGGGGCCCAAATTCGATAGTCAGAGCGTAAACAGAAGGAATAGTGATGCAATATTGTCCTAATCTTCTCCAGGTAATATTTTATTTTATATCGATAAGCTTGATTCTGTCATTAGTCAAATTAACAAAAACAAAGCGAAGATAAGCAAGTGCGAACAGAAAGGAATCTCGAAAGATATTTAGACAAATCTATTAGATGGAATTGTACTCTTTGTCCCAAAAAGATGAGACAAATTCTCGATAGCTTGAAAGCGAAAAAAAATGCATAAAGGGTCGCAACATATTGTCCCAATTGTCCAAAATCACCTCATATGTGTTTGAATTGTTTTAATGAATACCATACTACATAATATAAAGTTGTATTTTACTTTAAACATAATTTAATGTTTAGTGTATGTATATTTTGGTTATTTTAATTTGATGTCTTTATATGTTATTCTCACATATAAAAATGAATTCTTATTTGTTCGTACGAAATGCGCTGCCATAGTGTTCATCGGATTGCGATAAAACTTTGTCAACTTACTGTTTACACTTGCGAGAATAACATAGGCATAGTAAAAATATTGTATGGATACACCATGTTGGCACATATTGATCTGGTGAAATGTAGTTTGGGCTGCGGGGATGGGGAGAGAAAGGATGCACGCGCAATACGATGATTAAGTTAGTCTTTGATCTCAGTTCTTCGGCTTGTGCTACACGTGACCTAAAGCAATAAACCACGTACTATGTTTTTTCTATAAAATAATTATCAAGCGCTTATGGTATTGCAAAACAAGTCGGGTATTCGCTAGAATTTAATATATATTTTATATTCTGTTTATTTTATATTTGCTTGTGCTAATTCCATCAAATACAGAATAAATAAACTGTTAAATTGTATTTAAGCGTAGGAAGCAAATGTCCACCGAAATTACGCGACGCGGCATGTGCGGGGGATCGCCCGTCGCGCATATATGGTGGACGCAGCGACGAACGAGTTAATAGTACAAAATCGCATATTGTACTTTACTTGTAAGCCTGTGCATTTTTACACAATGCTTTGAATGGCAATGAAAAGTTATGGGATTTGACACTGAATGATAAATTGAAAGAAGATCATTTAACAATATATATTAAGGACAATAAATGTATGCGATTCGTCAAAATATTGTATAGTTTAATTTTGAAACATATTAAATGTTAATATGAATGCCACAATCATTAGATTCGGTCTTGGGTCATTGCGTACTAAATTTTCTTAATGTCGTGCGAATCATATTTCACAATGTCCTTTCGACCACAAGGAAGTATTTATTTCCTGATCAGCAATCTTCCAGCTAAGCTTTGAAATATTTTTCATGTGCTCTAAGAAGTTGTGATTTACGTCGACGTGGTTAAATGGCGGTTTGAGCTTTATTTGACACGCTCAATCAAATTATCCCAGTTCAGTCATATCCTGACGAGCGACTTCCTTGACGATTCCCAGGAAAGCTGAAATAAATCATGATGCATCGATCTTCGGCGAATTTTCTAAAAGGGCTTCGCACTGCTTGGGCCCCGATTGTTATTTATTTGCCATCGTGTTTTTACATTGTATTAAGCATTGATTGACAGATTTACGGTTCGTCTAAATAGGCGGAGTCGCTTTGCCCTTTCCCTGTCATAGGTTATCTATTATGGTGTTAAGTACCGCACGAATTTTTCAAACACAAAAGAGGTTCAAAGAAAACCTACATTTTCCGCAAACACCTTCACCGACCGCCATTTATAAATCGAAATCGTTAACAGAGAATGTGTTTGTATAATTGGGGCCGTCGAATTACATGGGCCATTTGATGAAATCACAAATTGTTTGTGTACTTTTGCCCATGGATCTTGACCTTACGCAAACGAATAAAAAACGCTCGTTCGAAGACATTAATCACTTTGTAATTAATGCCTTTGTAACGGATAATTTAATGCCTTCAACGACTTTTTTTAAATCTGGAATCGTATATGGAATTTTCGACATAGAAAAACAACGGGGAAAGATAAACATGACTCTGTGAAAAGGCACACAAGAGGCGTGGATAATGATCGTATTTGAAAATTGGCAAAATGATAATTAAATCAGTTATAATAGTAATTTATTTGATTACAAATAAATGTAAGAATAAATCAAATTGCATTCAGAAAAACATGTTATTTATTGCAAACGCTGAATAACTCGGTTGTAACGAGTACCAAGGGAACAATAAAAATGATCCATAAAACCAATATGGATATTTTTTAATTTTATTTATTCCACCTGCTCATAAAACTGATGATGAGATTCGTCAGCATTGAAGATGTCATCTCAATGTAAATAATTCCTTGATTTTGTGCATAGGACTTTTCCCATTTTTTTTATGATTTGAAATAATTTGAGAAGAGTATTATTTATATATAAAACATGACTTTTCTTTGATTTTAAATTAATTAAAAAATAGAAACAAAAATTTTATCCTTTTTTATATATAGACGTTAAGTGATTTTATGTTCGTTATATCCGTGTTGCAGGCAAACAATGCACTTTTTTGTAAAAATAAACCATAAATTGGAAGATATTTATGTATTTTGCATTTACAATTATATTATACTAATGATTGATTGTGTTGCTTGAAATTAAGACTGATATCCTGGATCTGTAAAGAGTCAATACAATAAAAATTAACGCTTATAAATCTAAAATTCTAATTCAAATAAACATATCCCAACTTAAGCCTAATTCTATCTGAAAAGCAATGAGGAAGCAATCACATTAAAAATGATTTCTTTGGACCAATCGATGAACTGACAGAATTCGATTCTAATTATTTTTACCATCCTGGAACATAGTCAGGAATATATGATGCATTAAAATTGATATTCAATGCTGTTATTAAAATAATTTAATTCGTTTAATTTTCGATAAGTCTTTCATCATCAACTCAAGATGACCTAAAAACCATCCCAACAAGGAAGAATTTGCTTATAATTAGTCGATTATATGCTGCAGTTGCATTAACATGTAAACGGCAAATTCGTCATGGTAATCCATATAATGAAAGCTCTTTAATAAGTTCTTCCAGCGTTGAATGTATGCATCTGTATGCATCAAGGGATATAAAATTTCTCGCTGCAATCCACGAGTGGACGTTGAAGAGGTCCAAATAGAGCACAAGCAGTCTCGCAGAGGACCTCATTATCCTATCTGGTCTTATTTTTTATTGAAGTCTAGACGCTGGTTTGATAGTCTACATCACTTAGGCTCAACGTGAAAGCATTTGTGCATCCATAATGATGCTTCACCGGAGACAAAGCTGATCGTCTGCTGCGGCGATATTGTCACGTTCTGCACTTTTTCCACATTCCCGTTGGCCAACAGCTGGACATAATTACTTCGGCACAAATCTTGGCCCTTCATTCTTATTCACACCGTGTTGCACAGTTTGAATGTCTTAATGGTGAATCAAATACGATTGTATTGGATCGTAATTAATGCCAGCACGCTTCTTTCCTCGTGACTCAACGGACCCTAATATTTCATTATGACCCATGGCGGACGTGACCTAAACGCCCAGGAAAGATTTCACATAATTCATTATGAAACGGACCATAATTACTAAGTAGTCCTATTGTTGAAAAGCTTCGCTCCGGGCTTGCGTAATTGAAAACTTTACTCTTTAACATTTCCTTAATAAATTGACGGATTTATTGAGATGGCGATGAAGATGCTGACGCTTCTGTTGTCGGCTGCAAGGATAATGCTGCTCGTCGACATGCATTCCCTATCATTTAAAGTCATCATTAATTTCATTCGGTCTCATGGTGTAGAATATATCCTATGCAGCTGGATTGGATCGCGTGGATATATGATAGTCAGTATTTTTAGCCCGAACAGCAAAAATGTCCTGTTTGAGCTTTTAAATTAAAGACGATCCATCATACACGGTCCAAAGATGGGAAAGACGCTTGTGCTATATGAAATTCTTTTCAAAAGTGTTAATAAAAGAAAGTGGAGCAAGAAGAAATCTCGAGACGCCTTTGACAGCTGAAAGACCTGAAAATTTAGATTAGCTTTTTTATTATTTTTTTCTAGAATAGTTTAAAAGTCATTCATTCATTTGCTATGATATTTTTGGTCATTTAATGAGTATTGTTTGAATGTTAACTTCGTAGCTTTGTAATCAGCTGTGTATAAAGACTTTTTTGTGTAAATTCAATGAGACTCCACTTAACGCTGGCTCGTTTAACGATGTTTCAGTATTACACGGTAGTATTGGAATCTTGAATTATTTTTGTTCATCTATTAAACGCAACTGCGAATTTAAAAATCTAGAACCGCTTTACTTTGATTGGTAACGCTGATAAAAATAACTCTCAATGGATTTTCTAAAAAAAGTTTAGCTATTATAATGGAAATTATGGATTAGTTTATAAAGTATGATCTAAATTTTGATAGAAGACTGTAGACAAGACGAAGTATCATCGACAACTCCTTGCTGAACGAAACAGAAAAAGGCAAACGATGATTTCTTAATTAAAAATGTCAAATGAAGACCATAACTTCTTTATTTAAACTTTTTTTGAAGTGAAACTTCTATGGCTGCGATAGAATAAATTGGCTTGATTGTCACGAAAAGTGAAAATTCAAGTTGCTATTGGTCAGAAACAGAATTGTTTATATTTTCTCCATCTCCTTAGCCCGGAACAGACCATGCGGCAGCACAAGAAATGGAATCGATATTAAAATGATCCCCCAATACAGTCAGTCGCTGTCTGTCGTCTGTCATGTCCGTTTTTATCATCATCATCATCATAGTGCAGCCACAAACAGTCCACTGCAGAACTATGGGCCTCTTCAATATCCATTCATAAGAAGGGGTTTCGATCGCGGGGCGCTCATTCGTCATTTCAGCGGTCCGAAAAGCGGACCGATTGGACATACAAATCTTTTTGCCACTCCGTCCTCTTTTAGCGGCATTTTATATTATCTGTACGATCACGGAAGCAACGTAGCGTTTAGAATCTTTCTATCATAGTATTTTTTTAAAACAATAACCACCATCTATACGTTAGGTCGGGTACTTTTAGTATTAGTTAACTTTAAAAAATAAATTGCATTTTGGGAGGTGTGGGTGGGGAGTTAGATACTTGAGGCTCTGCTGTACTGTGTATGTGTATATACGTAGCATAAAGCGACCACTAGACCAGTAGCACGCCTATTTTATTTTATATTACACAACACACAACTTTCGTTAACAAACGGAAAAAGCAATGCATAAAACGAACGTTTTTTCTAGAAGCTAAAAAGCTTTATTTTTACCACGCGAGTCTTACAAATATGTTTTTATTTTTTAAAATGAAAATGAACATTTATGTCAAAATGAAACTCGGACACCAAATAGAATACTTTGAGCAATGTTTTTTTAACAAGTAATTTAAGCTATAAATTAAGTTATCTATCAATTGATTTTATTTCACTGGGTTGCATGAAGCAATGATTTATGATGTTTGTATAGAAAATTTGCAATGTTTTTGCATTTGTTGTTTTGGTATCGTCATAAAATATATTAAAAGCTTTTTGAATTCAAGCCATAGCGCTTTGCAGACGGTTTAATCAAACGATCACGTTTTATGGCTCTCTGTCGAGATTACGGAAGCCGCTTTCTGTATTTATTCACGACTGTTAACTGCTCATTGTATCTACATTTTTCTTTCGGACGAAAAAGTACCGTTTTGCCGGCAATTATAAAATGATTATGGAATTTCGGCAATTATCGAGGCGCAGTTCGCACAATTTAATACGCTCTCGACATTTTTTTTCGGGTTGCCCTGTACACGAATATGGACAATAAATATAAAGATATGTAAATTGATTTTCACTATGAATAAAATCAAAACGTGTATCATTGTTGTAGTTTATGGCCGCCATTGTTGTTTAGGCCAACAATTGCTAATGCGAAACGTCAAATTGCCTTAAACGATTCGCGACCTCGGAGAGATCTGTATAATCAAAAACAGATCATCGGCGACAAAAGATCATAAATTTCGGCAGACTTTTATATTGTGCAGCGATTTAAATCGCGATTTACATCCGTCCATAAAGCACGTATCGGACAAAACGAAGCGAATGGATTCTGACGCTTGAAAAGCGCATTCGCGAATTTGACGTTTACATGATGTTGCCATGCGTGAAAATCCAAAGACAATCTCGCATGTAAAATATTCCGCTCGTATAAATCACGAATGAGCTTACTACCTACTTGTCAATCTTGAATAAACTGACTATATTATTTAATTATTATAAATTATTTATTACTTAATATTTAATCATAAATAAATGCACATACAAAATAAAATTGCATACAGTGGCAGATTTTCCTCTCTCGGGCCTCATAATTTAAAAATCATGTTTTGGCGCATTATATTACTTTGATTTTATTTAAAGCTTAAATATATATTTCTCGGCGATGGAACAAGCTTATAAATAGCAGAGGTTAAAACATTTACAGTAGAACCGCGATAATCTGACAAACGTTTTGCAAGGCGGTGTCAGATTGTCCAATTTGTCGGACTATAGAGTAATGCATCAGATCCCTTGCAGTCCGAAATTATTTGGAAAAGAATACTTGTAATCCGATTTTTTTATAAACACAATGGCTATAGCAGTTATAAAAAATAATAACCTGTTACCATCATCAAACGTATTCTATGACGATTTTTGAAGCGTTTTAATTTTCCCTTGCTAGCTACAAAGTCTTCTTATAAAAAAACTTTGCATTCATGGCCAATATGAGCCTAGATATAAATGTATGGCTGTTTCTTTCCTGTAAAAACCACATATACATAGTTTCATTCACTTCTGGATGTTTACATTGACAACGCTTTATTATAAGTATGTATTATACTTGTTTTGGGATGTCGGACTACAGGGGGCGCCGGATTAGACTGGGGTCTGATTACCGCGGGTCACATTATCACAGAAAAACGCCATTTATGTTGAAGTTCTAAAGGATTTTGGGTTTATTTTTGAATTTAAAATGCCTGACGTCAAATTTAACAACTGTGATAATGTCAAAACGATATTGATGTTTAAAAAAATCCAAAATGAGATTCAAGAAATTTCTCAACTTAGCACCATTTAAATCGCCTATGATGTTTATAAAAATGATCAAGATACAGACGACAGATAGCGACTGAATGGATTGAAGGGTCTTTAAATACGACCCTATTTTCTGCATTGCTACATGGTCTGTTCCCGGTTACCCCGGACTTGGTCCATGGGAAATGCTACGCGCAGAGCATCCAGGTGCCTACTCCTTTTGTTTTGGTTTGTTTTGGTTCACTGCCACTACGAGTCCAACCTCAGTTTGAAGGGGGCTGCAGCAGATGACGGACTGCAGGGGCTACGCCTTCCCCATGGTGCTCGTATCGTTTCGGTCATTCTTAGTACCTAGCCATGGAGACGAGTCGCTTTCGAACAGCCTAAAGCCGTTCTCCTCTGTATGGACTAGGCTGTTGAAGATAGTGGGGATGTCTTTGACACAGTCTCCACCAGCTACTGTAATAAGCTGTTCTACACACCCCTTTATGGGTGACCTGCGCACCCAATTCATGTTAGCTGGGCTATCTCAGCAGCGTTTGATGAGCAAACCGACGAGGCTACTTCCACACACCTCTACTCCACATCATTACTGCAGGGGTTCAACCGTTACTCATGGACGTAGGGTTGGGTCCCCCCCTCCACCCGGGGTTTTATGGGTGAGCATCGTGGAATCTAACATCCACCCGGATAAAAATGATCAGTGGCGGATTTAGCAATTGATAGGCCCTTCGCAATTTAAGTTTGAGACCCTCTGGGCTCCATTCGGTATTTTAGACTGGAAAAAACTCTAAAATTCAACTTCCTCTCAGCCTTCGATGTGCGTGGTTTCATACTACGATTTCACTATTACGCGACATATAGGTGGTCGAAGATCTAGTTCTAATTCAAAGAATTCAGTTTCAGTAATCACTTCTTCAATGGAGCCAAATTATTTTCCCTAGAGCATTCTTTTTAGGTCTGAAAACAGATAGTAATCGATGGGAGCTTGGTCTGGAGAATACGGTGAAGAGGTCAAAATCTTATCATATAATATTAGCGTTTTTGGTCACTTTGGGTGGCTTTCATCGGTTTCTGTCCACTCAGTCAATTTCCGATTTTAATCTGGATTTTAGTAATGGATCCATACATATTACCATATACTGCATGAAAAAATCATTTTTATTGTGCTGAAATAACTATAAACAGCGCTCTGAATTGCCGACGCGTTGTTGTTTTTAATCGAATGTGAGCAAACGCGGTATCCATTTCGAATAGAGCTTTCTCATGGACAAATTTTGATGTAAAATGGTGAATACACAGGCTTCTTACATCTTTAAGATATCAGCTATCTCATGCAAGTTCAATTTACGATCGACCAAAACTATTTTGTGGACCTTTTTTTAGGTTTTCCGGAACAAGTGCCGAATTTGGGCAACCAAAGCGTTCAGCGTCATCAGTTTTTGTACGGCCGCGTTTAAAATCAGCGACTTTTCTATCCTTTGTCTCGACGAAGCAAAGTCCGAATAACATTTGTCAAGCTATTGCTTGGGTTGAATGGTATTTTTTCCCATTAAAAAGCAATGCCTTATCAACACACGAAATTCAATTTTTTCCATTGTTTCTGAAAATTAAAAAAAGTAGCTTCACTAAAAGCACTGTAACTTGTGAACTAAACGTCAGAATGTTATGAAATATTGACACGTATTATTTGAAGATTGGTACTTTCTAAAAATTATATGGATTTGTCAATAGTAGTGCCAATTATATATCATCCTACGAACTTATTGAGTGATGTTAAACTGTAAATATTCACGTTACAAGCCGTCAAAAACATCTTACCACCTTTAAAGACATTGAATTACAATCGATAAAAACAAATTTGCAATATAACGGTGATAGCCATTATTGAAAATGTACATGTTATTATATCAGTCCTATGCATTTAAATCATGTTATCAAATGATTTGCATATATCGGTCATGCACGAGAACAATTACACTGCTCCACCTATATTGCTCTTCTCTTCCATACTTATTATTCGTATATATCGCCCTCTCTTTTGCTCAATGTGCATGTAGAAATTATAACTTGCTGTGCATACTTCACATCATGAAAGTTTAATATAGAGTACTTGAATCCTATGAATTGCAATTGGAGATTGAATTCTTTATGATATATCTATTTGTATGTAATACGCAAATAAATCTATGTATATAGTACTTTAAATTGTCTGAAAATTGCTAATTTCCTCATTGATTTATATTATTCGTAGATTAATTACAAATCGCTTATGAGGTAGACATTGATTTGTGAGTCTATAATTATTGATAGTTTGCTTGTTACTCAATTGTGGCCTTCCATTGAAATTAAAATAAATGTGTTCATAATTTTGAAAAATTGCCAGGCATTATATTGATTGGTAATTATCACATCTCAGCAAGTTTAGCACTGTTATAAATGCCACGATCAATCACCAAAACTAGCTCATAAAAACGTCCATGTTGATAGACAATATTCTGCAATAGGTAACGAATCGCTCCAATAACCGAAGCTTTCAAAGCCAAAAGTAGATGGCAGCACCGTTCAAATTAATAAATCATAAACTCATCATATCTCGGATGTTTTATAGTTGTGCGTTTCAATGGTGCATTGTAGTTTTTCGATCCCAACCGTGAAATTTCGAATATGTCTCAGGAAGAAACCCATCAAGCGTTTGTCGAAGCCGACCCAGCATCGTTGTAAATGTGTTTTTTCAACAATTCGTTACATGGGCTTGTTAGTAGGATATTTCGTTAATAGTACACATCGGTATGATAATGAAACAAGTATAAATGTACGATGTAACTGATGGAAATTATCTAATCTACATATTTTAGTAATTGGTTGACACGCCGATGCCGAGGAGCGAAGGTGTTTTAAGTGTTAGAGCGATGTTCTTTTTATGAAATATTAATTTACATAACTGCTTGATTGTGGCCAATGATGAACTATTGATGTTTGTGGAATTTCGTCGACGCCCTGTCATCCAATTTTATTTCTACATCACAGATTACATCCCAGCGGAATTGACATATGCGATTTATAATCATGTATGACATGATTTTTGGATATAGAAATGATTTAAGATTTTCCATTTAATAATGACTCCCACAGTATTAGGAGTACCGGTTGAAAATATCGTTTTTTAAATTCATTTCTATTCTAGAGAAATCAGATGGATCGGGTAAATATGGTCCATGAATTTGTCTCGATTAATTTTAGGTGTATGAGACTGTATCTTATCGAAACATAGCTGATCGAAATACGTCGAAAAGGACGATGTCAAAAAACGAAATTTTCATCCGGTACCCCTAATAGTTTAATATATGGATCGATGAGTGACAAAGATTGGCGCTAGGTCGTAAATCGTAAAGAAAAGTTAATGTTGCATAACAAACGATTTAAGGCATAAGCCAAGCGGCACTAGTTTCATATCTTGTGCCTTGCATTATTGTCATTCTAAATCTGCTTATTGATGACTAGTAGAAAATTTACTACTCAATAAATCAATATATTATATACATCAATGCTTTCCACGTTAAAAAGGATGATAGTTAATTTAGAAATTTTAATTATTTAGGCAGAAGGAGGAATGCAGATATTGAAGATATTGTTGCACAGGATCAATTTTTCGTATTAATGTATGAAAAATGATCTAAATTTGAATATTATGATGCCTTAAATAAGAAAAAAGCCTTATTTTGAATATAAGATTGTTTAAATTACCATCTTATTTGAAAACTATGACTCACATAATTTGAACGTAACGAAGTCTTCTATCAAAATGTTTTTTTCTATAAGAAGAAATATATATCAACTTTATTTCTGGTGTAATCTGTCAGCACTTGATAATCTTCCATGATGTTCCAGCTTTATTCGACTTGCTTTAAAAGTGTTGAAGAACACGATTTACCTAATAGGTTTTCCCCAAGCTTTCTTTAAATAGGGAAAATATTTGGATTAAACTCAATTTGCTGGCAAATATCAGTAGTTTTAAAACATGTGGTCATCAATTACACCTCCTATGGATTCGATCCCAAAATGATCGAAATACAAATGCTAAATAATGAAACCACTTACAGGTTGTCTTCCTGTGGCCAAATATATACTGCAGAACTATTTTTTATTGAATAATATATGAAATAAATTTGTATTTTAGTCATATACGCTTGGGTCTCTTTTTATGCGATGGATACGTTCCGCGGGGAGTCGCATATAAAAAAATCGCATAAAAAAAGACTTGATCTACATAGAAAACTGAGGGATAGGTTCCATTATTTTTAAAACCCGCATAACTTTAAATCAATATGATAGAATGTCCCAAAAATCGCATAAAAAAACTTCGCGATGACTTGAGCATTATTTTTTTAATGCAGTTCGTGATATAGAGACATGCGATTCTTAAGCTCGTATTGGAATTTGAAAGCTCGTTCAGAATTTTAGTCATGTACAATAAATAGATTTTCTAGTTTATTGCAAAGTTGACTAGCTTCTTGTATAATTTTTCAAGTAAGGGGGTCTGGAGTTTCTTCCTCTTCAATATCGTCTTCTGTTTCTTTGTATGACTTGAACTTGCACTAGTGTTAATTATAGATTTTTTTATGCGCATTCGCATAAAAAAAAGCTTTGTCCTCTATAGGAAAAAAGGAGATACGTTTCATTATTTTTGAAAACCGCATAAAAACAGACTCAAGTGTATACTGCGGAGTGTGTAATGGAATGCAGTCGGGTCATAAATACACGACATATTTATGTTAATTAATATCCAAAGCAACTATTTGATTATTTTGATTAATATTGAATAGTTTGGAAACATAAATACATTGTGTGTGTGCACAAGTGCAATATTCGCTAAAAATTATGTATATATTAACACATTTTCGTCAGATTACGTATAGCATTGTCTTTCCTTATGGAGCAGGGCGTACTTGCCGAAATTTGTAATATTAGAAATAATTAAATCAATGTCTCTAAGTAATGTATAATGTCTATAGACGCATTGGTGCGTCTCCCCCGTATAATATCCAAAAGACGCACATATGCGTAACTCGACGGGAATGTGTTAACTATGTACGTTTACCCCTTTGAGTAGTGAGCTAATTTTAAATCATCATAAACATAGAGATGCTATATTCGTATATCCGTCACTTATCGTCCGTACAAATCCACTTATCAGTCGAAACCGCGCAGCGTATATGAAGCTTGTATATAAATAAATAAACACTGTCGATAGCACATAATCTTCGTTCATTTATTCGCGTAAATATAAATAATACATATGAAATCGATAAATTTGGGTTATTATTAGTGGATAAATTTGGGTTATCGATCTATACAATCGTACGATGTACGCAAGACACTTTATCCGTCTGTCTCGGTTCGGAATCCCTTAAAAAGGTTTAACATATCTGAGATTGCATCGATTTTTTTAGACGGATAATTTGGATTTATATTTATTGCATAGGTTTTCGATGTCTGAAATTAATATTATACCAATTAAATCCGCAGATAAATTTCCAACATCCTTAGAATGGATTCGCGCTTTAAAAATATTATCAATTGAATATTGAATCAATAATCTTTTCGTTAAACTTCATAAAATTACCAGATTAAATCACCGTTTTGTGAAATAGCAGTGTTAACGATTTGGGAAGCTTTGTTTCACATTTTCATTCAAAGCTTCTGGAGATATTAATCTTTTGAAAGCGTTTTCGGTAGTCAGTTGGCTTATTAATCAGGTAGCCAAAATACGACTAGCCCTAAGGAAATAATAAATTGAAAACGTCTTTCAGTCGCTTTGAATGTAATTACCATCAGCAACAGATTAGTAGATATTAACTCGTTTTGTTAAATTTATGTTTTACAAAAGGGTCAAAATAACAGTAGAAGATTATCTATTTAGCCATCTATGGTAATTAAAAATGAATGCATGTTACGCGCGTCATTTATAACAACTGGCTGTTGTCATTCGATTTGTCTGCAAGGTGTTGAATTATTAAAATACCGCCGAAAACCATCATTTTGATTTCGTGTTGCATCATAAAGAGGTGCAAATTTTAGATCAAATACCATCTGTCAAATATCCCTCAAAGCAATACAGTCAATAAGCTTCTCCTAATTGATGAATCACGCGTCTGCAAATTCTGCAGGCAAATTGCAAACCTCATCAGTCATCTTTCAAACACCTCGTTATCGTCTTTTTGACACACGGTCATCTAGTAATTGAATGCCAATCGCCGGCTAGTATATAGAGCACACAACACTTAAAATAAAATAAATAATAATTAACACCATGAAATGTTAAATTGAGTCGAATATGCTGACCTTTGCCTGGTATTCCGAGTCAACCCACCAACGTTTGTTAAACGACGCGAAACGCTGGAAACAATTTGTTCCGAAGGACAATGACATTAAATTGGCCATAGAAATCGGTACAGAGTCAACGGCCTGGGTATTCTGAGATCTCTAAAGTTTTCGGATGCTGCGAACGATGGACCAAACCTGAAAAAGGACGCAATCCCATAAAACAATACAACGTTTGGACACCCATTTTGCTTATGAATGTATTCATCAAGCAAAAGCTTATTTGGGCTTAAAGTTGCGCAGCATTTTATAATTATAATCAGATTGAAGACATTTGATTAATTCAAAAAAAGAAAGTCTTCGTCTATGCTTTAAATTGGATCTGTTCAGTATTTGGATCACCATTTAAAAGCATCGATCTCATATCGACAAGCATGACTCTCTTAAATATACGCAATAACTTGATACGTATAGAGTAAAGCTAAAAGTCGCTGCATATTTTTATCCACCACCTGTAAATATGGACAAATTTAAAAAATTGGATTCAAATCCAGATTGTAGAAAAATTGTACATCTCAACTGTAAATTTGAGAGTTCAGAACAATTCCGATTTATGGCATCGATCTAGATTTTCTTTTACTGCTTCTTAGAATGTCAATATTAAGGCAATTTATAAAGTTAGGCAGGGTTAACTATGAATGACTGATTTGTTGATTAAATTCCGCCATTAGTTTTTCTTATATATAAAAATGAATTCTTGTTTGTTCGTATGTAATGTGCTGCCATACCGTTCATTCGATTGCGATAAAACTTTGCCAACTTATTGTTTGCACTTTCTCAAATAATATAGGTATAGTACAATTAACTTACAGTAGATTTTATATCTAAAAATCAATGTTAAAACCAACAAAATAAAATAAATTTCATTATTTCTATCATTCTTTCATCCTCAAAAAGGATTTCTATCTTCAAAAATTTCTCTTGACTGTCGATGCGAAGAGGTTCGTCGCCATCGAAGTCTCGCAGGTGGGCTCTCTTTGTGCATGTCGAAATAAAGCATCATCTTAGACAAATCAGCTCTTTTCATGGTGATTTTATCCACATTTAGGATCTACTTCGCTATAAAATATCTAATCGATCACTACATGCTGTGTAGTTTTAACTCTTTGAGTAGTGAGTTAATTCAAAATCTTCATAGTCTTAGATGCTATATTTGCTTGTCGGTCACTTATCATCCGTACGATTTCAAGCATCTGTCAGGTCCACAGCAACGCGTAAGAAGCTTATATTTAACACTCTCGTCGCCCAGTTTGAATCAATGATGTTTCTCACGGGGCCCAAATTCGATTGTCGCAAACAAAAGGAATAGCGATGTGATATTATAACGCACGGGAAAAACATAGATAGCATGTGGTGCATCTTTTCTCAGGTGTTGTTTTATCTTAGATCAATAAGCTTGACTCTATCATTAGTCAAATTAACAAAAACAAATTGTTACAACGCTAGTAAGGCGTTCGTTAAGTTAACATTTGCAAAACGTCATAGAAATACGAATAATGAGACGCTGGATTCGCTTTTCAAAGACTCGCATATTTGGTAGACAACTTCAAATAAAAACACAAACAATACACTCGAAATCGATTCATTATATTATAAACACATCATTATTAGTCGATTAATTTGGGTATATGATCTATACAATCGTGCGATGTACGCAGGAAGCTCCCCATCTCTGTCTTTCTCCGAGTTTAGCGTACAAGAGTGCTCTTTCTGAATCACTGGAATTCGCTCGCAAATACGCGATCATCCTACATTACAGGCTAATCTTCAGTATAATTTTGAAAAAATTGCGTTCAAAATTGACTTGTTTATTTTTATTGCGTTCTCGCGGAAACATAAACAACGGATAAATGACAGAAAATGCCAAAAAGCGTTATGAATATTATATGACCTTTATAAGCTGCATTTCTGGATTTTCTTTGTCTTGTGTACGTTTTGCATTTGATTAGTTACATCGAATATTTTTAAAATGATCCAATATTTCAGATTTATCAGAGAGAAATCTGTATTCAAATCATTGATTGATGTCGAATTAAATCTATTTATATAGAAAACATCTATTTTTACACCACATATCTCAGACATGTGGCATAATTTTTTCAAATGGATTGATGAAATCATAAAGATATGTGATGGATGTGTAAAATAGGAATTTTGTTTGCTATTAGACTTCATTGATATGATGATTTTTATTTAAATTAAAGTTAAGAGCAATCATAATTATTTGCTTTGGTCTATAAATATGAGTTATTTGACCTACTGCGTCATGCCAGAAAGAGTGTGTTTGACAAATGAAAGACTTGTTTGCTTTGTTGGTTTGCACGCGAGTGTTAAATATTATGAATGGAGTTAAATACTGGGTTGAGTCATTACGATTTTCAACTCCAAGCGTACTAATTATAATGGCAAATTTCGGAAAATTACTGAGCCTTTAATTGATGATCATGATTAGCGCGTTTCTAGCATCATCCCGGAAAAATATTGATCTATTCGACGTATCTCATCATCATATTTTGATCGTAATGATTATGTTTAACACGAAGATTGATATCGTTAAAATGACTAACAACTATGATTAGACCGTTTGACCATTTGAAGAGATTCTCAAAATTGCCTCATAATGACGTCGATAAAATGATAATGACGGAGATGATTAGAGCCGCAGCATCCTCGTTAATGACATATCGATAAAAATGAATAGACGCGAAATATAGACATTTGTATAATTTCAATATAACCATTGAAATACGACCGATAATTTACACCTCGATTATACATTTGATAATCGCAGAACGTATTAATACTAAGTAATCGCCCATTAATTGCTGCGCCCATCGGGCCGTTCAAAATATACGGTCAAAATCGAAAGGCATGGGAATATTTTTCGCTTTCACGGTTTGTTATTTCAGAATTTTATATCCTCGATAATATATCATAAGTTAACTGCTCGTGTCGTCCATTATAAAGCGCTCTGACCACGAAATCGTTTTATCTTCCCTTCTCTCCCGAGGAAATTGATCAGTTCTATGACCACTTCATTATTTGTTTATCTCCAACATATGAACGGTGTTGATCAATTCCCTCCGTCTACCGTCTATGAACATGTGATCATGATGTCTTTTGGATTGTCATGAATCTAAAACCCATGCTGAGGCGTGATATATGGACCAACAACATGCTACGCTCACCGTAATGGATTAAATGTTAATATTTATATAGAAACGCAGTGTGACATCGACTTTCATGTTTATTTTGGCTTTGTCTATAACCAAAAACGAAAATTTGTAATTAAAACATCGGGTCGTTGTAATTAGCTTGAGTCCGTTTTGATTCCGTTAATGACCATTCTGCTGTGGGGAATCGTGAGGTTGTAATATCACAATAACATAAACCAGTCACACTGTATCTACCATTTCAGAATTGATAAGAACCATTAAATAAAACTTTAACTATAAAGATTTTCGAATAATATCTATTAATGCAGAAGCATTTGATTGGGATATCTGATATGGAAACAAATATATAATACCATATAATAATTATACATTTTTCCCAATCGAATCTAAGCCACAATATCCTATTATTTTGTGTGAGCATTAATATAATTTTATATATTTTTTATATTACCTAATAATAAATCCAACCGAGCTCCTATATGAATCAGTGAGTGAAAAAGAACAGCGGCGGGTCATACATCAATGACAAAATTATTAATTAAATCCGTGTGTCCATTATAAGATTTTTATGTGGTGATTTACCATTGCCTTCGCATTATATGATCAAACTAGGATATTAGGATATATTAATTATCTTTGATAATAATAGAATTGAAGAAAATAAGGGATGTTAAATGAGATGACATCCAAAAATTGATACATTGTAATGTGATGAATTGAATTAGTATTAAACTGAAAAAATATCAAATATTTGATACTGTTTTAAATTGATATAATAAATCTAATTTTAGAGCGTTCCTATGGAAATACAAAAAATAAAATATTTGCGAATCAATTCAATTAAATTTTTGACACCATTTGGTGTATGCATATTCTATTTAACTTCGTAACACTTTGACGTACACAGCCGTCAAATCCCGTCATGTGTAACCAAATAATACTTGCTTTTTGCGCCAGATGTTGAGCTCAGAGACAAACAGAGGCGGGGAGTGTCTTGCACGTTGAGATTGGAGAGAAACAGAGACGGGGAGAGTGTCTTTTGTACATCGTACGATTGTATAGATCGTTAACCCAAATTTATCCACTAATAATGATATTTGAATGATATAATGTATCAATTTCAAGTATGTTTTTTGTGTTTATTTGAAGAAATGAGCGAATATTTTTTGCGATAGTGTTTATTTATTTAACTCGTTCATCGCTGCGTCCACTAGATATGCGTGTCTCCTAAGTCCGATGTTCGAGTCTCCGAAAAGCGATTCTATGCCTTTCTTTCTATTCTATATATTGTTTGTGTTTACTTGAATAAATTATTTGTTTTTTTAAATACAAGCTTCATACACCCTGCGACGGTCCTGATAGATAAGTTCAATAGTTTATAATGATTTTAAATTAGTTCACTACTCAAAGGGTTAACATGATTTTAAACTTTTATTCTGAATGTACAGTAGCTAAATCTTGAATAAAAATTGGCTTGAATTTCACGAAAATTGAAACCCCAAGGAGAATCATTTGTAGTGTCTCCGTGTCTAGAATATATTATATATAATGTGTGGGTGTTGTTTAAGCGTACCGTAAAGAAACCACTAGACCAGTAGCATGCTTATTTTATTATATATTACACAAACACATCTTAATCTTTTAGCTAATCATTTCTGTTAAATAATGGAAAAAAGCAATGCATAAAATACATTTTTCCTAAGAGCTAAGAAGTTTTACTTCTCCCACTGGAGATTATCGCAAAGATTTTGGGTTCAAATCTCCACATTTTTAGAATTATGTACTACAAAAACTATGCCAAAGTTTTTTTTTAATAAAAAAAGAAAAAAATGTAAACTATTTAATATAAATTAATATTAGTAAAAAAATACTATGGTTCATCGTGCTCTTTAATATTTTATAGTAGTTAAACTTTTATTGCTTTAAAATAATAAATAGTTTTATCTATCGAAAGACCCCAATTTGCTGAATATTTAATGTGCTATTTATCAAGCAAGAGAGGACATTTAGCATATTGGCGCCAATTTTAGCAGATTGGCTCTTTTATTTTTTTCTAAGTTATATTTTATAGCCGAGAGCATCGAATACTTGTCACCCAAAAACTAATGGATATTATGGATTGGTTTATAATAATTCTAATATTAAAAAAATGCTCATTCAATCAGAGTCTATGGTTGACAGGTCCAGGACAAGCCAATTATGGCGCTAGAATATGATCGATCATTTAAAGTCGGATAGAAAATTGCAATTAAAAATCCATTTGATAAATATTTTTGTACTAAATTATGCAGAAGTCCTATTTCATAATAATCAAAATAAAAGGCATCAAGCACGTATAATATAATGTTCTGCAAATTACACCCCAGACATCCCTCAAATAATTTTGGGTTCACATTTCTAAACATGCTACGTGTACTGAATTACACGTGTCGGTATATCACACAACAACCAGATATACAAGCCTTTGACTTTGATATATTGTATAAACAGTCTGCATATCGACAACCGTTTAGGGTTATAAATTATAAATTAAATTACATGCTGAGTACATAATCGAGATTTGGGTAAACCAGTTTTCTCTCCACGGTCCATGATGACAATGATCTCATGATCCGGTACGCTACTGTTCTTATCTAGCCGTTGACGATCATATGAAATTGAAGAATCACGTTCGGTGGATGACCTCCAATTTTGGAATATGTATCACAATGCCGATCCTCGAATTCTTGAAAAATTCAAACATGGGAAGTGCGTTGTAAATTGGCAATTATGCGGTGTGTATTTATACTGTTTCATGATGATAAATCATCATAGAGCTCGCTGTAGGATTCACAGACTGTTGAGATAGACTAAGATGCTTGTTTGATGGGACCGGGTGTGAATCAGACCCATGACCAATTGGTGAGTGGGATGTCTGAGTGTTGAACTGGGACAGCTAATTGATAGTGTTTTTTTAAAATATAAGATAAAGATGGATTAGAAGGAAACGCTTTGAGTGACGGACTTCATAAATGAGAATACAAAAATAAGTTTATAGGAGGAATTTCAATGCTTTTAGCTAATGGTTGCGCGATTCTTGCTTCAAGGGGTCATCTCACTTTATTTTTCGAAAATAAGAAATTCGAATTTTAGTGCGCTTGAAGCGATGGTTCTGGGAACTTTTACGACGATGATTTTATTGTAAAAAAACGAGAATGCATTTAACATGCTGTGAAGAGCAAATGAAGCTAAAAGAATAGGCAACAAAGATAAAAAGGTGAACAAATAAGGGTACAAAAAGAAAGAGTTCTATACAAAATGCTTCGAAAACCATACAACTAACTAATAAATGATTAAGAGATTTATCTACTTTGATTGATATCTGTAACTAAAATTGCTAATTAGTAGCACGTTTTCTTTTCCAACAATTTTTTTAGTAATTTTTTTAGCGCGTATTTCTCGAAATGACATTTTGCATGCTGCGTTGAAAGGCTCTCAAAACCCAAAGCGCCGATTAGTCTGAAATTTTATGAACTTATATTACACTTACAAGTAGACTCTCGATTATCCGGGCTAACGCTAGGGCGAAAGGGCTCGCATAACTGGAAAACACGGATAATCGAAATAATCATATTGCTAATTAGTTAATCTTTTTTTGAACGGTAGATGCGTTCCGCAAAAAATCGCACAAAAAGAAATCGCACAAAAAAGCTATGACTTACATAGAAAAAGTGAAGATGCGTTCCATGAATTTTAAAAATCGCATAACTTTGAAACAGTTATATAAAATATATCCAAAATCGCATAAAAAAAGTTAATAAAAAAACAGAAAAACAGTAAGGAAATTAAAAATTTATATTTTTGGTACTATTTAAAGGGCGTCTTGCATCATTGGTAAAATTTTAAGGATGTCTGACATCTCAAATGTAGAGAAAAACTAATTTTCGTTGCGATTTTCGATATGACTCAAATACACCCTTAGTATGTTGAAAAAAGTAGTTTCGAGAAAAACGCGTGAAAATATTTCATTATGGTAGGACCGGCCAAGTTGCCATGCCATTGAAATAGCTATAACTTCGTAAGTAGTTGGAATTTTGGAATTTTTTTGGAGAATATATTTTCAAAAGTCGAAAAATTGGAAAAATGCAAAAAAAAACGAAATCAATTTTTTTCAAAAATCTATATCAGAATAAAGGGCGTGGTCGTAATTCAGCGATAGCAGATGCTATATGATTTAAACAGTCCCAAATTATAATTTTTTTCCAAATTTCGGGAAGTGTTTATTGATTTATTTTAGTGATTTATTATGATTTATTTACTATTTTATCCAAAATATCTCGATACGTTATGGAAAAAAAATCACAAAAAAATTCGCACAAAAAAAGTCGCACAAAAAAGTCGCACAAAAAAAGTCGCACAAAAAGAGGTTTTCATTTTTATTTACAAAATCTTACAAAACATAATTTCTTTCCTTACTACTCACTATTTCCCACAGGTTTTCGAGTTTTTAAATTCGTTTTTAGAATTCTTTTATGATTTTGAGTCTAAATTTGTACGAACATGATTTTCGACCAGTCACGTTGCAGACCAATCACTATATTGTTCACACGGACGGTCATGTCTGGACACAAACTAAGCTCAAACGTACGTCTATCAAAATCGGCAAGGACTTATCGATACATCTAATAATATCATATTTACAATACAAATTTTTGTTTCATAATTTTAATACTCATTATAAGAAAAACGCTCATAGAAAAGAATTTTTCTCAAAGCTATTATTTCATTATATTCAAATCCTCTTTGTTCAGCGTAATCTAGCAATATTTCAATATAATTCACCGTAATTATATGACTAATCACTGGTATCTTCTTTAATTTTAGGGTCACTCTCATTTTATTCCTCTTGAGATATAAAGGAAACGATATCTGCATTATCCATACATTTAAAATCTGGATCATTTAAATCATAATCGAGCCATTCCATATCTATTTCCATGTCAGGAAGAATTTTTCTCTACGATCGAACAAGCGTTACTTGGCTTTAATTTAGACTAAGATTGTGTTATTGCTAATTTTTTTCTAGTAACTGAACAAGTTGCCCTCTTCCTCGGCAAGAGTTTTCAAAAGATAAAGATAAAGATGTTTCATTGATGATATAACGCCTCAATCCATGGGGTGAATCCAAGATGTCACGTTAGAGAGCAAAAATTTTGCAACCATAAGTCCATAGTTTATTTTAAATAAGCTTTCGTTTGGATGAGAAGGAGCATTATGTAAAAGCAATACTGTTTTCTGTGGCAATCCCTTTTTTTTTGACCTTGGAGCTATAATAATTGACAGGAAGATTTTTCATTTTAGTTCCCTTAAAAGATCGATGTTTCTTTGCTTTTCTAATCACCAAAAGTTTCATTTTATGAGTTCCTGATGCATTTCCGCAACATATGACAATTATTTTTTTCTTTGGACGATATATTTCCAGGAGCGGACATTTCCTCCGCATTTATTCTGCGCCAGGATAATCGAGAGTACTCTGTATAAGACTGTTTCGAATTAGCTCAAAATATGTATTTTATCTCATTTTTATATTAAAAATAACTCAATTTAGTAGCGTGCAAATCAATTTTCTTGTTATGTATTTGGACCATTATGTATTGTATCAAAAATTCCGAATACCAAGGGATTTTTCATTATACGATCCAATTAAAATCATTTTATAGCTTTGACGTAGTACATGAATGGACCAGTTATTACGTCCATATAAATTATGCAAGGGGTTAAGAAATTTAATATTGGAATAGGTCACATTAGATTACAATAGGTTATCATTCATTCGCGCTGTCGTACATGTCATAACACCCTAAATTATAACTCGGCTTATATTTCTTCATTGCATACATGAAGATCTATCTGTTTCCGGAAATAATTATCGTAAATCACTTCGGATCGGCTGAAATTGGATCATTTTAGTTCGAAACACGCAGAATTACGGCCGTAAATTAAGCGCCGTATCCTACCTACGAGCCTCCGATAAATTTCTAATTGAACGAATCCCATCAAGCGGGTTAAGTTCCGATTCGGATGGTTTTCTAATGCTCGGCGCTGATAATTTTTACGGTTATCCTATTATAAAAGCACACATTCGGTTCAACTCCCGATAGATCACCATAAACGAAATTGTGGCCAGGGTATCTGCTAGGACTTCCTGGTGCTAAGTACCGAGTGCACTTACAAGGGCCTCCTAAACAAATCAATTCTAAATGGCCCTTATAAATATAGTTTTAATTGGATGCATAAAGTCGGGACTAGAGTGCTTGAAATCTCACAGAAATTAAGATATGCCTCGAGCTTTATTGAGTGAGCATTGTGTGTGAACGAATTTACACTTAAAGCATACGTGCTTCGTTATAACGTTCTTTTCATTTAAGAAAGTACCATTATTGAACCACGGATATGAAATAGAAATTATAAATGCTATACAGGCATGAACATACAATTGAAACTGTGGACGAATGCTTCCTCTTTCTGCGTCTTTTCGTTTGGTGGTTATCTTAGTTTGGAGTATGATTTTAGCACGAAGGTGCGAAATTTAATTTTAAATGAGACTGGAATTTAATCTCATAATAGAGCTTTTAAAGAATCGTATGAATCGCTGGTTTAACTACGTCAACCCTAAGCGGCTATATAATTTTGTTTATGGTATGGTCCAAAAAGGCTAAGAGCGCTCGTTGCTCTTATCAACGCTGATGAAAAGGCATGCGTTTTATGACCCTTTCACATGCATGTGTTTTATTATCGAAACCAATCCATTTATATCCAAAATGTATTCGATTCAATCGAACCCCCATTTAGTATTAAATATTACTCTTTATTATTAACATGTATTTAAAAATGGCGTACCAATTATATACGAATTTAGAAAAAACAGGTTAAGCTAAAGTTTTATATCACTATCCTTATCTTAATTATAAATAAAAGCTTTAAATTTAAGGAATTTTACATACATTTTTTATATACATATATTTAAACAACAGAAACAAAATAATATGACTGATTATCCGAAATATACCTACGAGGAAACAATTTTTATGAACTAAAACTAAGTTTTAACGACAAGAAATAACATACAATGGAAGTGTTTTAATTTATCAGTACAATGTACTCTTAATTATCCGGGTGCGGATTATCCGGTTTGCGGATTATCCGTGCCTAAAAAATATTAATAAAAAAAAATAAAAAAATTTGATACACGGATAATTCCTGAATATTAATTAGGTGTTATATACAGATATCAAAATTAAATAAATAAATCTCTTTAAATCGATAGTGCTACATTTTATCAGTTTCTCTCTCTCTCTTTCTTCGAGCCCAACGTATAATAGTACTCTTTCTGAATCATCTGAATTCGCTCGCAAATACGCGATCATCCTACCATACAGGTTAACTATGAGCGTTTTTCTTAATAAATAATGAGTATTAAAATTATGAAATAAAATTTTGTATTGTAAAGATGATATTATAATCATAACCAAGTAGAAATTTGATGATTTGGATTATCTGTATTTTCCAGTTATCCGTGTTTATCCTTTCCGGATAGTCGAGAGTCTACTGTATTTAAAATCATTTATAAAAAGTTTGAGTGGAGAATATTAATATTTTAGTGCTTAAAATATTACAGCATTTCAAAGTACATAAATAAAAATGTGTCTTTTATGTAGGTCATTGGGCATATTTGGATTTCAATATATTAAAAGTATTTTTTTATATTTAAATATTTTTATTTATATGACTCATGTTCTTGTGCTTATGAAAATGATGGTGGATTATTATTTTTGGAGATTTTTAATTTAATCGAAATTTATTCATCAAAGCTGTCCGAGTTTCATTTTGACATGTTGTTCATCTATTTTTCAATAAATAGATGAATAAATAGGCGCAATAAAGAGGTACAATAATATACCACGAGCCAGGAAATGACATATGGATGTAAACTGATAGATTCTCTTTGTAACTCAGAGAGTTGTTAAAACAAGGTACACCCATAGGATCCATTTAACTTATTCAACTCATGCCCTAAGAGACATCATGTTGAAGTAATAAAGTTGAAAATCAACTCCGTAAATCCAATTTAACTCTTTGTACTCGGGATTCATCTCATAGACGCCGCCGGAAGCATATTTCTCAATGCAAATCTGAATGAAATGAAGTTTTGGTATTTGGTCACGGAAAACTTTATGTATTGGCGCTTTTCCAGGATTAAATATATGGTGCAATATTGGTTAATATGATGCTGTGATAATTTTGCAAATTAAATCGCAATGAAAGCTTTTTATTAAACATGGCACAGAGCAATTGTTGCCATAACTCGGCGAACACTGAAATGCGACCTTTGACGCCAACGTGACGCCAACAGTCGCAATAACTCTCAAAATATCAAATTTCATAGCCGGGAAGAAGCTTTGCGAATAAATTTGGGATTCCTAATATCACTCTGGCGAAAAAAATAGATTTAAAACGGAGATAAATAGGCTTAAGAAATATAACGACCGCATTATTTAAAAAAAATGTAGAAAATTTCATACTAAATCTTTCGTCATAGTACATTTTTGACAGACTTATTACGGTCATAAACTATTTTTGACACTCTTGGTACGAATATGGCCGACCGGATTTTTTCGGACTAGATTTCGTTTCATTGAGGCTAGCCATCCATCGGTACCGAAATATATTTTTTCTCAATGAAAACTTCTTTATTTAGAATACGAAAGAGCACCCAATGGATGACCACTCGCCGTTGAAATGCATCTGCAATATTTCATCCTGAAAGCCTTGAGTACCGACGGTTGGCTTATTTTTGTTTAACCACTTCATTTCGATGGTCTGACTTTTTGCCTTATTGAGAAACATGCCACAAGAAAAGCGCCCGTTGTAAAATTTACGATCTGCAAATTTTTGGGAACAAGAAATTTATGCAAAAATGCATTTAGAAAACTTTGAATCATAGGCACACTGTCTTTTTATCAAAATATTTCCAGTCTTCAACATTCACAAAATAAAAATGATCATATCTTGACGATAGTCACATTCGCCTTTAGATAGGAACGTTCTCTCTCAAAGCTTCAGCGTTGTATAAGTATATAGTTTTTTTTAAATTTCTGTTTAAAAAAATACTACGATGAAAAATGTCTAGACGCTACGTTGCTTCCGTGATCGTACATATCATAAAAGATGCCGCAACGAGCCTTAAAAGAGGACGGAGTGACCATGGGGTTTGTATGTTCAATCGGTCCGCTTTTCAGACCACTGATATGACGAATGAGCACCTCGCGATCGGATGCCACGTCGATGATAAACTCTCATTATGAAACGAATTTGTCTGAAGAAGACTGATCGGGTTGGTTGTTTAAATATTTAAGCGATAACGAAGAAAAGAGAGATCAGACAACTTAGTATATATTATAAAAACGGACAGTCAATCAATTCATGTAAAGTAACATGGTTGCCCTGTGTGTACTACATATAGTATGGTGAGCATATCTGAGCTTATTTGAGCTCACACAATCAGCAAGTTGCGCTAATGACATCCATTTAATTTTAAATTTGGGTAATATGTATTCAATGGAGTATATATTTTTCATCATTGAACAATTCAGTTATGAGCAATTCTTATATACTGATTGAATAGATATATTGTTGAAAATTCCTAGGTACGTTTGGCGAGTTCGCTCGTATCCAATATTTAAAGAGTCGATTTAGTCACATCCTCATTGTGTGGATTTTGAGCCTATTTAACATCGAGATGTCTTATCGCTTGTTTATGACCAGGAAGAAGTAGCGTTATGTTCTTCAGAAGTAATTTTTACTGTGAATATGCATACTCGGCCGGAATTTAAATAATGCCGTATCCTGAGCTGATAGATAAAGGAAAGTTCCCCAAGGTTCATTCATATGCAGTTCTCATCCTCACAATTCCCGTCGAGCATATTATCCACCTGGTTCGGAGCTATCAGATCTTGGTGGTAGCATCCGATCTTTTGTCGGCGATTTTGATTATTCGAGATCCTTTCTCCTCACATTCAAAACTTCAGGACACGATTCAAATTGCTTTCGTGCCTTGATCTCATCTATGTCCTCCTTGTTTACTACTCCGGTCCTTTGTTTATACGACAGATGCTTGCAGGTCTGAAGCTTGAGGTAATCATTGCCTTCATCCCGACTGAATGCGATTGTTTCTGGAAGATAAAATCATTCATGACCCGTATGTTCAGATGTAAAACGATAATGAAGGGTTTCAGAGAGGAGTCTTTGATTCCTTTTTCTTTGGGTATCGCTACTGTTGCCTTTTACGGCACTTAGAAAGCCATTTGTGCAAATAAAGTTTGGTGAAGTATTGTGGGCTGAGAACATGTATCATATGATCAATTACATGTTGCAATACAAATGCGGGTTAAACCTGACAAATGTTGCTATTATGGGCGTTGTATGTTCCTGTTATTGTTGCTCAAATGCGGTTCCAACTGTTTAATCAATTTCTCAAAGAAAAAAACACATCCGACGCATATCATCACATTATCTTGGACATCAGCAGTGGTAGCATATGTTAATTTGAAAACCTACGGATCAATTAGTAGCACTTTTTATGCGGAAAATATGTTTTTTCGGGCACTCAATATCAATTAAAATACACGGAACTTGAAGCAACGTGGGTCTTAAACACTTTGCATCGAGTTTACTTCAAATAGCAATATTTGGTAATCGTTGTTTCTTTGGTTCGTTGGTTTTTATATCAACTCAAAATAGTCTGCTGATATTTTGAAACAATCTATGTATTAATATCGACATTAGATAATCTTGGACTGTATTTAATAGTCAATGAGTAAAGTATGTGTTAATCGATCTTGGCATATGTTTACGTTGGTAATACAAATACTAAATGAGTTTTCCAATTACTGAGTATTGTAATATTGGTAATCAGATTCTACACGAAGTACCCGAAGATGATCCTTTATAAAGATTATATTTGTTATTCTTCTTCTTATTGGTCTCTCCTTTGTTGGATGTTGGTAATCATCAAGATTATTTCAACCGTGTCTATATTTGCTCTGTACAATGTCTTAGTCTTACTTCTTCAGTGAGAAGCTTAAACTTTTTTGGATTTCTTGTATTTTCTCCTATATTATAACTTGAAAAAATGTTTAAACTGCTGGAATATTTACATACGTACGTACTTAAAGGAATTATTTGAATGTAATATTTTAAACAGAATAATGATTAAATAAGGAGTGAGACTCAGTCACTGTAGCTCTGCCCTAGTTTCTTTTATATTCAAACTCCGAAGCAATACACATAACACAGGTTAAGAACCAAGGAACATGCTATATTATATTTAAATGCATTCAATTATGAAGATACCGAAGTTTTCCAAAAAATATCCGAAGCACTATGCAATGCACAGATTGAAAATTAAAGAAAGAGTACATCGGATTATGAAGAAATATCCCTAAAAATTTTGATCCAAAATTGTGACTATATTTGTATAGTCCTAGAATTATACTAAGATTTTGTTATTATGACCTACGACATTACGACAAATTATATTGTATACTTAGATGTATCTAAAAACGTCCTATATATGCGTTACATTAGGTTGATATTGACGATTGTAATAATATGATTTAATTTAGCTACATAATAGTTAATGTTTATGTTACTCGCGTAAATATCAGACTGAGTCATAAATAATTGCCGATTTTTTTCAAACATTCATTAAGCTTTAACAAAATAACAAAGCAATATTACTCTATTACATAATCACAATAATTAGTGATAACTTTCTCTTATTTTACTGATAGCTTCTCTTCATAAAATGTAACGGGTTTAGACGGAAAAAAAATCGATAGCGTGATTCACTTCCTCATCATTTTTGATATTTTTTCCAGTTAAGAAATTCTGCTCTTTTTTCCCATGAAATTTGGCTTTTGGATACGGTAAACATGGTTGATCTTTATCAAGCTACTGTTTTTTGCATACAACTTTATCGTATTAGGTTGTCCCATGAGTCTCTTTCGCAAATGAACACAGATCTAATCATAACCATGGTTGAAAAAAACCCCCGATATACTGTTCGCGAAATAGCTAACAAGTTAGAAATTCCACGAACATCTTTACCAATCGTTCAGATGTGTGGCTTCCTCATGGACTGACTCAAATAAACTTCAGCGTATTTCAACATGCGATCTTCTTCTCCAAAGACATAATAGCCTACCTTTTTTGAAGAGACTTGTCACTGGAGATGAAAGTTGGATACTCTATGAAAATATCCAACGTAAACGGTCTCGGACCAAGGGTACAGAAGCTTTAACTGTAGCTAAAACAGGCCTACATCCAAAAAAAGTTTTGCTATGCATTTGGTGGGACTGAAAGGGGGTAGTTTATTATGAGCTACTTCAGCAAGGGGAAATGATCAATTCAATAAAATATTGTTTCCAACTAGACAATATAAAGGATGCAATTGCCAGAAAACGGCCAGAATTAGCGAACAGATCAGACGTTGATTTTCATCATTCAGGCCTTATGTGTTTTTGTTCGTCAGAAATAAATGATTATCATTTGACTGGGATGTTTTACCTCATCCTCCATACTCTCCAGACATTTCCTCTTCAGATTATTATGTATTTCTTTCATTGAAAAATATTTTTAGCCATAGCTATACCACTTTTACCTTATTTAAACTATCAAAGCATTAAATGACGAAAATTCATTTTTTGACTTTCCATTTAACGGGCTAAAAAATTACTATAACATTAGATATGACACGGTTAACTGTTGTTAAAAGATTGATAGGACTTATACCTATCTAATGATACGCTAAACTCACCAATACGGATGACTCATCAAGGGTAGAACTGAATAATTATAACGGCTTCTTTTCGCCGGCAATTATTTATGACTCAGCCCAATAAAAGCGAGCATGGAATAAATTTGTGCTAAATTCTGTTAATCTCACAGGAATCAAAATGTCAATTATTTGAAATTCAAATGTCAAAGATTAAGACTATTGATAAATAGGGACAACATGTGGCTACATCATCCATTAATTGAGTTAATACAAAAAATGACACAACAATTTTTTGAACACACTTCAAACACACACCAGCGACCTATTCTTAGAACTCCAAGCTTTTCATTCTGACGATAATACCATTAAGTGAGTTTTCACACACTACAAGTACTCAATTCGTCAAATATCAATACAAAGTGTCTTTTAATTGATTTCAACGTGAGTGGATTATTCATTTTCGAAAATATTATTCGAATACCATCTCCAGAGATTGGTAAAAATAATCTTTTGAGAACCATTCGCGCGTTAATTGATTCACTTACAACCTTCTTGCATAAAAAAAGCAAACATATTCTACAACATCACCGATTGATCATCGTGTGACCAAAAAGCTTATTTGATCAAACACATCGGAATTGACTTTTTTAAACAAGTTTAGTTAATGAGTCCTCACCCATGTTTGATAATCCGCCCACGATTGCATGTTGGGCGTGAAAGCAATTTTTAACGATTTCGCGATACAATTTTCGCGAAATGCGGCCATGTAATCGTTGAAACAATCGTCGATCAATAATGGAATTCAAACAATCCAAATTTGAAGAAATATTTACACAAGATTGTGCTAAATATTTCATGCATAAAGCAGAATGCACTTGATCCCAAATCGAAATTAGATTTGCAATCATGTTCGTTCAGTACAATGTCTATAGCAAATTCTCGAAATGTAGTCATTGGTATGCATATACATCTTAAAATCAATCTCGCATATTAAGTATTTCGTTTCAAAATATCGAACTGTTCGCCAGAATGAACGATCGGAATTGTTTGGAAAAATATGGAATGCAATAAAATGAGCGAAAATATCGCCTATTATTTGGCATGCCAAAGCCAATTGTGCTTTTAAAATTAGAACGCACAATAAATATTAGGATAAACGCTTGCAAAACGATGGAAACTAGACGATCCAAATATGTTTAAATGTCGCCAACAGGTGGTATGTGTGATCTACAGCTCGCAATATTCGCATCACATCCACAAAATTAGAGATGAATATAAAACATGTTATATCTGAATGTATGAACTGCATTTGAATACATTATAAGAGCCAAATATTCAACGAATATTTTCAACTGTAATATATAATACCAATTGATTCTCAAAAGCGCCAATCATATTCGTTCATATACTCCCCATCGCATACGCTTGTTCAAATTTACATTGTTATAAATTTAGAATTAAGACGTTGCATGCTAAATATATTACAATCAAGATTTTAAAGTCACATCCTTGTGAAGTTATGGCAAATATGAACACGTATCGGCCATTATTCCCAATCGTTTTTAGTATGAGCTCTTAGTCATGGTTTCCGCTCTTCTGCTTGATTTATCGTTGATCAATGAAAAATTCCTTCTTTAACGTCCATGCCTATATTAGATTCATTTATGTGGAAAATTGTATGACACATCCAGATAGAATGTCTATAATTTATGCCTTTTTAAAAATTCATCAATGATGTTGTTAGAAACAGAATTGAAAGCAAAAGGTTCTAAAATTTTGAGTCCCATTTTACAGAAAATAATAGGCTTATTTGCTTTCGTCCATTCTCTAAAGGCTCACGCTCTGTCTGTACTTGTCTTCTTCTCTATTTCACTTTTCATACAATGGAAATTGTTTATTAAAAGATAAAACTGTGTTTGTGTAATATATAAAAAGTGTTATTGGTTGCTTTATGCTACGCGTACAGCTTGTCTCTGTGCGTGGAAAATGAAATTTGCGATAGAAATGGAAAGACTACAAAGGATTCTCCCTATCTTTCTGATCAGCTGCCGCTTGGAGTTTCATTTTTCGTCTCATTCAGCCAAATTTGCCCTACCGAATCTATGGAAGTGTAACTTAAAAAAATCCTAAAAGTCATAAATAAATAAGATAATTGGAGATTAAATGCACGTATGCGTATGTATAGTTATTACTAAAGACGATCCTATCCACGTCTTTTTGTTCCTCTTATCACAGTCATCATTGGGTAATTTAGCCTGTATGGTAGTACGGTCGCCTATTTGCGAGCGAATTCCAGTGACTCAGAAAGAGCTGAGTTTGGAGAGAAACAGAAACGGAGAGATTTTCTTGTGTAGTCTCTGATTCTGAATGGGTGACAGAGACGGAGAGAATATCTTGCGTACATCGTACGATTGTATAGATCGTTAACCCAATATTATCGAAAAATCATCATTATAGTGCAGCCACAAACAGTCCACTGCAGAGCTATGGGCATCTTTAATATCCATTCACAGGAAGGGGATACATCCATATTGTCTGTATCATACATTCATTTCCTCATTTGCTCGATATTGAAGTAGCGTAGCGTGGGCGATTTACCATCCCCACGTAATAGCGCTGTTAGTCTGAGCACATTTAATTCTCCAGATTAACAGCGACATTTTCCGTCTCTTTTCATGTGCAATGTATTATTTTAACAGCGCTATCTCTTGTGGCCCTGCGGAGACATTGCACATGCATACCGACCGATTGCTTCTTGCGCGTGCACCGTTGCCGATTGGGGAGTGACGCGCAGGAGGCGAGAGTCGTCGGTTAGCCTTGGCTGCGGAAGGTCGTCCCTCCTGTAGCCAGATCTCTTTCTCTCTCATGTGGAATAAATAGTTATTTAGAAAAGAGAGTCTTTCTATTTGACGCCCGTCTATTCCCGTCCATTCGTTCAGCAACATCACGGCCCGATAGAAGAACGGACCCGTGCGTTAACACGGCCATCCCGACGAGCATGTGGGGGGTGGGGAGCCGCCCGGGAATTCTGCCTCCGAGAGCGCCCCCACTTCAACGCTACACTGGTGTCAGAAGATGTCACTGTTAATCTGGATAATTAAATGTGCTCAGACTAATAGCGCTATTGCGTGGGGATGGTAAATCGTCCACGCTACAGTAGCATCACCTTTGATTTTCATTTAGAACGCTCACCCAGCGGACTTCCTGAATGAAGGTCTTCGCGAACGCTTTCGCCACCGTTGGGATAGGGAGTGTGGGAGGTTTGTAAAGGCTGATTAGTTTTCCTCGGGAGACAGTGAAAAACAATTCTAGATGACCTTTTTGATTTTACTGGAAATGGTTTTTTGGAATGCAAAGAGTCCAGTCCCTTATTTCCTCGCTAGGGCGTTGCCGAGCTATGATGAAGATATACGTGACGCTTAAGTGTATCTCGGATTCGCTCCTATACCAACTGAGGGTATCTCCTCGTCCACGTGTAACTTACCCAAGCGAATTCGAGACTTGTGAGTGCTTTCCTATTTCAGGTTAACCCAATCAGTTCGGCGATTTCAAAACCATATAGAAGACAATGCTGTTAACGTCGCAGAGTGAAGTTCTTCATGTGCCTCTCCTCAAGAGAAGCTTGATTTTCTTTTTGTCTTTGCTCTGTTCCTAAAGCTTCTTGGCTCCAAACCGGTAAGGTTCATCACGCTCCATATTATTGGGTAGTATCAGCTGTGTAAGAGATAGCGAGTGACAAGCAAGTCAAGATTTGTTAAATTAAGAATGAAGCTTGCTTTAAAAGAACATTTAAGTATTTAATCAGTAAATAAGTAGTAGTCAAGTAGACAATAGTTAAAGTGAATATAATCGCTTAAGCGTAGTAGTTAGGAGTGATCAAATAGCCTTTATCATGCCAAAAAAATCGTTCATGTACAAGCTTCATACACGCTGCGACGGTACTGAAAGATAAATGGATTTGTATTACTATAAGTGGTAAGATAGTTATTATGCCCTTGATCCTTTTGATATTTTCTATTCTTGGAATTGGATCATCATCGTAGAATAGGTTATCTCAGATCTTTGACTCTATTTTTAATTTGGCAGTCTTCATAACAACAAACGTTGGCACTTTTGATAGTGATGAAGTATATTTACTGCATTTCTATGTTATATTTTACTAAAAGCCAAAAATAATAATTGATTACGTTAAATGCCTTCGGAAAAATAAATAGATCAGATTTTTCACGTGATTTATAGAACACTGCATATCTTCAATTTATTGACAGCTTAGATTATTTGAAGTAGCCTATATCATAATCGTTATCTATTATGCACGGATGTTGTTTATCCCAAGAACATCTGAACAATCGATATTTCTGAACCCTGATCCGGTACACAGACGAAAGTTTCCAAGAGCAATGTTTACATTTGAGCTCACGGAACAAAACGGATACATGAAGCAGGCAAAACAAATAGACGTTGCTCTTTACTTCGAATTGCAAAAATAGAAAATCGCAAGCGAATGCCATAATATTTGCATTTCATCACCGGGAGATTCGTTTTTTCGCACGATCCTCATCAGGTGGCTCCCCGAAAGTATCCAGAGCGATCTCAAATATTTACAAAAGCGAATTTATTCTCGTCCCCGATATTACATATGCAGCCGCTGTCCAAATGGATATCGCATTCCTTAAAAAAACAGCAAGAAGCAGTGGTCGTGTCGTGTTTCTGTGCGCGGAAGCTATGTGGAAGTGCGATAGCGGGACTGGAACATGACATCATGTCGAGCTGATGATGCCATCTTACCGGGAGACGGATGCACGCTCTGCTGGACGCAGCAACCTTCGATTATGGATCAATGTGATCTGCGATCAATCGGACCGTATACCATTGACGAGCGACATAAATTTGCATTCATTAGGAACAGACTGTGGATAGACGAAAAATTGTTAAAGGCCGCTTTTGGAATTAGCAACTCCAATGACTGGAACTGATTATTCGAGTGAAAGATGATTTAGTATCTTCTATGGCCATCATTGATACGCTCAACAAAGGGCATTTATCATTTTAAGCATCGGGATAACAAGAGCTCAGTAGCCATGTAATAATTGGCTAACGAAGCTGGGCAATTATTCAACCTCCCTGAATTAATGCTTTATCTTCCCAAACATTTTTGTTACACGGAAAACAAATGGTATTATAAAAAAATAAGATATATAGAACAAGACCAACGCTGTAATGATTCATTGTTCATATGCAAAGACGTGCGAATTCGCGCTTCTTCATCAGTCATGACGAAGTGTTAGTATTATCCTATTAGGTTATCCCGAAAGAAATCCATATTTTTTACAACTTACATAAGTCAGTATAAAATATATTCGCCTTTATTATTAACAACTAATTAAAATAAAAAAATAAAAATTAATCTATCTTTGTTCGTATTTAATGCGCTGCCATACTGCTCATCAGGTTGCGATAAAACTTCGTCCACTTATTGCTAAAGATTGCGCAAGTAACATAGGCATAGTCTAATATATAAAAATAATTGTTTGTTTGTCCGTATTTGATGAGCGTCCATACCGTTCATCCGATTGCGATAAAACTTTGTCAACTTACTGTTTGTACTTGCGGGAATAACATAGGCATAGTAAAAATATTGTATGGATGCACCATGTTGGCGCATATTGGTCTGGTGAAATGATGTTTGGGCTGCGGGGACAGAGTTAGTGTGCATATGCTTTTGGATCTCAGCTCTTCGGCTCGCGCTACACGATCCTGGTTTCCTGTATCTTGAAAAGTATATATTAAGACGATTAATAGTCTTACAAGGCCATCCATGAGTAGCTGGATATGCAACAATAATTAAAATAGAATTTTAAAATTACGATAATTATGCTAGTCTCTCGTAGATCTTTTCCAAGAAAAATATTCTATTGATAAAAAAAAGATGTCTGTGTTAGTTAAAAAAAATTAAAACCAAACAAAATTAAACTGTATTAGAAGGAGCGTTACCATATGGTCACATTAAGATTAGCGATTCGATTTTCCGATTATACCCGATTCTAAAGAATTAATGAGGATAAATAATTTAAAATAAATGTTAGCTGATAACAATGTTACATTTATAGAGAATTGAAAAAAATATGGGTCACTTTGCCCATATGTTGTGACAAAAATACGTTGAAAAAATGATTGTATGTGATTTATGGAACAAAATTATGAATATCAAAGAAAAATATACTTATCTTCGCCAGTGTTGTATATTGCAATTCATCCAGTATAATCCCCCAATAACTGACAGTCCCGGGCAATATGCCAAGATATAGGGAAGGAAGATGACGATATCCAAGGAGATAGATTGATCAGATGAAAGATATTGCTGAAATAAATCACCCGACTGAAATGTAGCAGACGACTAAGAATAATGCAAACAAATGGTTAATATGATCTGCATCAGAATTTATAGCAGATACTCTTTTACATACATAAACAGTTATTTTTATGAATGCTCTTTCTGAGTCACTGGAATTCGCTCGCAAATAGGCGACCGTCCTACCATACAGGTTGATATGAAAATTATAGGAATGTATAACTATTTAACTATACTCGAATGATTCTATAATATTTCAGTATCCTTAAGAAGGTTTCATCGGAGTAGGGACATAAGTGTCAGATGTGATAAAGAAGACTATATGCAAGTTCAAATTTTAGAAGAAATCCAGATAGGAATATCATTAGTAAAAAATTATGTTACTAATAGGCTCAGGATGAATAAGATCAGTTCAATAGGCTTTCTTTTCTATTTGTACATTTTCCTACGTCATCTGAGCACTTGATCCACTTCTTAAGTCTGGCTTTCAATGTCATCCCAGTGCAAAGTGATCAAGCACCACATTCTTGCAAAGGTTACCCATTTACTACGAGCTTCTTCCAGCCAAGTCGGATTCCTCTAGTTCCGATCCAGAATCGAGTCCCATCCGAAATCGGCTTCCGCTGATTGTAATTTATTTTTACGACCGGACCCAATGATGCAATGAAGCGCCCGCTTCAACCGCCGAAGTGGAACCATCGCCAGCAGAACAAAGTGTTCACATAGTCATTGTGTAAACATATTAAATCATTCTGCATCGGACGAGGCATCGCCTTCATGAATGCCAATGTAAACACTCACGTGGGCGCCTGGGAGACCGCTGATCACTTTCGGGGAGTCCGACCCTGTTTCGCCGACAATCATCACACTATATCATCCGGAAAGGAAGCCAATAATCATGAACCCGATGACTCACATTGTGGGCCGTTGCACTTGATCCAAACTCGAGGGCGTAATCTTTGACGTACACGTGCCGTCTGCAATTTTGGGGAACTCGAGGGACCGCACCAAGGCACTGGAAGGGTTAACAAATACTTCAATTGAAAAAATACAAAATCTATTCTATATATTCCTCTTAGACGCTAAGCTTGTACGAATTAGTTCACCAATTAAAAAAATGTCAAAAATATAATTGTTCAGGGTATTCATGAAAGAACACGTGGGGTTGACAATATTTATTAACCCCTAAAAGAGTATCATCGCAGGGTCTGCGATCCCTCTCCATTTATTCAGAAAGAGCACATTTGTAAATTGAGCTCGGAGACAGACAGAGACCGAGAGAGAACGTAGCGCAGCTTGGGAGACAGAGACGGAGAGCTTCCCCGCATACACCGCACGATTGTATAGATTGTTAATCCAAATTTATCGACTAATAATGATTTCGATTTCAAGTTTGTTATTTGTTTACGCAAAGAAATTACCAAATATTGTGTGCTATCGTCAGTGTTTATTTATTTAACACGTTCGTCGCTGCTTGTTGAATTAGTCTTTCTCCAATTATCATCTCCTTGTAAAGCAGGAGCAAATGAATCGATTTCTTGTGTATTGTTTATGTAAAGGAATAAAGTGGTCTTGTATGCTATCAACAGTGTTTATTTACAATTGATAGGAGCTGACAGACAATAATTGGTGTAAAGCGATATGGCATCAACGATTTCATCGATTTTAAATTTGCTCACTCCTCAAAAGGTTAAAGCAAAAAGAGACCATACGGAAAAACAAGCGCCCTAAACTAAAATATAAATGTTTAGGAAGTGGATAAAATGGAAGAAAGCATATCTGAAGAATTATCAGGAGTAAGGTTCCCAAATATTAAACTAAGCAATTCGTCGGAAAGAGAGAAATAATCGTTCATAGTGTCCCCGCATTCGTTGCATAAATCATGAACGCGCATGCGCCCCGCCGCCTTTACTGTGTGTGTGTGTGTATCTGTACGCAGCATTACACAGCAACTAGTAAATTTGCAAGCCTATTTTATTATATATTACACAACACATAATCCCCACAGTTAAACGTTAATTTTCTCGGAAATAAATCGTTTGCAAGGACTATTATAGTTATTAGTAATATATTCTTCAATTGCCTTTTAATATTGAGTTATTATTGAATAATATATGATCCATTCTGTTCTATTACCTTTCTCCATCTCTCCGGAAGCCTCATAATGCCTTCTTGCCAAAATTTCCCAGGTTTGTTGGCAAAATATTGATCAAGGTACATTTTTATATCATCTTTTGAATTAAATTTTTACCACGTAAAGATTTTTTCAATGAAAGAAATAAATAATAATCTGAAGGGGCAATGTCCGGAGAGTATGGAGGATGAGGTAAAACATCCCAGTCAAATGATAATCATTTATTTCTGACGAACAAAAACACATGAGGCCTGAATGATGAAAATCAACGTCCGATCTGTAATTCTGGTCGTTTTCTGGCAATTGCATCCTTTAGATTGTCTAGTTGGAAACGATATTTTATTGAATTGATCGTTTCACCTTGCTGAAATAGCTCATAATAAACTACCCCTTTCCAGTCCCACCAAATGCATAGCAAAACTTTTTTTGGATGTAGGTCAGGTTTAGCTACAGTTAAAGATTTTGTACCCTTAGTCCGAGACCGTTTACGTTGGATATTCTCATAGAGTATCCAACTTTCATTTCCTGTGATAAGTATCTTCAAAAAAGGTTGGCTATTATGTCTTTGGAGAAGAAGATCGCATGTTGAAATACGCTGAAGTATATATGATCTGAACGATTGATGTAGCCCAATTTTATCAGATGATTATGTAAGGATGTTCGTGGAATTTCTAACTTGTTAGCTAGCTAATATTCGAGTATTCAATTGGGATCCCTAATCAGGAGACTGGTACAAATGGGGTGTATACAGTTTTGGGAATCAATAGAGAGTTGTAATAAAATAAGTTTGCAATTTTTTTGGTATAGTAAAAAAATTATTATAGTTAGTGTTACTGAGCGAGTAAGGAAAAAAGAGTCTTACTAAGTATAAAAAACCTATCAAAATCAGACAAACGTTTTTTGAGAGCATAATATTAATATTAGGGTGAGTCCCGTCTTGTTTTTATTTTTATTTATAAAGCGTTCCCACGGGGCACGCGATAATCACTTTGTATTCGATACACCTACAGCAGAACTATGCTTTCCAAGTAATTGAGTAAATGTAAATCAAGACGATTCCTAAAATAAATTGGCATATCGAATTTCTCCCAAGTCTGAATTTGAGCAAGAACCATTACAATATGAGTCTAGGAATTAAACTACATTCCCATCTAAAAACAACTGATCTTTTTATTGATATGTTACGCAAGTGGGCGGAGGCTTCCAGGCCAATCGATTCCCTCGGGCCGCACTTTGCCTCATGCGAGACTCTGATGGCGAGGGGCCCCAAAGGAGGGCCGTCATTAATCGCTGCAATGATAAAATTGCGGTTTTGCGCCAGGGTTTTTGACACATGTTCCCGATAAAATATATGTATAAATTAAGTATTGATATAATAGAATTTATTTTGTCCCATTTTGATAATCTTACGCTACCGAAAAAAGCGCTGTGAGCTATTGAGATGAACGCATCGAAGATGTACCATTTAAGCATTGCTTCAGATGAATCATCTATTTAAAATTAAAAACCTCATGCGACTAACTATTGAACAATTGCTTTGAAAAAATGTTGGTATTCTTCCAAATATTTTTAAAGTTTTCGATGGAATTAAAGCAAAATCATTATTTTTATGAATTTCCGCCATCACTTTCCTTAATCAATCTCCACCGAAGCTTGCAATCCTTCGATTCGCCTCCTTGCGAAATTGCTTGTTCATTGATCCGGGGGGATCAAATTCACTCAGCAAATATTTTAACACAGGAATTTAAATAAGAAAGAGGCGTACTTATTTTTTCTTAAAGGGATCAAACCTCCATTAATCGGGGTCGCAATTAAGACGGCCGCTAATTGATTGCTTAGTTAACGGAATGATTAATTGTAAAGTAAGCTTAACTAAGCAAACTGTTCCTCAAATGCTAGAGAACGATCCATTGTAGCGTGTTTTTTCCAAGAGACGCCATTATGAGGGATTAAGGGTTATATAATGCGGTGAACTTTTTTTTGTATTCATCGAGGAAAATGTCAAATGTTGATATTTTCAGACAAAGAGTCCTTTCTGCGTGAAATATGGCTAAGTAACTTGTATAGGTGATAATCTTTGATTTTTTTTCCAGGTTGTTAACCGTCATGGCGCTGATTGTTCTGTCATCGTCCAAGTTGACAGCGTCGCAGAACGAGGGAGCTGTTAGAAGTCCAATCAGGGTATATTTTCAGTCATATAAATTCAGTCGTATGAGGGTTCGAATATCGAATTCGGATCCTCGTGTGCGATTCATCATCTTTTTTACGGCATGAATCATAAGATACAATTTAAACAGCTTTGTGGTCCAAATTTGGAGCCAGATGAGATAGTATAATTGTCAAAATAATTTATATTTATCTTAAATTACAACATCAAAACCCACACGGCTTTGGTACTAAATTTCATATGATTCATTAAATTTGACAGTAACATTTTAATATAGAAATTTTAATGATAGATTTGACATTTAAATCATTTTTTCCATTTGAAGAACGACAGGATAGATCTCCTACGCTTGAGGACTTCGAGCGAAATAAAAGGAACTTGGAGCCCATGGGGTGCATGGTCGAGTTGTTCGAGAACTTGTGGTGGTGGAGTAGCAGTGCAATCCAGGAATTGTCTTCCAAATTCTCCACAAAATGAGATTGGGTGAGTCTATCATCTTTTTAAAGTGCTCTATACATTATCGGACATATAATATCTCTATTGTTTACTGCTATGAGAAAAGGATTTTCCATGTGGTGATTTGCCATCGCTTTCCACATATAATCAAGTTAAATAGCTCCCTTAATTTAACCATTAACCCCTTACATTATTTTTAATTAACCCCTTATTCCTTTTTGGGCAGTAGATGTGTCCCGCGCAAAATCGCACAAAAAAAACTATGACTTACATAGAAAAAGTGAAGATGCGTTCCATGGATTTTAAAAACCGCATAACTTTGAAATTTATATATATAAAATCGCATAAAAAAAGTTAATAAAAAAAAAACAGGAAAACAATAAGACAATTAAAAAATAACATTTAAAGGAGGTCTTGCATCATTGGTAAAATTTTAAGGATATCTGATATCTGGCATCTTAAATGCCAGACATCCACTAGAAAAATGGTAATTATTTTAATTAAAAACTATCATCGCTGTATAATAATTTTCGTTACGATTTTCGACATGACTCAAAATCGCTCTCTTCTTCGGAAGAAGTAGTATACCAAGTGTCAATATCATCATTTTTCAGTGTAGATTTTCTCTTTCCAACAATATAATTCATAATTATCAAAGATTTCACTATAGTCCCTAACTAAAAAATATAAATCACAAAATGGCGACTGTTTAAAAAAATTCAGTCAAGTCATTTTTTTTGCCTTATTTTGTTACAGTTTTAATTTATTTTTTTAATAGTTAAAAAATACATTTTCGGTTAGTGGTGATGATTTATTTCCTATTTTATCCAAAATATCTTGATACGTACGCTTTATGAAATTTAAAAAAAATGGTTTAAAAAAACCGCATAACTTCGAAATCGCACAAAAAGAGGTTTGAGTGTATTACCTTAAATTTAGATCAATAAATTCAAATTAAACAGACATCTTTGTTATATCCTAAATTTGGGTATATGGATATAAAACCGAATAAATCCAGGCATACCATGTGCATAATTAGGGAATGTATTAAAAAAATCGTATATAAAAATATCTATCAAAGTCCTTAAAAATACATTTTTTAAATCATTATTATAAATAAATCCTTATTTTGTCATATTATTAAATGAGCACTCAATGATAAGCTATTATATAATAGAAGAACTTGTACCGAGACACGGTTCAGGAAACACATCAACACATTCTTACATCACGAATTGAATCAATTCACTAAGCAATTGGTATATTGTTAATACACTTTGATCAATAGTTCAAATTATATCATGCATCTTTACAATGAAATTTGATTTAAAAAAAAAGAGAAATCTCGATGAATTGTCGCTAATCGCATAAGAGCAAAGAAAAAATCCGCCGAAAGCGCGTAAATCGAGGCTTTAAATTGATGATAAAATCCATCAATATTATCGTATTTATCTGATATATTATCGTGCAAATTTTAAGCACAGATACAATTTATAATCGAAGAAATAAATCAACGGTATTCAAAGCTAAAGTGTATACGTTATGCAACATAAAATATTCGAAATGCAAATAAAAATAGCTCACTCGCTTTTATTGGTCTTGCATAAACAAATTTTCAAAGAAGGATCTTCGTACAGCTGCTTAAAGTTTTTGCAAACTGGCCGAGTGCCTAAAATAAATATTTATTGCGAAAGATGTTCAATTGAAAACTTAATTTTCCATCAACAAAGAAGTGTAAATCTTCTTCGTTTGTGTTTTCAATTAATCCAGACAAAATTATTGGATCATCGAAAGTTGAAAATCAACAGTGAATTATATAGTGTTTTTTATTGCTCATTAATTTTTTTTCTGTTTTAAAAGAATATTTTGAATACAATGTAATTGGGTAATGGCTGATTTACATATATTGATGATAATTTATAGCTTGGCTGTTTATTTGCAATTTATAAAATAATAGCAGATTTATTGTTTAGAATCTCAAAAATCCAATCAATTAAAATTTGTAGAACATTTTCTTATATTATTATACTTAAATTTTGATGCATTTTTTTCATTTGTATGATTAATTACATGACTTGTATTCATTACCCTTCTTAAGCCATCATAATTTTTAATATGCTGGGGACGTAAACTGAGACTCATAATCGTTTAATGATATAACTTTATAAGCTTTTGTCCTAATGGTGTTGAACTTCTTCGCCTGAATTTTTTAGCTCCTTTTTATCTCCGAGGGCGTATCAAGTTTAATAGCAGTGTCCTATTTCAAACATAAAGGATGTATATTCTTATCTCCAGCATCCTACGGAATAAAAGGGTAAAGTTTCCAATAGAAATCGTATCAATTTTCAAAGTCTGCTCGCATTAATTAAAGGAGGAATCCAGCAAAGCGATTTTTTGTCTCGGATCCTGGCCGTTCTTTTTGCGCTGGAAATTTGTCCTCGCGATGGAAATCTATGGCTGCTTTCTACATGAATATCGGTAGCAGTTGTTGTATCAAATTTATGATTATTCATCTGTAAATCCCGCGGAGGATGACTCGTGTTCCTGTTTGCTGTGACCGCTTGGATAGCCACTGCAGGTTTGCTGTCAATGAAGATGATGGTGCACGAAAAATCATCAAAAGTTTCCATTAATCGTCTTAGCCACGCATGAATCTCGGAGGTGAGACGTCCTAGGGTCGAATCCCATCAATGGGATCTCCACGGGGATTCGATTGGATTCATGTTTCGACTCGGTGGAGGATTGACTCATCCAGCAATGTTCACATAAACGGCTCAAGTGATGACTTATTTATTTCTTTTCATGGAATGCATTCTATTCTCATCGAGATTACTTATTCGCTTTGAGCGAAATTAAAAGATCCTTGATGGGATGCATCCGACAGTATCCTTCGGGTCCGAAAAGAGGCTTCTATAGACGAGAAAATCAGGTTTTCCAGATCGAAGGATCGATTGGCCGCAAAAGAGCTGACCTTATAAGCATCGAAGATCAACGCGTTCCCGTCGTTTGCAGATTTATCATATTCACATCAGTTGAAGACAATTTAATTGCATCTCTATATCGTATACAACTACTTAAATAACAATTTAAAATAAATATATAATAATATGGCAAGTGTATGCATTGTAATGCATATGTACATTTTAGCGCGGTGCTGAAAAACGTGCGCACAGCGCTTGTGAGAAGCAGTTAGTTTGACTAATCCATGGTATTTTGTTACAATTAAACTTCGTTTTATTAAATTTACGTTTCGTAAATATATTAAAGTTACTAAGTATCAACAGCTCAAATTCGCTATATCAACAAAAAATCGGTTAACATTGACTGTATGTTGATTTTGTTATCTCCGAATTTTATTTGCCAAGATTATCATCTGATAGGGAAACGTGAAGGCAATAAGTTTAACTGCATTTTTTTTTAATTTAACTGTCTTAAAACGCCTGTCGACATATTTACACGGTAATTGAATATTTCGCGTAAAATTAGTGACTTTTTAAAAATAAATTTGAAAAATTGGATTTTTATAAAATCAACAATGTTAGACGCATATTAACCATTAAAAAAATTTTAATTTAAAAAAAGTTAAATTTACCTTTCCCTACCGGTGATGTATTTACTACACATCGACTCTAATGATGGGAATATCGATATGAAATATAATAGATACGGGGTTTAGAATTTTTGTATTCCTCCGTAATATACTTATGAATCACATCAAAGTATTATAGTATATAAGTATTCATCTGCAGCGGCGGAAATAAATAATTTGTCGGGAAATCGGGAATTTTACAAGTTTTAGTCCGTGTCTCAGCAGAAAGGAATTTAATCAGTCACATTGATAGTGTTATGCGAAAATGGGGGCTCACGCGGTCATCAACTCAAACTAGCATTTAAATATCTGATGACGAAACCTCCAACAAGTGTGGAGGCTGAGCGTGCATTTTCAGCAGCAAGTTGCCTGGCTTCCAAAATCAGATTCAGACTAAATGACGAAGAGTGCTCTTTCTGAATCACTGGAATTCGCTCGCAAATACGCGATCATCCTGCCATGGAGGTTAATAACACGTCATTTTCTTCCTTTATGTTTGGTGGTTTTTTCAAGCTGTTATGTTCCGATTTCTATCCTTACAATATATTTATCCAATTCTTCTTGTACGTCCATATTTCGAAGACATTAACGCCCAACGTTGCTTATATCTTGCTCATAAGTGCCTTTTTAGGGCTAAACTGGTAATGATGATGATGATCAAATGGTATACTTTATACATCGTCTAAAATTGAAGAGGGTTGGCTAATAACGTGGTTGCGTAAAATTTGGGCACGTAATAAACTGTTCGCTGATCGATTTCGACCTTTGGCCACAATTGTGCGTAATTAGAAAGGTCGTGGGTAGCACGTACAATTGAATACCCATACGAGACATGCAGAGGTGTTCAATTCACCTCCTGGGACAATGCCCACCGCCGAAACCAACGAACAAAAGACGTAATGGATGGACGAGTAGAATAATGGATAGACTGTCTTCTAGCCGGAAGAAGATTCGGAAAATGTTTCATTATTGAATGCATTAGATGAGGACCACAAAAGGTGGTTGTGAAAGACACTGTCGGGCTATTTCGGTTTTTGTTTACGACATTAGCAGCATCTGCTTTACAGTTAGATACCGGAGGCAAGGTTAAGGTCTGCCAACTTGGATTATTAACTATCTTTGGCACATTTTTGAACTTGCCGAATGCTGGGGGTCAAATCATAAAGATCGTTCAATGTATGGCTAATTGTCCGCATGTCGATATCAAATGAGCATAATGGCGTGATGATTGAACTTTTGTGAATTTCTGCGTCGACGGACATTTTGGCGAATGTAAGTGGCATTCGATATTGATTTTTCCGTATCTGATTGTATAGATATTGTCTTTTGATGTCACGTTTCTTGGAAGACGATTTTGATTAATTGACATCGGCTACTGATGCGTCTCCATTTTGGGCACATTTTTTTGGGGTTTCAAAATGCTCGTACAATATCCCTTGATTGCTTCTATTGTTAATGAAAGACTTATTTTTTAAATAAATACCTACATATCAGTCCATAACCACCGATCATGGAGAGATGATGAAGCGCCCTTATTGTTTTATTTATGTTATAGCATACAATCACATTTGACCTTAAGATCAAAATGTTTCAAATCACGATTTTATTAAAGGCTGTATTATCGAATTAAGAAGGTTAGAAGAAGACAAAGGAAGGTCACGAGGATAATTGAGGGAAGCAAATTCCAGACAAAATATTTTGATCTGCATTGTTTCCAAGCTGTCATTCAAACGAAAATGTAGTCTCGAGAAAAATGTCGATAATTATAAAGAAAACAATAAGAACATGCCTTTGGAAATTTTATACAGCCGCATATTATATTAATTGATCCATCGATCGTATTATAAAAGTTTGGGTTTAAATCCAAAATGTGAGAATTATTTTGAGATACGATTACGATTTCAAAAATATTATTATTCATACTTAAAATTAATATTTAAATGATCCTTATCATAATGTATGCATATGTGAAAAACAATGGGAAACCAAAATTTAAGCCTCTCACACAATTGCTCGTCAAAAATAATAATACGCCGCGATTTTAAGAAACGCAACTCGGTTATAACGAACAAAATTGTGTTTTTATTACATTTTATCAGGGGTTCGGACTATTATTTTTTTCTTTTGGGTTTTCGTTCTGATTCAGTTTAAAGCATTTATATCGGTTCGGTTACGGTTTTCGTTCCGACAAAAATAACAATTTTACCTGTTATCGGTTTTCGTTTCAGCCCCGGTTCGAAGCCCTGCATTTTATTCGTCGCATGATTCAAATTGTACTAATTGTAATTTCAACATTAAATTATTTATTAACCCTTTCGAACCGGAGAGCAGACATGCCACGCTCTAATGAAAATCCACTTTTCTGTCAACAAGCTTGATAATAACCAAGCTCAATAAATGCACCTTAACACTGTTGATAACACACAATATTCCTTCATTTCTTCGGAATGTTTCTTAATGTTCAACTTGCATGGCATTTGCTTTCTGTTGTTCAATTATTTTTGCCTATTAATGTGTTGCGAAAATAAAAGGACATTGTTACTGTGTAAACCTGCCAGTTTACTTCCGAAGGAGTATATTATGCAAAGGAGTGGTGATACTCGGCTAATGACGCCACTCCAGAACAGTTAAGGAGGAATAAAAAAATTGGTCAATGATAAGAATGATGCGAGTATCTTAATTATCAAAACAAACGCCTGCTCTCAAGACAACACGAACGAAATTCGTCTTATTTTTGTTGAAAGAGCTTAATAGCTTATCTGACGATATACGAATACGATTTTTTTGTATAGTAAGTATGAACATTAACGAGTTTCTATAAAAAAAATATTAGAAGTGTAGGGGTGGGTACCTTTACGATACAACTTTTCCATCGATGCACGAGTGTATGATGAGGCGCAATACACCCGTCTCTGTCTTACGATAACCGATCCGATCCATGTTAAACCTAATATTTATTTATTCCAAATTTTTAGCCCGGTTTAGTTATGAAACATATCATTTTGTAAAATAAGGAAGTCTTATCATATCTTTCATATTAATCCAAATATGGTGCCTTGAGACTATCATTGAAATCAAAGTAATTAGACTCAAGCTTGTATATGGGTCAAGTAGTGAGAGGGAATAGCGCCGGGTCATAAATCGAGAACCAGTGTAAGATTACGATTGATAATTACTGTTATCGGTGCTATTCGTATTTAATTGATTTATTGATAAAGAACAAAAATGACATTGTTGCTTGCGTACTTTTTATTAAAAAAAAGTATTTAAATCACATTTTAATAAATAATTAACCAACAAGTATTGAAGTACGGATGATGTTATTATATTCTTCGAGACATTAGGACGTGACTTACGTCCAAAACAAATAAAAATAAATAATAGAAAAATACAATCAATTGCCTTATCTGATTTTTGAGCATACCGCCCCAACATACCGACATGCTGTCGGGTCATTTGTTTATATACAGCAGTGGTCGTTAACATTTTTTAAAGCAAGGATCACATTGCATGTGCTTGTATCGCTCAGAGCATCATTGCATTAAGGACGAACAATAAAGGCAATGAAATATTATTAGTTTGTAAATTGACGAAGAAATCTCAATCCTGAAAGGATAACGACAACGATAGAACCTGTCGTCGTCGAGATGAAAAAATCAGATAGGTCCAATTTTTGTGAACGGTTATAAGAGCTATGCGCGTAACGAGTTTCATTCAAGATCCGAGCAATTGATAATCCAAAGAACAAATCACATGCTCGCACTTTTATAGCGACGGTGGTTCATATTATTATGCCATCGTTTTTTATTGATAATTTAATAAAAATTCCATCAAACGGATGATACAATCAGTCGCTCAAAAATGCGATCCAAACTCGAAACACCCTCTCCAATTTCGCTCCAATTGGAGCCGAATCAAAAAAATGGGACCCCTGCAATTTCGCTCCAAAAATTCAATGTAATTCGACACCGTATAATTCCGACACGTCGTTACTAAACATTGTTACCTGAACGAAGCATATAATTTCTGATTGGATACTATGCCACTCAAATTACAGTAATCCGTCTCGATCTAGCAACTGGCCATTTTGCAAAAAATAGATTGTAAAACATATGAGATAAACGGGTGCGAAAATGTAAATGTGCTAATATTTTTAATGAACGTGCAAACAATTTTTTTGGGCGCGATAATTGGCGACCGGGACGAGTTTGACTGAATTGATAAAAACTTATTTTTTTGCTTTGGCAACCGATGATTTTTTAGCCCTGCCTACCTATACGTAGGGCGATCGATTCCTAGGAATTGACTGACTTGTTCAAATTGAGATAACAAATAACCCTTTGACCAACTGGTCCGATAGCGCTGAACGTAATAAATGATGTGCGACTTAATAATATCAACGTTTAATCCTTTCAACACTCTGGTCGATGGTGATTCCATTAAGAGACTTGGTTATGACTAGGGAATCCAATCCCGATATCCCCGATATAATTTTTAAATCGAGACATTCCCGCCGAAATTTGGACGCTTGGAAACAGTGGCGTAACTACTAATTGGTGAGCTTAGGTAACGCCTAGGGGCAATAACTGTCTAATCTATGTATAAATATATACAGTAAATATATGTTTTTCAAATTGTTATATTAACCATTCCCTACCGGTGATGTATTTACTACACCTCGACTCTAATAATGGGAATATCGATATGAAATATAATAGATACGGGGTTCAGAATTTTTATATTCCTCCGTATTATAATTACAAACCACATCAAAATATTATAGTATATAAGTATTCATCTGCAGGGACGGAAATAAATAATTGGTCGGGAAATCGGGAATTTTGCGAGTTTTAGCCCGTGTCTCAGCAGAAAGGAATTTTATCAGTCACATTGATGGTGTTATACGAAAATGGGAACTCACGCGGTCATCAACACGAACTAGTATTTAAATATCTGATGACGAAACCTCCAATTAGTGTGGAGGCTGAGCGTGGTGATCCCGGGATAGTCTAATGCTATCCCGAAATCCCGGGAGTCTTATAATATGCGACAATTTTTGATTCTATGAAAATCAATCAATTAGGAGTTGTGTGGGGACAGGATTAGGGCTTCTTAAATATGTATTTATTGGAACAGATTATATCTATATAAATACATTTATGTCCTCAGGCGTTCAATATTGAAGGCAGGAGCGTAACTTTAAAAACAATTAAGCCTCTGAAGGAGCTTCCATGATCGTATATACATATCATAGAAAATGCCGCAAAAAGTCATAAAAGAGGACGGAGTGGCCACAAAGTCTGTGTGTCCAACCGGTTCGCTTTTCGGACCGTTGACATGATGAATGAGTGCCTCGCGATCGGATGCCTGAATGACTACAAAACGATTACAAACTCTCAATATGAAACGAAGTTTTTAAAGACGACTGATCGGATGGGTTGTTTAAATGTCAAAATCGGGTCTACCCAATGTTTAAGCGTTAGCGAAGAATTGGAATTGTGAAGAATGTATTGCTCCTAATGGGAAAATATAACCATTCCATATCATTCCGACCCCATAACTAAATCTGAATCCTTGAACACTTATCCCTAATAATTTTAATCATTATTTATTCCAATTACTGAAGGAATTTTAGTGAAGATTCATTTTGTCTTGGTGAAGTCCTTATTTGATGAATCCTTCGTTTGGAAATTTTCCGCAACTGATGCAAATTTTAATGTGGTTCAGATGGACTTATTGCAGATTCCATCCAATTTTGGAACAATTATTGACTACCGGATTTTGTGCATCTTCCTATCTGCAGAAAATTCGGTGGTCATAACACAATACACATTATCTATACAGTATTGCAGATCTAAACACTATTTAAGAAATTTTGTAAATTCAGCTTAATAGTCTTCTGTCATATGAAACTTTCGCTGACTCTTTCAGATTATGTTATCTTATTTGGATTATATTTTCAATGTCATGAGAAACTGTGCTTATTTTTATAATACAAGGTATTTAAATGTTTCTTTATTTGTCAATATTTGGCTTATAAAAGGTCACATTATTAAAGATATTGTGTTCGTAAAAATATCTAATACTCAAGCTGATGAAATATATTATGTTTTAGACCGAGGGGAGATAGGAGAAGGCGACGATTACCTTCAGGAAGCGAACCACAAAAGCCTCCAGAGCAGCATTTAGACTCTATTGCTGAGAAACAAAAGACTTCTAGTATAACCATTGGCAATGGAAGACCACCACACTGCGAAGGCATGGACAAGAGATACCACGAATGCAACACGTTGGTAAGCAAACCTGTATTCCATCCTGGATTCGTTAAATAAACTTGATCCATTTTCGCCCAATTTGGGCATTCATTAAATATGACCCAAATTGAGTAAGGCGCGATAACGACCTATGATAAATTTTAATGTTGTAGTACTACAATGTGCTTTATTAGGGCATCGGATGACATTCAACTTGGGTGTTCTGATAACCCTTGCTTTTCATCGAGTGTTTAACATTTCAAACTTCATTGTTGACCCTGAATGGGTTTGAATTGATTGTTGCTTGACCTTTATTTCAGTCGTGTCCAGGGCCCGTACGAGACTTCAGAGCTGAACAATGTTCAGCCTTCGATAGACGACCTTTCAGAGGGAGATACTTCACCTGGGTGCCCTATATTGATAGTGAGTAAAATTTATCGTATCAATATTAACATATCTTTGATATTTACTCAATGATATGTGAATTGGGCAGTATTTAAATTTTTTTCACTTATTCTTCCCATGAATTTCAGGTAAAAATCCTTGCACTCTGAATTGTAGACCGTCAGGGAAATCATTTTATGCGACATTGGCAAGCGCAGTTGATGGAACAGCCTGCTCAAAACCTGGATTTAGAGCCTTATGCGTCCAAGGACAATGCAAGGTAAGTTATTTTTTTAAATTTCATTGTTATTAATAAATAGTGGAAATATTTTTTCCACCTATACGAAACAAAAATATTTTAGTGACATCTATTGGCAAATATGATAATTAATAACGGCCATTTTTATAATAAATTTAAATTAAATTATATTTTTAATTTTATATGATTAAACATAATTTTATATTATTTAAAAAAATATTTAATCTTCATAAAATATTAATTTATTGTGTAAATTGAAATAAACAAAATATTATATACTGCCATCTATAGGTAGTTTGTTATTACTATGCATTTTGTATTGAAATCATGTCGGTAAAGATGGTGTTTGTAAAATAGTATAAAATCAAATTATTAGGCGCAAACACATTTTCTATGGTTAGGCATGGGGTTGAAAATCTTAAGATTTCATGACTCAAATGCTCGTTATTCCACGTAATATTGATTATTACGTATAAAATTGCAGATTATAGAGATACTCCGTTATTAGATCGTAATAAAATTTAATTTATGGCGACCTTTAAAATTAGCCATAAATTTGAAAAGGCAAGCACGACTCGCCGCAATTTGTCGACGCTACAATATCGTCGTTGACCCCAGACGTTATACCGGTACAGTTCATTTTGCGTCGTGTTTATAAGGCGTATAACGGGGCTCGAGGGCTATCCTCTGCGGCTGAAGGGTGAACGAACAAATAATTTGCTGAAGTGTACAAATGCGCCCGTAGTGCAATATCGCAATCTCAATTATCTATCGAACGGAACATCGCAGCACGTGCATACGACTATCATAACTCATGCAGTAATTCGTTTGCGAAACGGGCGTGTGTGCTAGGACAGCCGGGGCCCCGGGCAGCGGATATGCAGCGATTATTTATAAGTCATCCCGTACACGTAGCGCATTTATTTGTACAAATTAAATGTTTCACCCTTATTAATGTTGGACATTTTGAAATATTGCTTTTTTAATTACGCAAATAGAAGAAATAATACATAGCGCCTTGCATCTCAATATTAACTAGACAGTCCTGAGCTGACTGCCAAGAAATATTCATACTAATATTTCATACAAATAAATGTTTATAAGAGATAATTTTATGAATTGAACTACAATAAAATTATTTATTACAGGCATAACTATAGCGAACCTAAGAATACATTTTTAGTTTAGTTAGTTAATTATAAATGGATAGTATTTGAACATGTATTCTAATTTTTAATCATAAAAGCATATATTTTTACATAGACATCGTTAGATTTGGATAAGAAGATCCAACGTTCTTTCAACTTAGTTACTGATCTATCTATAAGTCCTGACGTTCAACAATGACACTGATATTGATTGAGTTATGAACTAAAATTATATTAATCTTTTATAAATATAAAAATCTTATGAAAAATACCATTAAAGTATTTTTTAATCTGAAATTCATATAGGACCTGTAAAGCAAAATTACTTGAACGTCACAAAAATGAAACTTCAACCGGCAGTTTGTCGGAAAGAGAAGACGATATATTTTATACTTCCTTCGTCTCCATCGCGTACATTATAGACACGTTATGCGCATGCGCCACTCCGCGTCCACTATGTTTATACGTAGCATAAAGCAACCAGTACACCTTTTTTTAATTGGCTTTTTGCAATCCCTTAACCTTTTGAGGATCAGCGTAAGACAATCTTCAATACGAGGCAGAGTCAATTGTAAATAAGCACTGTTGATAGCATATAAGATCAAGTAATTTTTTTACATAAACAATGCATAAGAAATCGATTTATTTGCTCCTGCTTTAGAAGGAAATGATAATCGGACAAAGACTCATTCAACAAGCAGCGACGAACAGCAAGCAGTTAAATAAATAAACACTGTTGATAGCACACAATATTTAGTCATTTCTTCGCGTAAACGAATAACAAATGTATGCGGGGAAGCTCTCCGTCTCTGTCTCCCAAGCTGTTCTACGTTCTCTCTCTGTCTCTATGGGTCTCCGGGCAATGTACAAGAGTGCTCTTTCTGAATAGTGGAAGGGGGGTCCCAAGTCATGGAATAGTACTTATTTAGGGGTTAAATGGAACCATTGCCAACCATTTTGACATGGTTTTTCAGAGCGTATATGATTTTTAAAATGTAGTCGCCAGCTATACATCTTATAGATTTGAATTAAATACGATTGAGTTACTAATGTAACCGCTTAATCGCGAGATTACCTATTGGAACTAGCAGTAGATCATTTGCACCAGCTTGCCTATTACGGCGTTGCTGCCACAGAAGTAATAATTCTAAAAATATCGTTTAAAATTTGAATTGATTTTTATATATAGGATCTGCTGTAAGTTAATTGTACTATACCTATATTATTTGAGAAAGTGCAAACAATAAGTTCGCAAAGTTTTATCGCAATCGAATGAACGGTATGGCAGCGCAATTACATACGAACAAACAGATATTCATTTTTATATATAAGATTATTCAAACAAAACGTCATCTATTATTTAACGTAGCTTAAAACCAGATTTACACTGCATGGTAAAATAGCATAATACATAAGTAAATTGATTATACGGTATTCGATAGATTATATTGCCCGTTATAAAAAGAGAACATAATTCAATATATATTATGACATGTTTACTACTTATTTCATTTTAAGTGTTATACTAGCCATTTTAAAATGCTGTTTATTTGATTTTCATAAAAATAATTTAATTAATAGAATATGGAGAGAAAACTTCTTCAGTTTTGTTATTATTGTAATATGAGGGGGAATATTTATAGTTGTTCTAATAGATTTACAACATCCAGGTTAAATATTCTTTAAAATAAATAAAAGCTCAGTTTTTAAGTGTATTATATTGTTTAATTAATGCAGATTTATTAATAAGATAAATGGTAAGTTGATTTTATTAAATTTGCATGTGACACAAATTATGATGGTATGTGGGTCACTTTGGATTTCATTTCAAATTCAACTGCATATCTATCACGTCGGTTGTTTTACCCGCAATTTTGCTATTTTCTATTGTCTATTACGCTGCTTCGCAATCCATGCCATTTTGACATCAGTAGTTAAATGGCCATAAATGGATCTAGTATGTCAGATGCCGCCATTAAATGCGAATAAATTGTTCAAAACTTCTGCAGGCTACAACATACATCCGATGTTAAATTATAGCCGCCGTAGAGGCGGTCATTCTTTCCAGATGAATATTTAAGTCGACTTTGAAAAATTCTACCCTTGATGATTCATGAAGTTGTTGCCAGTCACGATATGCGAAATAACAGTCGTAATATACACGTAACTCTAAACGTATTTATTTGTAACATTATGAGAGACCTTAGGGAGGAAATATTACATAGTATTACAATAGATCTATCAGTATTATCTCGGAGTGTAAAGCAACTGAGAATCGCATATCCCCCATATCAAATAACCATGTAGTTGGATCCTCCGGGCACTCGGGGAACTTTGTTAGATGAAAAGAAGATCAGACAAAGATTCTCATCCCCGTCAGCTAAGAAATACGATATGTAATACATACGAAGCTCTTCGTATATTAACAATCGACTTCGTCTATCATTCGAATTAAAAACATCCCGAAAATTTAATAAGCCCACGATGGAAGCAGATATTTTTCCACATGAAGGAAATTCCAGTCACATATAAAAGATTTGATGGGACGAGGATTATACGATCCATTCACGTGTCTAATATCAAAAAAAACTTATTTCCTATTTGCCTCCGCCGAACTCCATTTCCGATATATTGGGGTCTCATTTCAGGTCCAATAAAATTTATTGTTAACGTTCCCGTTGTGTATTCTACGGCTTTGATATATAAATACCTTTATTTACAAAGCCATCATCAAAATTTATGTTCGCCAAATTTTGGGATTTATTTTCGAGCGAAAGGAAACGCGAAATTGAAAACCCACGATGCTATCAACAATTACATCAGAGAAAATACTGGGATCGATCGTTATGTACGCCGGAATTTCCTCGGCTGGAACTCGATCAAAAAGGCATAAATCTGCCCCAGAAATAATATAAATAATCGCATAATAAAACGTTTGTTTGCCGTACATATTTAGAAAGAATGTGGCTACGTGCGAATTTGTGGAAAAGGCTTCCATTGATGTCTTTTAAACAAAGACCTCGGTCGATATCAATTGATCAAACAAGCTGCTTTAAAGTCAAATCTTTGATCTGATCAATATTTCCATTATTTGCTGGAACGTAAACCGGAATTGAATCGATTTGAAAATATCGGTTTTATCGGTTCGATATACATCTTAGGCGAAAGAGAATTTCGTTGATTTTTGTGTTTTGAAATAATATTCTCGAACCTTCGACCTCGACAGACACATAATTTATAGGTTTATTGTTTCTTCCTCATTTAGATATTTCTTCCATATTCGTTTTTGTGGAAAGTTAAATCAATATATTAATGTAATAAAAAACAGTCTCCCGTTTATATCGAAGGGCTTCGACGCCCTTCAGCACCGATGGGGCTCCGCAGCCCCGAAACGAACTCGCAGCATATGCGACGGAACTCTTATTTAACCTCCGCAGACGGAACGATTCTTTATATCCGACCGCTCATTCGACGACACCAAAAAGGATCCTCAAAAACATGGAGGGAACAAATTAAAACATGGTGAACTTTTAAATATTAAAATTTATTTACCATTTTTGTGATACGGCGACGATCACAAGGCTATTTCAAAGTCTTTTGAAATGCATTTATCAGCTCATTAAAATTTTCTCCCAAATTTTTCTCTAATAGTACATGAGACCCTCGATGACGGCTCGCGAATTTTTTTGATAAATATATACAAACAGATTACTGATACACAGACATATTCAATACATAGAGATATATCTATTTAAATTATCTTAGCGTCGAGTTTTATGGATGTGTGGGATAAATACGAATGTCGCACTTGAGAGACATGCACACTTATTCGGATTTATTAGTTTTTTAGATTATGAGTTACTTTTATGCCATTTTATGTCAATTTTTGCTGATATCGTCAATTTCTTATTAGTTGGATTTTGATTAACGTATAGTTTGAATAGTGAATCGGAATCCTGAACAATAAAATATAAATCATTTAATAAATTCGTCCATGAATCAGTCAGTCAGATAGTTTTACGATTGGAGACCCTTTGCGTCCATCGCCCGGTCTGGACTCCAGACATCTGGAATACTTTAGTATTACGTCGACAACAGCTAAATGGCCAATAAAACACCATGTGTCTTCATTCCATAACTCTGTTTTGTGTTGTTTTTCCACACGTCCGTTGCAAAACACCATTTCAGCACTCTCGGCTAATGCATCTGCGGATGCAATCCGACTTTGGGAAAACACTTTTTTTCCAAATCGAAATTCCAAAAATGCTCGGCCAAAGTCTTGATCTGGAAGCACTTACAAGTATTTACGATCCATTCTGGATGATTCGGCATTGACGACGACAATTGACGCAGCGATTGCTCTTGGTTTTTTGCGATTGAGCTATTTTAATGTTTCCGTTTGGCACCAAAAAATCATGGTGCTTGATTAACTGGGTCATTTTTTCAAATTGGATTTAGCAGAAACGCAACCGGTTCGCATAATAGACCAAATATGATGCGCTGTGTCAACCAAGGTAACAGAAATGATGCATCAACCCAGACATGGAATCCAATGAAAGCTTCGAATACAACCACGCCCACTTCTAGTTCCACATTTTGCCGCAAGATGGACGATTGGCGCTCGGTATTCGCATGCAATAATTTCAGCAAAGTTGATTCTGCTCAATCGAGGCGCCGGTTATTCAGGGCAGTCGTTTGTTTGAATACAAGCAATATAATAATGGACACATTTTCCGGACACAATAACAAATGGAAAAGATTAATATTCATAATATTTTAGAAAATTAAATTTAAATTATGTAAATAATGTCAACTGTCCGAGTTTCGTGGAATATTGGCTTGAACGTCACGGAAAAGGAATCGTTTCTACTCTTTCCGTTTCCATCGACCAGTAGCCTATTTTATTATATATTACACAAACACAGCTTCATCTTTTAGCCAACAGTTTCCATTAACAAATGGAATAAAAGCAATGCATTTAATCATCTTTTTATAGGATCTAAGATTTCTATTGCGCTAGTCCCACGCATTTTTTTTTCTGAAAAAGGTTGTCTAGAAAACATTGAAGACAGTTCTTCTTTTTATTTCAGGAGCTAGAATGAAGACTTATATGACACTAAAAAATTGTTTGTCAAAATATTTCCCGCATTTACATCTTGTGCACTTTACAATTGCGAATTTTAGGATGGAAACACTCCGTCTTTCTAAAAATCGTCGTTCCAGTTCGATTATCATTTATGAATTCAGATATTGTCGCCGCCAATATTTATCAGATTAGGATTCCAATTATTCTGAAAGATGGATTACCTTAAAGCCCAATTAATATAATATTACTATTAAGGTGTTTTAACCCCTAAAGGAGTACTATCGCAGGGCCTGCGATTCCCCTCCACTTAATCAGAAAGAGCACTCTTGTACATTGAGTTTAGAGACAGAGCCAGAGAGAGAACATAGCGCAGTTCGGGAGACAGAAACGGTGAGCTTTCTCGAAGTGCAATCGACTATGTTTATTTGTTCTTCGCTGCTTGTTGTCTTTTGTCCAATTATCATTTCGTTCTAAATCAGAAGCAAATGAATCGATTTATTGTGTATTGTTTATGTAAAGAAATGATGTGGTCTTGTATGCTATCAATAGTGTTTATTTACAATTGACTCTGCCTCGAATTGAACATTGTCTTACGCTGATAGGAGCTGACAGACAATAATCGGTGTAAAGCGATTATGGCATCAACGACTTCATCGATTTTAAATTTGCTCACTCCTCAAAAGGTTAATGTAGACAAGGGGGGCTCTTTGGATGGAGTCTCCGGGCCATTCCCCGCTTTCACGTGTCCACAGCCGTCGGGAACGTCTTAAATATTATATTTTATTTACGGAGAGAGAGGTTACAGCTATGAGCCTGCGGGAAGGACATCTTCCCACAGCCAAGGCTATTCCTGCGGTTGCATATGAATTATACAACCACAGGAATAGCCTTGCAACTATAATAATATAATGCAACTATATATGAATTTAAATTGAGTAATTTGAATATTGATTTGTTTTATCGTTGTTTAAGTTATTTTTTTCCATATTTTATAATGCACACCGCAGGCAGCCGTTTAATTGGGCCAGCATTTTTTGATTAGAAAATCGTCTTTTGATTGAATCTTTCGTATTTAATAGATGCTTCATCAAGTGTAATCATTATAAAGTCTCTTTTGTAACCTAATAGAGTGCAGCTAAAGCTTAAAGCTCATGACGTCAAAGCTCATGTTTGATATGGCGAACATTCGCGTTAGGCTCTATATTAGTCTTTGTAATTTCCCAGTATATTTAAGAATTGTTTCGGACGTTAATTAATTTTAGTCGAATTATTAAATACGGAACGCTGCGAAATTTCTGACATGAACTGTAAATTAATATTCACCGTCGGTCTAAATTCTTCCGCGATGCTAAGAATTTCGTTAACGAAAACCATCCTCTGGTCCTCGAAGGCTTCATATCGAATACCTATGAAGCTTCACATCATCCCGGCTAGGAGGCCATATTCCAAAACCCACGATTTGTACCCATACAATCTAATTTATTTGCGCATCCAATACAATAACGGCCGGAGATACTCAGAATAATCCATTGGCAGCATGATGGTAATCTTCAAGCTCTATATTGCTGCACTGAATAAGATCTTCAAGATGTTAGCATCCATTGGCTGTGTTAAGAGGCGTCTGTATACAATACATTTTCAAATATTTATTCAAAACTCTGAATTGCGAATATTCCACGAATCCACGGCCATATGCCACCCACGTAATTCGATACGCGTGCATCGAATGAGTGCAATGAAATTAGTCTGCATTTTTTTGCACTGTTATTATACAATTATTGCAGGCTCGTTTCGCTGCTGACCTCAGAGGGCAGAGGTGCAACGTAACAAGGTGGGAGGGATTCGAAGCCAAATTGCCATATTAAGAGGTATTATCCGCTGATGGATCGTAAAATGCATTACATATATTAAACGCATCTAAAGTGTTGAATGCTCAATAAAAAATGCGTTCCCACTATGAAAAATAAATGACCAATTTGTATATCCAATTTTTTAAAGACAGGGTTTATATTTTTGACCTCTTGCCTCCCATCGAAATCATTTCAACATTATATCAAAAATAAGCGATTTCCTTGATAAGATTGATTAGCTCTAATTGTGTACATTTTTACTTAAACCGCCGGATGGCAAGCGACGTGTGGTAGAAAGCGTATTAATCCGGTTACGATTATGAATGTAATGCTGTAATTTATATTTCATCTAATTTAAACAATGTTCCTTTGCTTGGACGCAATAATAATGAGCTTCTTTCAAGAATATTTGTTGGCTCTTGTTAACTATATACCCTCCACTAACGGAGTGTCTTGCACGTTGAGTTTGAAGAGAAACAAAGACGGAGAGAGTATCTGAGTGCATCGTACGACTGTATAGATCAGTGTTTCTCAACCGGTGCACCGCGAGCTTATTACAAGTGCACCGCGAAAAAATTGGTAAAAACGAGAAAATTCTGCAAAATAGTGAAAACCGAAAAAGTCGTTGGCGAAATTATGAAAGTCAACGAAAGAGTTAATGTAATTTTGAATTAGCCAAATCAATTGCGCGTATGTTAACCGTTTAACGTAGACTTTGGGTATTCTACACCTCGCAGCCACAGTCTGTTCAAAGTGGAGTAAATAAACATGCTGGCCGTCAGAAGCTCTATGAACGGAGGTAAATGGAACTGGTCGACAGAAGCAAGACGAAGATAACTGGGCCCCGGTATTCAGCTGAGAGTTCTCGCCTACGTTACAATGGATAAATTTATTACCAAACGAAATCGTGAATCAGACCAAAATATTAATGACACAGGGAGTACAACTGAAAGAAGTAGTGACGATATTACTAGACATCATACGTCTCATACAAAAGAAAATGTATCCAGTAAAATCAGAAAAAATAATCGACAATATTCTGAAGAATATTTATGTTTCGGTTTTACGTATTTTTACGCATTATGTATTTAACTCAAAGTATGAGTATATTTGAAAACTTCGGTATTTCGGATTGATATTGCGCTATTCGAAAGACTTACCTAAAACAAAGAATTTAAACATCCATTAGACCAAATATTTTGTGTGTATATTTTAGATGACAAATTAAATGATAGCTCAAATTTATCTTGTAAATCTTATTATCCTTACCTGAGAGCTCTTACTGCATGAATTTTGAAGTCCTGGACACCTTTGGAATTTGGCTCACCAGCAGTTCTTTTGAACCACACTGTACAATTTTTCACAACGTCCATCTAAACTTAAGACTATTGATTGATCAAGGCTGGTCGATTTCGTAATCAAACAATTGCGGATTGCTTTTATATTAAATACGATTTCATACCTGAAATTAAATATTTGACACATTTTAGTCCAATTATTTAGCTGATGATATATTTTTAAAATTATATATGATGTATTTTATTTAATCTAAGGAAAAATTGATGCTTAATGAAGCTTTTAGCTATGAAATGCTAAATGAATCACTTCCGAATATCGTATTTTACATATACATTTGAATGTTAGTCGTGACTTTAAAAAAATGATACAAAAATCGGACCTAAATCCTGCATCTTAAAATAGACATCTTGATTTTCCAATCCACTATTAGTATTATTTCCGATCTGTGTTCTTGAAATCTCAATGCAATTGTTCAACATTAAACATTTCGATAATAAGCCTAATAATCGTATTTCAATATACTTAAAAATTATGACTACTTGCCTCAATATTTTAGCTGCATGACGATCAGGATACAGTCTGGAACACGGATCACATTCCGGAACAGCACAACACTCTGTGTATTAAAAAATATCACTTAACATACGCACATGCACATCCTAACCTGTGAAAATAAAATATAGCTCTGCACCGAATATTGTTGCATAGCATAAACTCGACGCCTAAACTGGACGGACAAATTGAAACGCATTTATGACAAATTATTAATATTTATAAGAAAAACTATTTTTTTTAAATCATGGGATTAAATAAGCTGCTGCGATATACTCCCAAAAATATAATTTTTCAAAAAAAATCACCATCCTTTTCGTTGCATAAATATATTATTTTTTAATGAATTTCAAATTTGATAAAAATATTTTTGGGAATATATCAAAAGAGCTCATCTCAGAGAGAATCTCATGCATTCTTTCAATAGTTTTTCATAATAATTTACATTTAGTATTAATACATTTATATTCGTACGCTCAGTTGAGCCGTCGAATTCTAGGCGACAATCAGTGCGTGTTCGGTTCTTAGGTTGTACGGTTTGGCTTAATCGTCAGAGGGATATATCTTAATAAATAAAGTGCAGTGTTGATCCAGAATGCGTCCCGTACTCCAGGATCTATCCTGAACGTCATGCAGCGTCGATACTCAGGCAAGTGTTCTTAGTTTTTTAAGTGTTTTGTACTGCGACTTATAGTAAATTGGAGGTCCTTGATGTCTATTTTAAGATGTAGGATTTAAAGCCGATAAATTTTTTTTTTTAAAGCCACGATAAACTTTTGATTTTATTGTCACAATAGACTCTTACATAGAGTGCGGAATAAGATGTCGATGGTTGAATACAGTAGGATGGTTTCAATGGGTATCTGATGAGCTGTGCGCCTGGTCGTGGCGGAATCTTCAAATCGTCATGCAGTCTGACCGCTAAGGAAAGTTTCATAATCATCATCATCATCATCAGTCTGTGTTCGTCCACCGTTGAACGCATGAGTCTTCATCCCTCTCCAACCGTGTTATATAACCGTGTTGATCACCATTATCCATCTCCCATCACAAAAACATACACCATAAAAATGGATTGATTTTATAGTGTAAAAAGAAAAATTCACGGATTATTCTTTGTTGTTGTAATGCGATTAGCGACAATTCAAGATTCATAATTTCTTGTTGTTTTAATTAATTTATAAGACGAAAGTACTTCTAGACTGTTATCATCCCATTCTAGGAACACATCTGAAGTTTCCATGGCCATTTTTTATTTATTTCCACCCTCTTATGATACTTATTAAAACTTGTAATTGTTTCGTCCTTACGTTTATCGTACAAAAACATGCCGAGTCCAATACAAATAGCATTCATCGACGCAAATCATCGATAAGAATCAATATCAATTGACAACTTCTGGAGCGCACTCCAGTAATTTATATAGGGAGCATCGAATAAAGTTCGGAATTAACGTGGAAATACACAAATAGAATGTTGCCGTGTAAGCCGGGCTTACGGATGGCGTTATCTCCTTTGTGGAATGAGATTCGTTTTATTTTATATACGTCTAGTTTGTAAAGCCGACAACTTTACCTGTAATCTGGCACCCAACAAAAGACTCGTCTCGAAGGTGAGATACAAATTAATCCGATAAAAAGACAGCAATGATACGAGAAAAAAATCTGATTCTCTTCAACTCTAAGCTGCCCCCATACAAAACAGCGTTAAATCAAAATATACATTGAATATCGCTCGTTGCGCCATCCGTTAATGGATTTAGACACACGCAGACAGACGATGTCGTATTAAAAATCGATTTTTTTTATCTACAGTTTGAGAACCGCTTAGAAAATAGGTGCTCGTTTTCCGTTTGGGCAAAGCATGATTGATTCGAAGTAGATGGATATTCAGTGCACAATTATCTCGTCTGAAATTTATACAGCAGAGTATATCATCTTCCATTACACTGACACCTCCGATCATTAAATAATTGTCACTTGATATAAATGATTTAATGGAGCTTTATTGAAAACTGGACGGAATTGGGTCGTTACAGGGTGTTTATTAACTGCTTTAAATATACCAATCTTTAAAACGGCGAGGGGGGAAATATGTGCCATCGCTCTCAAAATGTGCTTCAATTTAGTAACAAAATTCATTGAAGCGTAAAAATACTGTGTTTTGTATGTTTGTTCTTCTATCGGATGAAAGAAGTCCTCTTCTCTTAATTATTATCTTTTATTTACGGAGAGTGAGGTTTTAGCTATGATCCTGCGGGAAGGACATCTTCCCACAGCCAAGGTTATTCCGTAGGTAGTCTTGCGATTAAGCGGTTGTAACTCAATCATCTTGGGTTCAAATTTATAGGAGGTGTAGCTGATGACCAAATTTTAAAAATACATATTTGCTATGAAAACATACGCTCAGATCGTATAGGGAAAACATACCCTGTCCGATCCAATTATTAATCATCTCAGCATTTACTTTTTATCAACCCTTGACCTGAATCGAATTTATCGAACGGATCGAAAATTGAAATACATTTTTGAGACACGGTTCAAGAAACACTTAAGCTGGTTTATCCATGATCAACAGCTCAGAATTGCTTTCGTCATGTAGGTGAATCTAATAAACAATTTGCGTTAAATATGAGTTCAAGATTTGACTTGGTTATCTCTAAGGACTATGAGATATTAAGATTTGTGCGATCCATTTATTAATTCGCGTAAATCTAGCCGAAATAAATAAATTTGATTTGTCGTTCGATTTCTATCTGTATTGGCATAAACATTGGTGTGGGCATACGATCATGAAATATGGCATCGAATATTGATCAATGTGCATTTGCATAATATGCATAAGTATTATGTTTCGCAAAAAATTAATCGTCCATGACCCAAAAGATCTAAATATCATATTAATTACAATAACAAACAGCAATTGTGCTATATGTAGATAGGTTGTCATTGTTGGTCTATTGATGAACATATTTCAAATGTTGATGTTGAAATTCTATTAGGTTTATGTTTATATAATAAATTTTGATGGACGATTTGCAGAATTTTAGATCGCGTGCCGAAATTGTCATTAATTTCGATTGAAGCTCTTAGCTGTCATGTGCCAAAAGATGGTCGCATTTGACCCCATGGCTTATTGCTTAGTTTATCTCAGATTTACAATTGTTTTGATTGTATTTTATACATAATGGATTATTGTATTATGTAATTTATTTAATAGTCCAGTTAGAATAATAAGCACGATGGAATTTGACTATCCCATAGCTATTAGATGATGTCTGTTTTACTGTGCATGTTTGGGCGTTAGCACTCTTTGACAGCTCTCAGTACGTCTCAATGCAATCATAGCAATTTTCTACTCACCAGAACTGTTCGCACAGGATGAACTCGTTGCAAGAAGCGTTTAAATGCTATAAGACAGTGGATTTAATATGCACAACATTATACGATGTTGCACCTAAGCTAAATGGCTTCTGCTACTAGGTTGGCTTTTAAAAATGTTTTCTTTTTGCCACAAGTTGAGAAGCAGTTGTCCATAAAGAAGTTCGCATGGCAAGTACCATGATGAGTAGTTAATTAAGGAGTCAATCTCAATTAGCACGAGGCGGCTGCTGCGATCGACGGTAACAAAATAAAATGAATCGAGCTGCCCTCGATTAATGACTTAATAGCGGTCCATCTTAATAAACCTGACGATGATAATATCCAAAACAATAAGAAAGCATTGGACCCACGTCCCGCTAACGAGGATACCTTAAAAGGTGAATCGGAGCCTTTCCACGAAGATCGATCCTCGTAACTGTATATTTTTTGATACGCGCACAAGGGAGGTGAAAGCGAACGCCACTCATCTTTCAGATCGGAACGATATGAAAGAAAAGGGTCGACAAGTCTTAAAAATAGGATTAATATTGGGTTTGCCGGGAGGCCTATGATACCTGTGCTCCATTCCCAAATATGATCCTTTTCGGTCATATATTGACAACAGATTTAATAAGATCCTGTCACAGATTTTTTACGGCCGAATATATACCGGCGGTATTGAGACGCGATCAAAACTTCGGGTATTAGAATCGAGAAGTTGTGTAATATCAAAGAAACTCGAGCAAACAATGGCTTAGGAACCTGGAGAAGTTTCGATGGCCATTAGGACTCTGCTGCGATAAGTATAATCCGATGATATTATGATCACATTAACCAAACACCCCTGAACTTATCTATTTATTGATTCTGTCAATGATTCAAAATTCTTCTATTGATGATGATGATATTATTGATTAGAATAAGTTATATAATCCATTTGTGCTGATGGTATTTGCGTGTGCGAAATGTATATTAGTGTTCAATGACGCATCAATTAAATAATGGCACACGACATTCAGTACTAAATCAGCATTGAATTTGTTATTTCTATATATACATTTAAAAGTTTAAACCGAAATAAAATATTTTTTAAATTATCCATTAAGCGACGCGTTTCGATTTTTTGCGAACGAGGTCATCATCAGACTGAAGCACAAAAGCTTTGATGTACCCAAATATACCCTAACGACATTTAAAATATCATTCAATTATACAATAAGAACTGTAAATATTCAAACATCTTGAATTAAAAAGCATTAATGAGGTCTTGGTATGTTTATCAGCATAAAAAGAGAAAAATATTTTTTTCTGCATCACATAAATGACTGACGACATTGTTATATTTAGGGCTTTGAACCGAAATCCGATGATCGGTAAAACCGTTATTTTTGCCGGAACGAAAACTGGAACCGAACCCATTTAAAAATACCGACTTTTTCGGTTCAGTACATGTCCTACGCGATAGAGTTTGACATAATATGTTGAATTCACCATTTATATACAGAATTTGTATTATTAGTATGTTTGTATTCATATAAAAATATTTTAATCTTTAATATCTGTCCGCCCTTTAAAATAATATTTTAGCTTTGCTTTCCCTGGTTTAAATTGGTTTCCTAGTGTTATGTACAAGGAATATCCTGAAAGTAAGTGTACTGTGACAATAACGGGCTGTACTTTTTTGTTTTTTAAGGATTGGCCATACTAAATGATAGAGGGGGATCTCCTCACAAAGTGATTATAGCAGAAATTCGGTAGTACGTAAATTCACGTTGTAGTGTCCAGTTGCGTGAAAGATATCAGTAAAAAAAATCCACCAATTCTACCATTCCAATAGTGCCCGCGAGTTTCTTATGAGACTTGAATTGGAAAGTGAGGATTTTCTGAGCTCTATTGTGTCTCATTATACGTCTGTGTCAAAAAGACAGTCGTCAAAGTGGCGTCACACCAATTCCCCATTTTCCATAAAAATCATGCCTTAGTATTTCGGAACCGAAAAGGCATTGTTTTGGTCGAATTTCTGCCTCAGGGGAAGACCATCAATGCACAACGATATTATGAGAGGTGAAATTAAATTTTCAATCGACGAGCGTCGATGCAGAAAGAGGTTCTGAAGTGGAGGAAGGAGCTGGCGGGAGAGTTCTTTGAGGAGGGCCAAAAGATGCTTGTGCCACGGCTCACCAGATGCATTGAACGAAATGGCAATTATGTTGAAAAATAGTTAACAACTGAATTAATAATATTCTGTGTTTATTTTTCAAATACACTTTTTGTAAAAAAATATAAAAATTTTGTACACTTACTTTCGGGATATGCTTCGTACTATATATAACTTGCACAAAAAAATAAAACTTGATTCTCACTAGGGGTAACACTCTAAAACACAATCAAAAACATAAAACGAAAAAAATTAATACTCTTTTTGAATAAATTCGATATTTTGTGACAATTTCTGTTAGTGTCAACCCTGACGAAATATTTCGAATATATCTTAAATTAAGGAAGAATGTCTATTATATCTATATATTTAATGTTTTTAGTGTTAGAGAATGATTCTACTACTATACTCACTGTTGAGAAATCGAAATTGATTTTGTATTGATATTTTTAACTTGCCTTTATGAAGATTTTTTTATGCGGCACGTTGAGTTATTCAGCTGATAACTAGATTGTTGTTGTTTCTTGAATTTATTTAAAAAAAATTGAACGTACGCGTAACGATATTGTAGCTTAAGCGGGCGATTTAGCTTATATTTTTGTTGTGGATATATTTTTTCATCGTACTTATTTTTATGTTGCAATTTTATTATGGTAATCTCTCCGCATGTACAACATCTGAGAATATTATTTTAATGATATATTTTTGTGTGCGTTCATTGATTTGTTCCTCAAAAAACTATCATACGTTTGTCTTTTTAGGCAATGTAGAATAACTCTTGACTTACATCATTAGTTGATTATTCATCTCGTGCAGAAACATCGATGCTTTGCCTTTCTTTGCTAATCTGTGCCCACAAACATCAAAGCAAATATTTAAGCAAAATCAGAAAACGAGTATTGTTTCTTGGGAATTTGTATGGCCGTTTTGCAGATGAAATTCATTTTCATTTTAAAATGTAATTATAGCGTCATCTCGTTTGAACTGGCTTAGCGATTATTTCTAATTGAGGTATTTTAACGTCTTCATCCTGTGATGAAGTATTTATTATTACAACTGGTACGGGTATTGAGATCGCGAAGCCTTAAGGTGTCCAAGGCGGCAAACATTACATTATTGAGTTATAAATTGTATTGGATTAATTGCCCCTTAGCTTAAATGGTAAAAGCGATATCCTTCTGTACCGTTGCGTGACCGGAGTCAGTAGCGTTTCCATCTAATTGTCAGTTGAAAGAGCAATCTTCGCATTAAAGAAATCGTGTCTTGTAATAAAATCTTCCTATTTACAATAGCAGGGATGCTCAATTCAATTCCATAATTCCGAAAATTCTATTTAAAGGCTTCGTTATAGTAAATGGGGTTAATATGTCAAACTGGAGGTTTCTGTCGCGATTTTCCATAAAGTTCCAAGAAAGGCGGTCGCAAAAAATAAATTGACCTTTGGAATAACGTCAAACCATGACGTTGCGAAAAAAATAATAAAACTTTACAGACTTTACAGCTTTAGAACAGAAGCCGATTTTTCCATGAAATTGCTTTGATATATGTGCATATATAAATTTAAAAAATCCAATTTGTAGCCATTTTAACAGGTCGTTTTAAAAAGGACTTAAATATGATTTGATTCAACGCAAAAGTATTTGGATGTCATAAAAATAATTTATAAATAAATTTCACACAGCACCAACATCCAATTTATGCAGAACGATTTGAATTATATCTAAATTTGTCTCAAATTCCAAACAAAAAGTGGCGTTACCATAGAATCACGCTTTTTTATGCAATTAGTTTAAAGAAAATTAGTCAAGAGCTTCCAAAGTCACAAAAAATGTGCGAACGAAAGAGAAATGTCAACTTCTAATTTCTCTAAACAAAACAACTAAACTGTTTTGAACGTATTTAGATTTATTTAAATAAAAAATACATTGAAAATACAAAAAGAGTTATTACGTGCTATTGCAACTATAAATAAAAAAATATAACGATTGAAAGGTGAAATTTTGGGTATTTTTGGCAAAATGTTAAAAAAAATCTATTTCGACAACCCTGACATAGGGTCTATGTGTGGGTCTAAGGACATTGGGCTTATGTATGAAACGTAGCAAATGATCCCCCAAACTCCCAAAAAAAAAATTCGGTCCATGTGCAAAACGTCCTGTACACTCAAACCTCTTTTTGTGCGATTTCGAAGTTATGCGGTTTTTCTTAAAGCAACTTTTTTTCATTTTTTTTTTTCATATAGATTACGTATCGAGATATTTTGAATAAATAGGAAATAAATAATCAACACTAACCGAAATTTGAAAAAAAAAATTGAGACTGTAAATCATATTGTATAAAAATCGATTTCGTTTTTTTTTGCATTTTTCCAATGTTTCGACTTTTAAAAATACATTCTTCAAAGGAATTTCCAAAATTCTAACTACTTACGGAGTTATAGCTATTTTAGTGACGCGGCTACTTGGCCGCTCCTATCATAAATTTCTATATAACCCTCTATTATTCCTACCAGATTTGTCCAAATTTATTTTTTAACTATTTCCAAATTGTATATTATAATATTTTTTTTGAGTTAGGGACTGTAGTGACGTCTTTACTAATTATGAATTATATTGTTGGAAAGAAAAAATCTACACAGAAGATCTGCAAGATGTCCTTTAAATGTTACCAAAAATGCTATTTTTTAATTGCCTTATTGTTTTCCTGTTTTTTCATTAACTTTTTTTATGCGAATTTTGATATATTTTATACAGCTGTTTAAAGTTATGCGATTTTTAAAATCCATGGAACGAATCTTCACTTTTTCTTTCACACACAAACTTTGTGTGAATCTTATCGATACTCATTGCATACTTTTTGAATACATTTATCCTTGGAATCCATTAGACCGATATGTTAATCGTTTATAAATATTAATAGGTGTCATTAAAACATTCCACAAATGTCAAATCAATTGATCTCGCTAATTGCCAATATATTTGACGCCTTAAAATTACGAATTCATCTCAATCTATAGAGCAATTCATTCACATTGGAAGATAATAAGAGCTCGATTTTAATATGTGAATCTGTGCATAACGCCATTTGAGCGTATTGCCTGAGCTTAGGCGTGTACAGCGCCTGGGAAAACTGTTGGAATAATCATTAAATCCTGGTTTAAGACGTGTTTGATTTTATTTAAGACAATTGTTAAGGACGGTTCAAGGATCCTTGATGGTGTGCTAGCCGCCTAAGATATCGAACACGTATGATCAAGCATCTTTTATCGCCATGCCGCCCTATTCTTCGTAACAAGGATTGCCGTTTGAGCGTGACTTCTTTTATCGACGTTGTGAAAAATAGTCCTTTCAACACTCAAGTCGTCAAGTTTTGACATATTTAAAATGCTTCAACGCAAGTTCATATTATATACTACGATTTTATTAAATATCGTTGTAAATTACTTGAAAAATATCAAAGCTGCGATGAAAAGCTCTGTTAAGCTCATCGATGAAATACGCTCTTCCAATCAGTCGCCTGTTAACAAAACTAGATGAACAGTCATACTCGGATAGCAAGTCATTAAAATATATTTGAATTGGCGATTATGAGCAAATATCAGATGCAAATCTGATTAATATCATGGATGGAAGGCTTCGCGGGCATGTCAATGGGTTTCTGTATCCACGGGTGGTTCATCGAGATCGAACATCATCAGGATCTCACGCACTGCGATTATGTTACAAAAACACACAATATACACATGATGTTACCCATGTATAATTATCAGTAACAAACATTCATCTTTTTGCTCGCGGCGTGGGAGGTGGAGGAAGAAGTAAGGAGGCGTGTGTGATGTTAACGAGAACTAAGTCGTGATTAATACTAATGTTAATGGAGAAGCGATATGTATCGACACGCGAACCTCATATCTGCAGTGCAATTTTAACCCTAGGGATACACATACACCATCGTGTGTCCGTCTCGACTTCCATAGTAATATGAAATATTTCATCCATGCAAAAATAGCCATGAAAGCCGCAATATAAATGCTGTTTTACCGCATTACACACTGTACTTAAAAATACCCAACATTACTTTAATACGATCGTAAAAGCTCACTTCGGATTTGGTATACGGCATAAAAGCTCAATCTCATGAATTTATAGGGCCAAAATCAATAATATTATACGATACAAATGCATTGACATGTTGTAATGTCCATTTCATCGTAAATATTGCCGAGCAATAATCCATCTTCTATTGTGAAGTTTAATTTTCTTACAACAGCCCACGCAGCCTATTGACGTGCCCATGAAATGAGTCGATACATTAGCCCTTTATCAAACCAAAAGTTGAACAAAAAATTCTTATTCATAATATTATATTTCATTCAAAATCAAGGCTTTCGGTAATCATACGACCGAATCGATCGATTCGGTATCGAATATCGCATTAATTAAATATGGGCTGTGATGAAGCATATTCGTGGTTATTATTAATATTAAGGAGTCATATCCATTACTAGACGTTGGCGTTCATAAGAAGATTATTTTAAGGATAAAGGATTTTAATGTGGTGGTTATTAGGGCTTGTACAAAAACCGACATTATTCAAAACCGGTTTTCGGTTTTCAGTTTTCAAACGAAACCGGTTCCCACCGGTTTTCGGTTTTAAGAAATATAAAATTAAAATTTACTGATATATTAAGATTATTCAAATACAACGTTAGTACAAGGAAGTAATTTATCAATGGACTTTTCCAATGCTCCTTTAAGGGTTATATCTTCTTCAACTATTTCTAGACACTCCTCTTCAAGATTTATTTCTGCCGCAAGACTATATATCGCGACGCGGATATATCCTTGTTAATATGGTTTCATTCATTTTAAGAATTTTATTTTTTATAAAGATAAGAATTAATTGCAAAAAAGGTTTTAAAACTAGTTAAAAACTCTTCTGGGAAGAACCTTTTTCTTACCTAGACTAACGTCATGCTGAGTGCTAGAGCACGTGCTGCAAGTGAATGATTTAATATTTTTCGTCCAAAATTCTTAGAAAATGAAGATTTAATTTTTATATTCAAAACCGGATTTTCAGGATCAAAAAATCGGTTTTCGAATATCATAATTTTTTCCCAAAAACGGGCTTTCAAAACAGACAAACCTTAGTTGTTACCTATTGTCTTTCATGCTGTTACTAATTACTCTATACATTTTTTTACACAATCTAGACTTCAATCGATGGCTTTATAAATGTATGTACAGCACTGAACCGAAAACCGATAACCGGTTATTTTTGCCGGAACTAAACCGATTCAAAAATATCATTTTTTCCCGTTCGGGCCACGTCATTTGACGATATTGTAATATTTACTCTTTTTTCACCCTGTTGATTGTCCTGTTAAATCAATAATTCGGATAATATTGTTATCAACTCCAAAGCTGTAATAAGGGTATGAAGCACCCGTGGTAAGTATCTAACACGTTCCGTAAAAAGTCTTCAAAGAGGACGTAGTGGTTTGTATGTTCAATTGGTCCACTTTTCGGACCGCTGATATGATGAATGAGCGCTTCGCGATCAGATGCCATACCTGAACATATCTACAGAACGATTACAAACTCTTATTATGAAAGTATCAAATCAAATTCCAGCTGTATTTATTATTAATGTACCTAGAATGGGACTGCAAGGCTTATTTTTGTTTCCTAATGTAATATACTCCAACCTGGAACTCCCAAATTTAACCAACGAATCATCATCAAATAAATAGTGTAAATTCGACAGTACTATTAATATAGAATGCTTATTATAAAATAGGGAATAAAATGTTCTAAATGATGCTAGAAAATATTTTTTTACACGAATTACAATATTTATAAAATCAATCAACTGGAGCTGAAAACCGGAACAATCTTAATTTTCTCGGAACGAAAACCGTTATCGAACCGATTTAAATGTTTGGAACTGGACCAGAACAAAAATAATGCTTCGAAACCATCTTTTTAAAAATATTTTTTGATACAATTTAGGATTTTTAAAATACACACGTCGTTACATTGTAAGTCGGATGGATTGCTTTTGTGCGAAGTATTCAATCATCGCGTAAATATGTTATAACAAATCAATAGGCATATCAGATGTATCGGATGCATTTATGTGGATTCTTTTTTATGTTTTAAACACTTTGCTGTTATTTGGCAACACAAACAAGATATCCTCTTTCAGTAAATTCTTAGAATCCCCGATAAAATATTTGATTTGATGGAATCATTTTTTGTATGTACGCATATTCTCATAGCTTGTTTTTGATATGATTGATTTCGTATAAAATGCTGAAATTCTGATCTGATTCTGATCATTGTCATTGATGCATAATAGCTTCATTCGTAGAATGCATATGGACGATGCAAAAAGTGGTTCTTACTCGAAAATTTGCATTCGTACGTACGTATTTTTTGTATGAGGGAGCATGCGAATTTATACATCCTTCGGATCTCCGGAATGCAAATAAAATTTGCAACAAATACCCATTGAATTTAATAAAATGCAAACTCTAGCTTTTTCCAGTGTTTGTTATAAAAGTGGAGAGCGATTTATAAGTGCTGCGTATGGGAGGAAGTTGAAATTTATGGATAAATCGAGCTTTAATTTATTCTAGGAATTTTAGTATTTTACAGTGCTTAAAGATGCCCAATTATATTTTATATGTTTTGCTCGAATGACGAGCTTTTTTCTTATTTATTCAAGTCAAAATCAGATTGAGTCCGTTGGGAGCTTTTATTTAATACCATTATAGCGGATGAGGCATTGTATATGAAAGGATCAAATATTACAAAGTATCATCATCAACATTAGGAATTTATTACATGGAGCAGTTCTATGCACAATAGATCCGTTGTGGAGATGAAAAAGCGGAAAGCATTGCTCGTTATCTTCCGATTGTGTTGTACCAAATGAATATTTGGTGGTTGAGTAGATAAATCTCGAACGCGGTGTAAAACATGGCACCCAATCACCTACTTTGCCACCTAAATCCCATCGATATCTTTAATCATTGAGGATTTGATCTCTACACGGTAGCTTCTTCGGATGAAGTGCATATCGTGCTGTGAAAACGACATGTGTAACATTTCGAAACGATTCAGAATTAATGAGCGAATAAGCCGATAAGGATGATTGATCTGGCCACTTCTTCAATACGTCTTCATTTCGATATCCATTCTTATGACAAATGCATCTCGATGGCCGTATTGGATTGGGCAACTGCATGTGATATTTCAATTATCAGAATACCATTCCGGACACATGTTAGAGATTATATGCAAATGTCATATTAAATTGATTAATGGATTATAGTAAGTAGTCGTGTGTTGCCTGGTCGAAAATAAATCAATGCTCGAAGAGCACTCGCAAGATTATTATGGCGGTGAGGTAATAAGCACTTAATTTATGTAAATGCCAATATTGTATTATTTATTAACTATATTGCTTTTTTAAAGTATTGAATAAGTTTTATGATGTTACAATACATTTATGAGCTGGGAGTGGTATACCATGATATGGGATGCCTAATGAAATAGCACTATTAATTGATATATCAAGCACAAGAAGCAATAATAGAGGAATAATAAATACCATTCATCTGTTAACATGTATATATTACGAATTTGTCAAGAATAAGGAAAGACGACCGATTGTCTTGGTCGTGAAAAGATGTATTCTTCCCGCAGGTCTCTTAGTGGTCTCGCAGCTGGGGTCTCTCTTCGAGGAAAATACATATAAATCTTAACCAATAACATCGACTTTGTATTACTACCTGACCATATTTTTTCTCTTTCTCGGACTTTGTATGATTTAATATAGAATACTATAATAAGCTTTTATTTGATCTTGAAGTCGTTTTGATAAATTTCGAAGTGTATATGCATGATTTGACTTTATAGCTTTGATAATTCAAATCAAGCTTAAATTTATTGATTGAAAACTTCAAACATGTAGAAAATAAGACCATTGAGTCCATCGATTGGTTTGGGTCATGATCTATTTGATGGCGCTAGACGTTTCCATTCAAGACTGCGTTGAGGGTTTATCTAGTCGCATCAGGACGAAGTCTTCATTCAAATCAGGCCAGCATGCTGGCAACGACGATAGTAGTATTCATAGTTTCGGCATTCAATTGAAATGGATGCATTCCTCAGACGAAATTTGCATAAGACATGAACGGCTTCCCTGACCTCACACAACGCCAAAAGCCTTGTCCGGCAGCTGTTCTGATTAAAGCGCCATATCTTGTTTATTTAAAGGCACAATGCAAATTACATGCAAATAGTACGAGGAGATTGGATGTCGGTGCTCTTTGTAATTTAACCTGAATGGGATCCATTGAGATAGGCCCGAAGGCCTGTCCTGGACTCGTCACGCAAGGTACGGAGCCCCAACGAGCCGGCTCATGAGGGCAGATGCTCTCTAAATGACGGAGATAATTGTTTAGGAATACGCTTTGTAATTATATCAGCTCGATACATGCATAGACACATCGGACGTATTTATTTTATAGTAGATTTCAATCATACCTCGACGTGTACAGGGCGAATAAAATCGTGCCTGCATACAAAATGATATTAATCATGAACAATAAGTATTTTGGCGTTGAGATATTTCTGAAAATATACCATGATTTTTATATGTTACGAAAGCTCAAATAACACTGTGAATCAAAGCTTTGGGCTGAAAGCTTTCATTGAATTGTATGCGCACGTCAATCAATCGATATGAAGGCTTATATTAAGAATTGTAACGTTCTTGATATTATTACACCATAATATTATTAATGTTGATCAAATATTGTTTGAATTGAATAAAAATACAATTTATCTATAAAATATAAAATAATAAAATCAAATATTGCCAAATAATTATATGATCCTGATGTCGTTATTTTTATCATTTTATACGAATTTTTCACTATGTATATTGAACTAAGCATCCTTTTAGCTCGAAAAATATTTCGTATAAAAGCACTTCAATTTTGATTCCTATTCAATGCTTAAAAATCAACATTCTATCCATCCATTTGTAAATTGAGCTCCAAAAATATACCCTGTATATGAATGAAATTTCAATGGCATTCAGTCTAAATCTTATTTTATTTTGTCTCTATCTTTGACTTGCGAAAGCTCATCCCTGTATAGAACACAAGGGATTAATATGTCAAAAAATCACATTCACGCCTTTGACAGTTTTAACAGATTTAATAATGATTGAGAGGCATTCTTTGTGAAAATTTGATAAAATTATTTTTTAAAAAATATAATAATATTGCAAATGTCGTAGAATTGATCTATTGGAATATATCATGAAAGATTGGGCAAATTCATTTTTTTACAATTTTAATTATTAAACTGTATAGTTAATAAAAAAATGACGATAGTTGATGAATAACGATAGTCATACTGAGCATGTATGGTTGGTTTCGATAAAGACACTCAGCGAAATTGTTATTAACACATTCCCGTCGGGTTACACGTATGTGCGTCTTTAGTCATTGTATACCATTTAATCTATATGGTAGTACGGTCGCGTATTTGCGATCAAATTCCAGTGATTCAGAAAGAGCATTCTTACAGGTTGAGCTCGGATACAGCTTTCTTGCACGTTGAGTTTGGGGAGAAACAGAGACGGAGGGAATATCTTGCGTACATCGTACGATTGTTTAGATCGTTAACCCAAATTTATCGACTAATAATGATGTGTGAATGATATAATGAATCGATTTCAAATGTATTGTTTATATTTACTTCAAGAAATTACTGAATATTCTGTGCTTTGGATATTCATGCACAAGTTTTATACACGCTGCGACGGTCCTGACGGATAAGTGGATTTGTACGTGCGATAAGTGGCGGACATGCAAATATAGCATCTAAGTTTATGATGATTTAAAATTAGCTTACTACTCAAAGGGTTAAAGCCTATGTTCCATGTTTAATGAAGATATACAACAATTGGTAAAAAGAGACGATACTTGAGGTTATTTCAAAGATTCTATGTTCAGAATAAAACCGATGCAGTTGAAGCATAATACGAGTACTTTTCTCTGCATGAGGACGTAGTAGTTTACATGTTTACTAAGCTTCAGGCTTTCATTTTGTAATTTGTTTTCCAAACATTTAATCTCCTATTTTAAATTATCGGGAGATCTTCTCGAGTAAGATGTATTCCGATTTTCTAAAACTTGCTTGAATACAGAAAGGTCTTGTCTTTTTGTTATATTATATTTAGATCCATATGATCCATTATATGAATCTTGGCCAATTTGTCTTTCAGCATACAATCTTCAAATTCATTTTTTTTAAATTTGTGTCTATATTCAAGAAGTTTAATTGTTTATTAGAGTATTGAAAACATTGTTAATCTTCTTCAGAACATTGGTACAACCCTATACGCGAAGGACATTGCTTCATCCCAGTTTGCAGATGAAGCAGCGCGAATGCGTCGTCTAACACTGCGTATGTCGAGGAATAAAATATGATTAGGTTTTTACGCACATTAAGCTGAATAATTTATCTCGTTCTTCGTATCGAACAACGAGCATTTTAATGATCCCGAAGATACAATCAGCAGCGACCATCCTGGGAACAAGGAAGGCGCCTCAGCCTCTTATGCTCCAATAATCCCCTCACGGCTGTCGTCACATCTGAACAAATCTCCGTTTCTAATTCTACGACAATTTTCTCACAAGTCTGTAATTAGAGGAGGCCTGCGATATAAATTATATGCACTTCGCATTCAAAGTGGTCTCACATACCAGTCGACTACCGACCGTAATGGCAAAGTGCACTAAAGCTTTATCAATCGGATGATGCTGCGAGATTTGGGTTTTTGTCGCGCTTTTTGCCCGACCGACCAAACACAGATAAATCACTCTGTCCTCGATCGTACACAGAGTGTCCTCGGAATTAATCCAAACACTCTTGTGTCCACTTTTGCATTGTAAAATTGGCTTCTGAACGAATATAATTACATCCTTGTTGCGTCGGATCTTAATGAGTTTATGCTTTGAAGTGTGGCTGTAAAGCACTTCGAGGAACGAGAAGAGATCTGCGAATATCGAGGGCTGTCGTAACAATCCGGAAGCACTTGATATAAAATTTTGTTCACTTTGCATGCCATCATCTGATGCAATGGACGCTCAATGTCAAAGACTGATAATTATATATAATAAATAAGGCTACGCACTTCCGTTTGTGCTAAGTTGAATGTTCTTACATAATTGCAAGTCAAACACTTGACTTGAAGAAGACGTCACCGAAAGCGCTCATCTTCTCATACAATTTTTTGTGATTGACATTTTTTAAAAAAACCTTACGAATTGAATATTTTTTTAAATCAATTTAGTCAATACATCATGGGTGCTTTGGCATTGTAAATCTTCAATTGTAAGGTTGTAGTGATATGATAGTTTTTCTTAGTTGTCATTGAACTGATCTTGGCCAAGCTCATAATCATTGTTTTAAAATCTTGTAGTCATATTTCTTTATCTGAAGGCTTGTATGTTGAATATCTTGAATTGTAAAGTAATCCAGTGGTGTCAGATCATGAGACCGTGCGAGCCACGGAATAGGGCACGTCCTCAAATAAAAAAATCCAGTGGTGTCAGATCAGGAGACCGTGTGAGTCACGGAGTATGGCTCGTCCCCAGGCAAGTGCTGCCTTTGCAAAAATAAAAGAGGAAATGCTACTTCAGACAACTACAGTTGAAATAAAAAAAGACGCCGCAATTGTGAACTTTCTCGTTAATCACCTGACGGGCCATCGAAGTGAGCATGTCGAATGAAAACCCCAACGACTATTAATTTTATCAAATTAAAGCGGATGGATGAACGCATTGAATACAAATATTTTGTTGTCATTTTTGATGAATCGACGCCATTATTCATTTCTTTCCAAACTTAGAAATTGCGCAATCGCAACAAAATAAACAAGGAACTCCATATTAAGTCAAAAACGTATCCAACAAACAACATGCAGTGATTAACCCTTTTTTATTTGCGCCCAATGAATATGACCACATCCGCGTGTTTAGTAATGTTTATGTAATTAAATGCATTTAATTTATTATTGCATAAAAATGATGATGATGATTTGCGGTTTGATCTGATCAAACTTGCGTTTGTTCAATGGTCGATTAATAATTTTAAAAAAAGGATGCAAATGTTCGATGCGATATGCAAATTTGTCTATTGCAATCGCGGGCCAGCGATTCTCAAAAGCGGTTTTGATTGATTTTTAATTATAAAATGCACGATTTCACTACGGCTTCGATGAGAATTTAGGCAAAGCCGGAATTGTACAATGTTCGTAGAGTCGTTATAGATTAGTATGGAAGCTGCATGCGTGCTGTAATTAGTCACGCAACATAAGATCTCTAAATTTGTAACCGTTTACATGCACATTATGTAATTGCATTTACCATATTTTAGCTGTCGTTAGACCATTTATTAGTCGATGAAAGAAGCAACGATGCTCTTTCGATAAAAGGGAAATGTTAATTGACGGTCAAACCTTCCGAATAACTTCTTAATTACACAGAATCTCATATAAATCATTTCCACTACAAATTACTCGGTTGGTCCACCGTAAAAAGGCGATTTATCAACGCACTCCCAAATCGTGTGTCGCGTTTCACAATATACATCAATTGCATATTAAATAAGATAATAACAGCTCCCAGCCATCGGTAATCTTCCGAGATATTTTTCATAGGTCGACATTTCAAAAAGAACACAGTAAATTACAGTAACAAGTCGATAAATAGAGAAAATGTCTTAGCAATCGCTAGACAATCGCAGCCGACATTTTTTTTCATCTCCCATATTTGCAAATTGTCGTCGAAATAATCGGTCGTGTCTCTGAGTAAATATTTGGACTATGGGTAATATTTATCTGCTTGAATAATAAACTCTTTTGTCGCCATCGGGAGGCGCCAGACGCTCACGCACGTTGAGAAACACTGGGGGAGCGGCGCTCAAATTCCTTTGTCAATATTTGAACAAAAACTTAATTAGACTTTGATTTATTGCATGCTCGAACAAAACAGTGAAATTCAATAAGGACGCTGCAAATTTTTCTATGCATAATAATGAACATAATTCATGGGGGATAGGACGTCTGTGCTTCTAAAACATCCTTAATTTGGCCGCCTTCACATCTTTTTAAATTATACATTTTAAAATTTCATATAATTCATATCACACAACAGCTTCTGTGTAGCTTTGTCAAAAAATATAAGATGCTACATTTTGGAACATCGCAGAGTGTTCGCCCCTTAGCCTACAATATCGTGCGAAACACGTCATTTAAATTAATACAAATTCGAAAACATTTATACGAGGCATATTCCGAAAGTAAGTGTACTGTGACAATAACGGGCTGTGGTTTTTTGTTTTTTAAGGGTTGATCATACTGAGCGATAGAAGAGGATCTCTTGACAAAGTTAGCATAGCAGGAATACGGTAGTACGTAAATTCACGTTGTGGTATCCAGTTGTTTGAAAGATGTCGGTAAGAAATTTTGACCAAATGCGAGCGGGTCAAATGCGCCCGCGAGTGTCTTGCGCGACTTGAATTTGAAGGTGAGGATTTTCTGAGCTCTATTGCTACTGGACATAAAAAGTGGGTGACTCATTACACGTCTGAGTCAAAAAGACAGTCATCACAGTGATGTTACATAAATTCCCCATCTGTCAAAAAAATTAAAACCACAATTTCGGGCAAAAATCATGTCTTCGGTGTTTAGGGATCGAAAAGGTATAATTTTGGTCGAATTTCTGCCTCAGTGAGAGACCATCAATGCACAACGATATTGTGAGATCCTACAAAAACAAAAAAAGCATTCAAGACAAAAGGAGGGGTATGCTGACGAAAGGAGTGTGCTTGTTGCACAAATTTTCAACCGACAAAAAGGTGCAGAAAGAGGTTCTGAAGTGGGAGAAGGAGTTGGCGAGAGAGTTCTTCGAAGAGGGCATAAAGAAGCTTGTGCCACGGCTCACCAGATGCATTGAACGAGATGCCGATTATGTTGAAAAATAGTTAACTAGTGTATCAACAAATATGAAAATTTAGTACACTTACTTTCGGGATATGCGATATCTTGTTATTGATAGTGGCATGTACACTTAATATTACAACAGTATTGATGGCAAATTTTGTATACTCAATATATTCAACTAGTTTTTTTTTTCTGTGGGTGGGGAATCTTCGCACCTACGGTTTTCCATGGATGGGCTCTTACAAGCCAAGACATCCTTCGCGGGTAATGTAGAATTGTTCCCACTAAACCCCTCCCTTATCCTTCTCTGTCCTTCTGGTATTGTTTTCCACATTGCTTCAGGAGGACAGGTAGTCTAGTCTTAGGGTGATTGGCCCTGTTCTAATGTTGGAGAGGCGCTTTGCGTCTCTCTCTCTTTCACTGCCCTCTTTGGCGCTCAGAATCTCTTCTACGTATTCGCGCCAAAGGTCCCAGTTCTTCTTGCTTTCCATCATGCTGTGGACCATGTTGTCGACGTTGAGCTCGGCTACCCCGAGTGATTGTTTCATCAGTTTTCTCTGGGGTGCCCAAGACTCACAGCCAATGATGGTGTGCTCTGCGTCGTCGACCTCCGCTTAGCAGTGGTGACACGTTGCGGATGGTTCTTTGCCAATCCGCTTCAGGTACGCACCGAAGTATCAATGCCCAGTGAGCACCTGAGTCAAGCGGTAGGTTATTTAACCGTGTTTCCGGGCCCTCCATCGACTTATGATCGGGATAAGTCGATGGGTCCATCTTCTCTTGCTGGACTGATCCCATCTCCGTTGGCAGACTTCCATCAGTTTCTGGTCATGTTCGTTGCGATTTTTAGGATCTTTGTAGTCCAAGGTCCTTTTCTTTGCCTGGAGGTCAAGCGGGGGCATTCCAGCGATCACGAGCACCGCTTCTTCAGATACAGTTCTGTATGCTGCGGTGACTCGGAGGGCTCCCTGTCGCTGGACCCCGGCCAGCTTCCTTCTGTAGCAGCTTTCGTGTCTGAGCGGCTCATGCCATATCGGGGCTCCGTACAAAAGGATCGAGTGTATTACCTCGTTTATGGTACGTATTCTGCACGGCTTTGGCCCTCCAATATTGGGCATGAGCCGTCCTAGCTCACTGGCCACCTTCTGCGCTTTCTGCGCAGCTGCTTCAATATGTTTTCTGAAGGTCAGCTTGTTGTCCAAGATAATCCCGAGGTATCTCAGCGATTTGTTGTATTCAACCTCGTGACCGTCCACAACAAGCCTCTTGACCCTCGGTCTTCTTCTACTGCAGATCTTTTCTTCCGTTTTTTCTGCCGCCAGCTGCAGGCGATTTTTCCTCATCCACGCGTTGATTCTGGCGAGGGCTTCATTGCCCATCTCCTCCATTTCCCATGGATGTCGAGCTGTCACTAACAGTGCGACGTCATCCGCGAAGGCAATGAGTTCTGCTCCGTGTGGCATCTTTGTTGTCAGCAGACTGTTGTAGAGGACATTCCACAGAGATATTTAACTAGTGGTCGATCTTTAGACGCCTGTAATGTATTGTATATGCGTAAAAAATAAATCAGCAAAACTTAATGCCGACATATGAACTTAATTTTTATTAACTGAACAATGTTGATTTTCTTCTTTCTGGGAAGGTGATATGGATGTGCCTTTTTTCCGTCTTGCAATAGACTGCGTATGGTTGGAAACGGCTCGGCCGAGCCTGTTTGAGTTCCTAGCCGGTGTTCCATTGACTATGTACTATTCAATATATTTATATTAAATAATGACTAAGCACATTTACATTTCCAATTATAGATAAATGAAAATTATTTGATATACCATTATTGAAGTTTTTCCAGCTGATTTTTCGCGTGGTCGTTTTCTATTGACCAAGCATTTTGATATGCTCATAAATCGGTTGGTTTGTTCGAGTTTGTTTTATTATCTGATAGCATTATGGTTTTGAAAGCTTTTATCCAGTAAAATCAGTTCACATTTATGAAAGTACTAAAGATAATTAATGCGAGCAATAAATTATAGTTATACCACTTGTACAAGCTTTTCTAGGCGTTAACATCTTTTGAAATGTGGTCACCAAACATATTTCCAATTAGAATATTCAAATCATAGTGTAGTGAAATTGTATGATATTATTTATTAACAATGTCATTTTTACCATTAGTTTTAATAATATTCAAAATAACTTTGATGTTTTTCATCGATAGTCATATGGCTAAATATCATGCGATTGAATCTCTAAATTTGATAGATCTATTGGTTTCGCTTTGATAGGAACATGATGTTTATAAATCTGTCTATATATGATTTATAGATATTGAAAAAGCTTTTGATTATGTGAAGTATACTCAATGTATAGAATGATAAGTTTAAATGATAGTGATGTCCGATTTTTATCAGACTTTTTAAATTTAAGCAAAACAATCATACGCATGTGGATGTAGAGGATGAAGGATTTAAAGGAATATATATGATTTTTTTAACAAGAAGTAATCATTGATAAATTGGCATTTTCATTCGATTCCAGTCCCACAGTTTGATTATATTGGAAAAAATCCGAAGGTGATTCATGGCTTGCTCACATTAAAGCTTTGTTTGTTTTTCCTCGTAAAATAACAAGGTTGAAAATGTGTGTTAGTGGTTTAGGCAACATTCAAAAGATGAAATATATCCATGTGAAAATTTCCAACTCGTCTCCCATTACAGAAAACAAAACGCCACATAAAAATGTCATGCATCAACCGCGACTTGGTGATTAATTGATTATTGGGTCGCAGGTTGTACTTTGAGAGCCAACGAAATCACTCGCTGTGGCTGATGGAGGAGCAACGACCAATTAGCATAAATCATTAATGACCACCGATGACGCAATTTGTTGAGCTTTGTTTGAGCAACGTAGGTATGCACAGAAACAACGCCATGTCTTCATGATGATGATACCCAGATCGGGATGGACTGATGACAAACGTCGCTTTCTTGACTTTGTGTGCAACAATGAATAAATTCGGTGCTCTCTGATGCCGGGAGGAAGTTGGCAATTAACGACCACTTCTATAAGAACCCGCTAAGTATTTTTATTAACTTTTTTTAGGCAGTACTTTTGGCCGTGGATAAACATAACCGATGATGACACTAAGCGTGTCTGCGGCGACTATCAAGAGCCAGTATAGAAGAGATGCTAACATTTTCAATAACAATGAATCATACGAAATGTTTTGGATCACCATTGATCTTCTTTGAAGCAAAAATGGTCGTATTCATACCATATCATACGTTCAATATTGAAAGACGGGAGTTGCTCCGAGTATGCTAACGCTCAGCGGACCACCCGAGTGAACGTGTCGAAGAGCGCTTTGATCTTAATTCTCAGAATTCTATTTATATTAAAGACTGAATAATTTTATTTGGCAATGAAGAACTTCTTATTGAATTGATTTTACTAGAAATTACTTCTTGAAGTAGTGAATTAAATTCAGCCTTTCTCTATATACAAACGATTCAGAATACAACGGAAAACATTATCGTTGTTGGTTAATAAACCCATGGCTATCATCTTTCAATTCGGGTGACGTTTTTCTCTTATTGAAACCAGATCCCTAATCCATAACTCCATAAATCAAATTGTATTATTTTTACGACTATTTTTTGGTCTGTAAATCTGCCAGTATTAGGTTGTTTATATACATCTCTAATATAATGTGGATTACATTACAAAATCTTCCAGGAATAGATGTAAGTATTTGATCGATTGGTTTGGTTTTTATAAACACATGATTGAGCTTCATGGTTAAAACCGATGCATGACCAAAAAAACCCACGAGTCACACGAAGACATTTCTTTGGAATCGCAAATATTTAGAGTTTACAATTTCTGTTGAATTTTGGTTAAAATTTCAATAGTTATTATCATTGCCCAGATTCAAAAAAAAAACCATCGATGGTTTTCAATGTATACTTTCCAAAAAAATGTGTGCTTTAGAAGGTATATTCATCATCAACTTTCTGTTTATATTTTAATATCTAATTACACAATATTTCAATTGACCATAAACCATATGCTGAAAGATCATTATATAGAGTTATATATCTTCCATCCAAAGCTGTTTATTTTTTTCTGCGTTATTTTCGAGTATTATCATGCTGTAAAAACACTTGTCTTCGATGCTCAAGAGAGGATCTTTTTTTGTATTTCCGCCGGTAAACGGTCTAATTGTTCACAATAAAGTATTGTAGCATGGGCGATTTACCATTCCTACGTAGTAGCGCTGTTAACAGCGACATCTTCCATCTCTCTTCAGGTGCAATGTGTTATTTTTACAGCGCCATCTCTTGTGCCCCTGCGGAGACATTGCACCTGCATACCGACCGATTGCTTCTTGCGCGTGCACTGTTGCCGGTTGGGTAGTGACGCACAAGAGAGGGGAGTCGAGGGAGTCGTCGGTTAGCCTTGGCTGCGGGAGGTCGTCCCTCCTGCAGCCAGATCTCTCTCATGTGGAATAAATAGTTATTTAGAAAAGAGACAAGAACATTTGCGAACACTTAAAATATCGCAGTGGCGCGTGTTGCAGTATCTTTTTTGAGAAAATGATAAAAGCATTAAACTTCGGATAAATTCTTCACTCGGCAAAAATTGATCCATTGTAAATCGGGTTGTTAAATTTAAATTTTAAAATTTACAATTTATTCTTGATGAGTATAGTCACCGAAAGAGCATAAAACATGACTTAAAAGTGCAGCAGCCTAAGTGCAACTAATCCCCAAAAACGGCCAAACAATAAAACGACAACCATTTTGGGTTCTACTTATATGTTCGGAACATTCTTCAGCAATATCAATATAACACTAGGAAACAAATTAAAATCTGGAATTCCCAATCTGGGTACATAGCAAATATGTAAGAAGAGATAGCCTGAACTTGTAGTACAGCGTGCGGCAGGGAAACTACCTTATTTGAAACGTGCGCCCTGAAGCGGCAGTTTTTCCGAGAAGGGTGGGTCCGTTACTAGAACTACATAATAGAAAACTCTTTCGAATGAAATTGAATTTTAGATCATTTAGATGTAATTTTTGAAAGCTCACATCGTTAAATCTTTACCCTCTTATGGACTTTTCTTCGATAGATTCATCGTTTATTTTATTACAAAAACGTGCTTTGGGAAATCCATTTTATACAAGAGTTTATATGTATTTTTAAACAAGATAGATTCAAATACATTTATTTCCGTTTATTTTAATATAAATAAAAGTAATAAAATATGCTTCAGCTAGCAGTTTTTATGTACAGCATTCGGGTTCAGTAATCCTTTTTGATTTATATACGAGCAGATTTGACATTTCTTGTTGTTATGTTTTTAGAAAGATTTGCGTACATTTAATGTTCGGTATATTTTAATGTGATTTATAACTATGACGTTTTTGGCAAAATTTTCAAAGATACAAAATTAGAAAAATTCATATATAAATCTTGCACGCTGGAGGACGTATGCTTATAAATCGATTGTAAGCCGAGGCTATACTCGTAGTTATGGATGCAGTTTTCCAGGGATAAACTCCTTTTACATTCACGTTTTTTTATCGGAGTACAAATTGGCTTCTTTTGGATTTATAGTATTGTAAAATAAATAACAGATTTAGTCAATAGGCTATATTAAGGCAAATTAATATTCTTTCTGCGCCATTCAGTAAAAACAATGGGCTGTTTATCTAAGCAATTTGCACATATTGCGGACGTGCTCGACAAACATTCAATAAAAAATATTTAAAAAAATAACAAACTGCCCGAAATCATTGTTTTCGCCAATCTATTTATTATTCTATTACTTGGACTTGTCGGCATCCTGTATGTCCTGTCAACATATCACATGTTAGTCCGACTCTATAAAAGCATGACCACAATCAAAGTGGTCGCACTGTTTGCTTGTTTGCTAATTAATATTAATATTTAAATATCAATCAGTTATGCCAATTGTGCGCTCCCGAACAATTATTCTATCGAAACATGTGCGTCCACTAATTGGTCCACGTGTGTAAAATGCGTACATGCCAAAATACTAATAAGTGGGCTACCGACCAATTAATGTTGTAATTGTAACAAAAAAAAACCTAGCAGCAAAACACCAAAACGCAAAAATGAATACTTCGAAAAATATACATGTAAATCTGCAAGTCTTCGTGAGTAACACCGATGGTTAACATAAGTACTCCTCGAGGCTTGTTGTAAGATTGTAACGCTTAGCGCGATCAACGTGTTAACTCTTTAAACCCATTATTAAGTCGGAATACTGCTTAAATTTTCTTCGAAATTGGATACTTCACAGATTGAGGCATCATCGATCTGTTATTCTATCGTATCAGTAAAATTTCGATCCTGGGATTGCTTTAGATCATTTATTTAAGAAAAGATAAAAATACAATTCAAAAATATATAGATCAAAAACTAAAATATTCAAATATTATATTGAAAATATGCCCGAAGTAATATTGAACATCGAGTGTTTCGTCATTTAGTCAGGATCTGATTTTGATAGCCATTGCTGCTGAAAATGTACGCTCAGCCTCCACACTGATAAAATTTCTTTCTGCTGAGATACGGACTAAAACTCGCAAAATTCCCGATTTCCCGACAAATTATTTATTTCCATCGCTGCAGATGAATACTTATATTCTATAATACTTGGATGTGATCCGTAATTATATTACGGAAGAATACAAAAATTCTGAACCACGTATCTATTATATTTCATATCGATATTCCCATTATTAGAGTCGAGGTGTAGTAAATACATCACCGGTAGGGAAAGGTTAATATAACAATTTGAAAAAAATATATGTACTGGTATATATGTATACATAAATTAGACAGTTATTGCCCTTAGGCGTCCCCTAGCGTCCAGATTTCGGTGAAAATGTCTCATAATAAAATGTCTCTTCGGTATTGGATTTTCTAGTCCTGTAGGTGGTCTGATTAAGCTGTCGAACTAGTAACTGAATAGTAATAGGTTCACATCTACAGAAGGCGTAGCTGGTGATCACAATTTTTATAACATCTTTTCTATATAGTCCTCTATTATTCCTAAACACATTTATGTCAAAAAATTTTTTTCAACAATTTAAAAAAAACCTTAAGCCAAAAAATGACTTGACAGAAATTTTTTTAACAGTTGCCATTTTGTGATTTATTTTTTTGTGTCAGGGACTATAGTGACATTTTTACTAGTTATCAATTATATTTTTGGAAAGAGAAAATCTGCACAGAACAATCGAAGAAGAGTGTTCTCTAGTGAATGTCTAGCATTTGAGATGCGAGATGTCAGACATCCTTAATATTTTACTAAAAATGCAAGACATCCTTTAAATGTTACCAAAAAATGTTATTTTTAAATTACCTTATTGTTTTCTTCTTTTTTATGCGATTTCGGATGTATTTTATATTGCTGTTTCAAAGTTATGCGGTTTTTAAGATCCATGGAACGTATCTTCATCTTATATGTATGTCATGACTTTTTTTGTGCGATTTTCCGCGGAATGCATCTACCGCACAAAAAAAGGTTTAAATGTATTAGATATTTAAAAAAAAAACAATTTGTTAATGGTTAATTTGTTATGTAAAAACGTGTAATTGTATTCCTATTTAAATATTTTTACAAACTACATAATGTCTTCAAATAAATTTTAAGTAATCAGGTAATCTTATTTTGAATATAAATTTATACTATTTTTTTTTTGTTATAGGTAATTGTTCAACTTCATACAATCAACACAATATTACAGTAAAGGTAGGCATTGTTGTATTAATGTGGATCAAAATTTTCAAATATAGTATTATCACAGTAAGTTAAAAATTTTGTATTAAATGGATAATATTTTAGTAATGTTTGTGTAATATATAATAAAATAGGCAAGATATTGGTCTATTGCCTTGCTTTATTATGATACAAATAGACATGCATTAGAAGCGGCACGGCGCATGCGCGTAGTGTGTCTATGATGTAGAGATGACGGAGATAATACAAACGATTCTCATTCTCTTTCCGACCAACTGCCGCTTGGAGTTTCACTTTTCGTGACATTCAAGTCAGTTTGTCCTACCGCGCCTATAGAAGTTTTGGGATCGTTGCTGACTGATGCCATTGTTTTCATAGCGTATAAATGTGATAACTAATCACCACATAATTGATTTGAAACCTTGATTATTGAGTTATGAGTTTGATCGCTAAATCATGGACGTATTAAAGATTACAGGCAATTTCATGTAAATATATAATTTTATGTAATACCAATAAGTAGCGCTCACACACTTATGCTCGACACAATGACTTACTCATAATTTCTTATTTTTTAATTACAAATTAAGTTTAAAATATTTTTGCAATAACCATAGGCAATATGCTGGTTGACATGTGGTAGATTCGTATGAGCTATGAGTGAGACTGCTGTCATCCGCATTACCATGTGGTTTTGCAGCCTGATGCAAACAAAGTCCATCGTCACCATAACTACCCCAATTATTCAAAAAACCTCAGTTTTGTGGCTCACATTATCGGCATTAATTAAACCCATCCATTTCCATCTATTTTTCACGCCGCAATTCGTCATTTTGCAATATTACTGCACTTTTCGCACGCCATCAACGACAACCATGCGAGGTTGATGAACCGTAAACAAACGGTCGATTAATAAATATTTCCAATTCGAATTTTCGACGTCAGTGGTAACATATGGGCAGGATTTTTTGCTCCAAGAACTTTGTTCCCATTCAGCGTGTCCAGACGCATCGACCTTCTTTCGCATCATCAATTTTAATATCTTCATCATTCGCTGACTTTCATTGTTTAGTTTTATTAGGGGCCTATTTTAGGTTATCGTATCCTGTCTTTGCAAATGGAGACACTTGCCTGGAATATGCTGACGAATTTGAATCATTTTATTAACATCTGTAGTACCGCTATCGTCTTTGGATCTACGATCAATTGTGATTTAGAGGCATGTGGTTATTAATCATGAAACCACAGCGGATCCAAATCTATTTTCAAGCCACCCATATCGATTCCTGGAAAATATATACATAAATATGTTTTTGGAATAATATTTAGATTATTGCTCATCAGTGATTCAGCCAAATTGCTCAAATTGCGAACTCAGTTTGCGTCAATTAATATTAATAAACGCAACCTTTTCGTTGCTGTCAAAATGTTAGCCGACGAATTTCAATGATGCCTTATTTCGTTATGGATCTAAAAATATTAACTATTAATAAAATATCTTATTTAAAAGAGTATATACAACGAAATCAGACTAAATTTATAAGGGTTGAAAAAAGCACTAGATCGTTGCATCTAAAAGAGATTAGGAAGGAATTAGTTCATTAAATAATATAATATTGGGTATTACAAATTAATATCAGTAAATTTAGATCAATTTCGGTCTTGAAATTGGACCGCAGTGAATACAAACATCGGAAAATTCATACAAGATTTGTATCATTTCGTCATCAAGATCAATTTTTCCAATGTAACCCCCCGATTAACACATTACATACGGGAAACATAGTAACATGTCGTTTGATGGTTACGCTCGGGAAGCTAACTTTTATGAAATATCCTGACTTTCGTTTAACGTCGGCTAAAATGTTATTGCGGGATGTTTAGAGTTGCTTGGAAACAACCCTCGACCCTAACCCATTTATGTCATAAATTATGAAGCGGAATAGTGCAAAAAGGTATGCAGATCATTGGAATACCGACTCATACTTCAATTTAATAAATACGAGTTTGTATGATATGTCGAAGTTATCAATGTCGCAGTCTAAATATGTTTTTTTAGGGGTTAGGCGTGATTTAATATCAGTATAAAAACTTTTTATGAGTGACATTGAAATACTGGCCGCATCAGGGAGTAAACGCGCGCCCCGTACGTAATGTGTTAAGCACATGAATATGCTTCTTATTTTTTCAGTAAAATAAAAATAAGAGTTTTTAAGGAATAATATACAGGATGTTTTGCACATGATTCCTCCAGTTTTTTTTTTTTTGGGTTAAGATGAGGGTCTTTTGCTACGTTTCATACACAGGCCTTATGTCCTAAGTGTCAGGGGTGTCGAAATAGATTTTTTCAAAAATTTCACCACGTCATGGCACGTCACTAGACAAAGAAATACATTGGTGTCAGGTCTGGAGCCAAGGAATAGGGCTGCCAAAATAATTAATTAATACAACTTATTGAATAATTTGTATGACATGTAGCATATCGTTGGAAAGGATACAATCTAGAGAACTTTTTAAAACTAAACTATGTTCAAAATAGTTATTAGTTTTTTGTTTATAGAATTTAAAAGTTGACATTTCTCAATCGTTTGCACATTTTATGTAACTTTGAAAGCTCATAAGTAATTTTCTTTAAACCGATTGCATAAAATAATGGTTTATTTAGATCAAAAATCGTGCTATTGCGATCACAGAAATGGCGAAAAAAAATTTATTTCGATAACCCCGATAACAAAAAAATGATCGGTTCATGTGTAAAACTCCCTGTATAATATAATACATTTGTAACAATGCAAAAATATGTTTAAAACTTACGTTAAAACAATGAAGACGTGTGTATTGATTTTATCTGTTTTACGATATAAATGAAGATATTTATTCTTAAGGGATTTTCTAAATTGAATATGAACATATGTTCAAACTAAGCTTATGAGACTAAGAGACTTAAATAATATTTTATCAATCCATAAACTATGAGCTTAGATCAGATTATCAGATTAAACATAGATTTGGTTTAGTAGACGGAATTTGGACTCAGTGAAAATCTCAAATTTATGAGCTTTCCTCATATTTCAATACATTAATTGAAAAAATACAACCATCATTATGGTGCTTTGTTACGCACAAATTATGCGAAATTTTATGACAAACACACGCATATACTCCGAACTTTATTATTGAATGATACGAAAAGTTTTTAATGCACCCCAGAAAAGCATAGCGAATGGTAAAGTGCAATAAAATCAGCAAAATTTACGATTTCGGCTAATTTTCATGGCAAACGTACGATGCCGGAGCGTACATAAAGATGAAAACGTTTAGAGGTTGCAAGCATAAAAGTTAAGTGCATTTCTCATTTTTTTGCATTTAATACGCTTTAAACTCGCGAGCAAATCCTTTTGCGAAGAAGTGTTATGGTCTTTTGAAATTATTATGGACAAAATAAAAACTTCCCGAACATATTTTGGAATGCGTCCAAGGGATTTTAAAACGGGGCGTTCATAAGTATTGCACATTCTGGGCGGCATACAAATGACGTCGACGTGTATTTTGCTTAATTTCAGGCTAAAAAATATATTTGCCATATGATTTTTTTTTCTGATATGACGCTCATATGTATGAGGATGGTGTACAAATTTAAATAGCATTGTTATCGATCATTCTTAAAATGTTACGTGGAGAAATACTGTCAAATTTATGGACGCATAGAATGCTTCTTTCGTAGATAGATTGAAGACAATCTTTGGTTTTCTGCTTGTCCACAAACAAAAGTCAATCATTTGGACGTTGATGAAGCGAATTATTTATACATTTGCATACGATTTTTGCGAAATATAGACAAAGAGGATGTAATTGTTAAGTCAATCATTGTTTTCATCAATGCTATTGTTTTATTAAATGTAGGATTTATTTGTTAAAAATATGTTTATTTCTAAATACATAAATGCTACTTGTGGGAAGTTATCCATTGTATTTCTCAATGATATTTTTGATAACTTGGGACTCAGATTGATGAACATCTGCAAACTTCCAAGCTCCCCATTATTTATTACGGTCTCATAAAATAAGCTTATATGCGGTCGACTTTCTTCGAATATTTATCATAGTTGACAAAGAATTTTCCCAAGGAGTCAAAGACAAACTTTGCCCGATTTAATTCCGCACCATTAAGAAGTGATAGAGCGGTTATTGATTGTGTCAGTTTAAGTGCGTCGCTACCTGGTGGTTATTCAAGTTGCTGGAGTTGAAGCCGCGCTCCCAATTTTCCAGAAGCACATCCATCAATTAATGTATAAAGCGGTTAATATCTCTCCCGGGGGAATTTCTTAGCATACTTCGGAGGCCCGCTTGTAGGGCAAGTTCAGAAAGAGATATTAGGGTAATTGGAATAAATTTCGAACGCGGTTCAATTTGTATTCGGGGGGTGTTCTGGCAGGAGGCGAAGATGCACCAGATCCGGGATCGTTGCAGTGTGATCGTATTTAATGTCAACTTTTAGCTGATTTCCAGTTTGCTTCCATCAGATGTCTACTTTACCAGTTGTAATTTGCAGAGCCTTCACAGTCAAGTATGCAGATTATCGAGTCAATCTTGGCGAGCACAGCTCATGCAACCAATGCCACTTGGTGCACGTTCATAGTGCTCAAGACTTCCAATTATTTGTTGGAGTATTGGGTTGAACCGTAAATAATTGCAGCCATACAAACCATCGCAAATATTTGCCCAAGTTCAAGCAAAATCTTTATTAATTCTCCGTACTTATAATTCAAACGTATTGATTCGCCAATCAAGTATCTTGAAAAACGGACAATTATTGAGTTATGCAGATTTATTTAAAATGTTAATTAACATACATTTTGCTAGTTGAATTTTTATTAATCTTCTTTTTGCACACCATCTCCGCTTAAATTGATGTTAATAATGATGACATTGTCTTTTGGAATATCATCTAGTTCGGCGTTAACCAATCTTTTTCTACGCAATGACAATTTGCAAATTCGTTTGTCCAATACAGATACAGATTCGCGTACTGATTCTTCTTATTTTTAAACGCAGATTTATAATTTGAACTGGAAAATACATATCACGATGACATTGTCAATAACTAAACAGCCATATTTATATAATAGAGAACACATACATAGTTTGAAGCAGTGAGTGGCTGTAATAAAGCGAATACATACTCAGGTCATAATTTTTTGTCACAATATTGTAATAAAAGTGAACACATCAGAAACAAATATCGATTATTGTTTGTAATTCAAAAATATTAAGGAAATAAATATTATAACCAATCTTAGTAGGATGTTTTTTACTTGTATACCTTACAACTATAAAGGCATATATTTTGGGTAAACGGAAAAGTTGAGGTTTTATTACCGTTAACAATGCTTCAATTTCAACTTCTACACTAAACTTCTAAAAATTTCAACAGCACCCCCTAATATAAACTAATGTCCATTAAATCAACATAAACTCACCCTATTGTCCCCTTGGGATATTGTAATGCTCGTTAGAAATCCTATTGGGACTAACTGATTTAACAACATGACTCGTTATTGTAAAAGTCATTAAATATTTAATTCTATGAATTTTTAATAAAACCCCCTATTTCGAGGCTAAGTACGAACCTGTATAAACGAGCGTGATCAATCGGTCACACGAATTACTAAAAGCTGTTATACTTTCTATTTAGGAAAGAAGACTTCCATCATACGTTTGATTTCAGGAATGCTTTATATTTTAAGCAGAATTTAACCCACGACATAAGCTAAAAAACGTGATTAGATGTTCAGCCAAAATTTGCTGATAATTACTCGAAATTATATAAAATCGCGCGTAAACACCGCGTAAAAAAATACTAGGAATAGTTTCGCTCTGGAATTTTAAAACAAACACATTTTTCGAGATATTTCCTATGTAAAAATATTACATCTGAAGAAAATATAGCCATGCATGCATAGTTTATTTTATTTAGTGCGTATACAAAAATATTCAGATCCAGGTGAAAATTCGATTTAAGTCTGATTAGCTTTGCTAGTATATGTATTTTATTGAAAAACAGGCTGAGCTTTGTTTATTTGGCAGATCATTTTTTTTACCAAGTCCACCATCCTCTGATATCTTCAAAGCTTAAGAATTAACTTGTAGAATTTAAATATTCGAAAAGTATTATTTATACAGAGTGCGGCAGGGAAACTCACTTATTTGAAACGATAATAATTACGAGAAGGATGAGATGGCATTCATTTGAAAGATCGAGACCTAATGTTTACTGTCATATAATTTTAATAACAATCATACAATAGACAATATTTAAATGTTTCTCTGTAATATGAAAAAATAAACAAACCGATATCTTCTATACTGTTTGTGTTATGCATTTTTAAAATAAGGTAGTTACCCTGCCGCAACCTGTATGTTAGTATGTATGCATTCAAAATCGTATAAATACAAACCACATTAAATATTCTTGCTTCTAATAAATTTCTATCTTTTTTAGATCAATTTATAATTAGGAGTGAATGCTATTGAGGGTTTTCGTGTTATAAGACAATTTGTTATGTACGATACCTTTTTAATTTTGAATGAGATCAAGTTTTCCGTATTTAGTCTTTCTAGCAAATATATTATACTCTTTTGAATTAATTATTGTTAGTATAGTATTTCCTTTAATTCAGCAAGTTTTTCAGATCTTAGATTAGTACATATTATATAATATATGAGGTTGTTATAAGGATGTTAAAGGATCATGGATCAATTTAACTACATATCCAATAGGAAATCGCTGAGAATGCTGAGAAAATCTCTTAGGTTCGATAGTGGATATTACATTTTAAGAAGATGAGTAATTAAAATTTTACAAAATAGAAATCTCAAACTTTTTCCCGAAAATAATTCCATCGATATTTCACTGTTAGACCTATACATTGTATATGATTGGGGCTAAATGTAATCAAGTGCTTTGTTATTGAGTGCTACATTCCCTTCTTCATTCAACGATTTGCATAGTTATTTCAGTATTATTTTGATAGCAGCTAATGGAATTTGCATTTAATCAGAAAAAGGGATTATGGACGCCCAAACAGATTCGTCAATACGTTCCAAATATAAAATAAATGCTCTACTTATTGTATGAGGGTTCTATTGTTGCACTCTCGAGATCAACACTTGAAGGATTACATCCGAAACATTATTATATCTGCTTAGTGTTAATGCTATATACAAAACAAATCTACAAATATTTTGCAACGCTAAAAAATATTTTTTGAGGAAATTCTAAAAAAATTGTTGTGCGAAAGTTTTGGCGCAAATAAATTATGCTATCAGTCATACAGCGTGTTAATCATATATTCAGCCTGGAATTGAAGTGTTAAGTAGTTTATTAATATTTAAATGAATAATTAAATCGCACAAAACGCAATTCCCCCCCAACAAGCGTAGGGCGTATCCATGAATCCTAACACTCAAAGCAAATTGCTATTTAACATACCTTAATTAATAACCTTAATTGCACCATTGTTACGCTCCGGGTGTGATCAGAAAATAAGATTTCCTCTTTGAAAATATCGCATGCGTGCTTTGACAGCGAAATATTGTGTTGAATTACAACCACTGAAAATATTATTGATTTTATACTTATATAGCAATCTATTCTTATTCACTTTTACGCTGATATTAATATTATACATGTATGGTCTTATGTTTATTTTCAAAATACCAAAATGGTTAATGATACAACATGTGTGCCATGCATCAATATTTCATTGTGAGTGTCATTCATTCAAAATCTATACACTTTATAAGTCTTAAATGTGGAGAATTAAATATTCAGATATAAATTTGTTTTTTATGAAAGCCTTATGTGAATTTATTTGCACATTATGATCCTAAAAATATGAGCAGATAGATGTGGTGCAAACTGCGGTCCATCTTATGACCTGCACAAGTCGTCGCTTTTTCATGACTACTCGCTGCTTCAAATCATATATAGGCTTTTCCCTCATTTTATATCAACTAAAGGGTTGTTTTATTTAATAACAAAGTAATACATCCTGAATATCATATTCATCCGAGAAAATGACATTCGAAATACCTTTTTTTAAAAATATTTTTACTTGAAATTTTGCATTTTTTATTTTATTTTCTAATAGTAGAATAACTAGTCCGATTGATATTTTTATATAAATTAATAACTATTTGATGCTTGGTATTAATTAATTTATTATATGTGTAATTTTAGAAAAATATCAGAAATATAAGTATAATAATTGATGGATATTCTTTCAATCAGAATGGTTATTGCACATTTTAAAATTCCTGGATCATTTCAACAAATATATCTCTTAATATAATAAAATTTGGGATTGATACTTCTTGAAGAATTTTTCATTTTGCAAATTAATGTTCGCCTCGAATTGAATTTCATGCACACTGAAGGTTTATTTTAAAGCCGCATAAATCAAAAGAGGGCTGTGTATCCTATAATGTAGTTCGTTTAAGAAAATTTAGCTGATATCATGCATTATTAATAGTTAGATACTATTTGTATAACTTATGTAGTATAAGGCACTAGCTGTCAAAACCATAGCTGTTAATTTAGTCAAAGAGGGTAGGAAAAACGGATGATTTCAGCAATTTCTAGACATTTGGCCTATTAACGTCGACATTTTGCATAAGCGCCCAATCCACAATTCAAGCACTAAACGATGCTTATTCTTTTTAATTGCGTTCGAATCCAGCAAATTGCTAATTGTAATGTGATCGTCGTAAAAGTCGTAAAAGCTAATGTGTCGGAATGCCGTCGAAAACCGGTCGTCTTCGACGATTTTACCTTATTTGCGGTGATTATTTTCAATCAAGTCGATCAATGAAAGTCATCTAAAACAATTCGAAAGCAATGAAGACTTTTTGCCACGCGACGGCTCCTCGGATTGCCCGCGCACAGCGTGTTAAATGCGTGCCATTGACCCATCGCTATCTTGGAAATTACGTATTCACGGTTATTTTAGATAGCGAGCACTTCTTGAGTAATTTATGCATTTTCTTAGACACATATAGCTTTATATGGTGCAAACATCATCTGCATATGATACAGCAGGTTAACAAATCAACATCCTTTTACGCTTATCGTCTGCATTAAGTCGCTTTTGAATAAAAATGGAGTGCATAAACATTCTCATATTCATTAGTGGGGCCATATCTTAAACAGTTTATTGGTTCTGTATCGGTTTTAATAATATCTACATGAAAAAAATGGACTTAACGATGAACATACGACGAAGTGCATTTAAATCATTATCATCATCTGGTCTAACTTAACATTATCGAGGCATTTCTGTTAAGCTTTTATATTGAGTTACTTTCATACATTATACATTAAGATTTCATCAACCCATTTAGTAATCGGTCGATTCATTATACATATAAGAGGTAACAGGAACGAATCCATTATTTCATAGAGCTATATAAAAAATGATCACATATTCATCCAAATCTTAATCCGAAGGAATCGAATATATCGTTTGAATAGTTTAATTGCTGAATTTATGCAATATGTGGACTATAAAAAGATACCAACATGATTCAATTGTCAATAATCAATCACTTCCCACCATATGCAAAGGAAGAACAATCGAAGCATTAATTTTGATTTTTAGGTTGGAACTGGTGTTGATTTAGATGATTTTCTTTGTTGTCGCAATACAATGTAAATACAATGCTCGTCTGTACTGAAGATAGTTCGTGCGGCACCCAAATAACGATATGAATGTCCGTCTTCAAATCACTAGATGTCGAGGGAATCCCGAGCCAAAATTTCGATTCCGGGATTTTGGACCATCCCGGGAGTAGTCTCGGGATCCCGGGACCGGAATTTTCAATAGTTTAAGAAATTACATTAATTAGATCAAAAATTATTAATAAGTTGATTTGTTTGATTTAAAAAATAATATGAGAGCGAAAGAATTTAATTTATTTATTTTTTTAATTCTATTTATTTAAGAAATGATAAAAATACAATAAAAAAAATAGATAAATAAAATAATAAAAAAATTCAAATATTATTTTGAAAATATGCCCGAAGTAACATTAAACATCGAGTGCTTTGTTATTTAGTCTGGATCTGTTTTTGGTAGCCAAGCAACTTGCTACTGAAAATCGTAGCCAGTTGCTTGGCACACTCGTTGGAAGTATCGTCATCAGATATTTAAATGCTAGTTGATGACCGCGTGAACCACATTTTCGTATAATACCATCAATGTAACTAGAATTCCCGATTTCTCAACAAATTATTTATTTCCGTCGCTGCAGATGAATACGTATATCCTATAATACTTTGATGTGATTCGTAATTATATTACGGAGGCATACAAAAATTTTGAACCCCGTATCTATTATATTTCATATCGATATTCCCATTATTAGAGTCGAGGTGTAGTAAATACATCATCGGTAGGGAAAGGTTAATATAACAATTTGAAAGACATATATGTACTGTATATATATATATATATATATATATTATACAGTTAAAGCCTCTAGGCGTCCTCTAAGCTCACCAATTAGTAGTTACGAAACTGTTTCCAATTGTCCAGATTTTGGCGAGAACGTCTCGATTTAGTAGCCTTCAACGTACTGGTTAGGTATACGATTACTGTTAGATAAAAAATTTCAATCCCGAAATTTTCTCAACTGTGGAAAATTTGTAAAGACTGAGTAGTTTTCCTCAAGAGATAGTGAAAAACTATTCTAGATGACCTTGTTAGTTTGAGTGAAAAGGACTTTCTGGAGTACAGAGTCCAGTTCCCCCTTTCCTCAGGAGAGCGCTGTCGGCGTAGGGTGAAGTCCTACGTGTCGCAAAAATGCATCTCGGATTCGCTCCTACATAAACTGAGGCGTATCCCCATCTACGAACAACTTACCCCCGCGAATTCGAAACTGGGTGGTTTTCCATTTCAGGTTGATTCTTCCAGTTTGCCGAATATAAAGCGATATAAATGGCAACGGAAGATAATGTTATCGTTTCCAAGTAGAATTCTTCCTTTGTCACTCTCAGGACCGTCTGCTTGATGCTCCTCTTGTCCTTGTTGTGATTCTTAATCTTCCTGGCTCTCTGGCTTTCATGATTATTTTTTCTATGCATGAAAATCGTCAAAATTGACAGGATTTTGAACCGAAAACCGTCATTCATCCCGGAACGAAAACTGCACTGAACCGAAACAAATATCTGGAACGCCTTCCAAACCGTAACCAAAATGAAAAGATTACGGTTCGAAGCCCTGAAAACAAATATTATTATGTCACTATACAAACCGGGACATTCAAATAATTTTTAAGTAGTTAGTCTGTAAAGAAACATTAGTTAAACATCACATGGTCAAAGTAAGCGACATTTTTATAAATGTAGTAGTTAAGAAAATTTCTAAATATAATCTTCTATATTTCATCCATTCATCTAACCATATAACCTGCCATTTATAAATTTAAATCGTTTGACTACTAAAGCAATTAAATGAATGTTCGCCATTATTTTTTAATTCTATCATGCTATTCCCCTAATATTTTACACTCTATATCCCACCGGATAGTTCATGATTTTTAACATAGTATCCATGTATTTGAACCTTCTCAAATATACCAAATACAGTTTAAATTTAAAAACCAAATTATTGCAAAACTTGTATCAAAACTATTGTTATTTAATCGCAAGATTGCATATCAATGCAAATATTTAAGGACGGCTCTTATCAATAGAGCTCCCGTCACATGAAATGATAACCCGGACACAAAAAGCATATAAAGGGGGGAGAAAGAACTATCGTTCCATCGTAAAAATAGTTTTAAACTGACTTAAATTGAATTTGAAAATATTTCCAAAATGAAATTGATTCTAAATATATATTATGTTATGATCTTTGAAAATTGGGTGAGATTATTTATGGGTTATTATTAGCTTATCTCCAGAAATTTCTATTATGTTTTATCTAGAATCCTATTTTATTTTATTAAATTACACTATAAGGAATATCAGAAAATCCACTTGTAAAATTTTCGCGATAAGAATCACTTTATTTATTATACGCAAACGCGTGCTTAAATATAATCATATGATAAATGATGAGCGTATGGCAATTTTGTCTGCATTGTGTTGATTTTTAACATTCCCAGAACGAATTTAGATTCAAATTGCGCTTTGATGAAGGATATTTGTATTGAAATGAATTTAATTAATGTTTAACACTTGATGAAAACGACGCACATGTTAACGTCGTATAATATCGTCGCCAAATATATATATATTTGACTCTTTGACAATGACTCTTTAACAATTCTAACTATGATATTAAATATATTTTCAATGCACTTATAATGGCACTATCTGTATTTAATACTGTTGCTGTGAATTTAACCCATGTACGCCCACAGCAATAATTTTTAATACCCCAATTTACAGGCTGACACAACATGTGTATCAAAATATCAGGTCAGTCCAAAAGTTCGTGCGCATTTTTAGAATTTTTTTTAAATAGTGTAAATAAAACACAATTTAACATTAGATTTTGAACCTATCGAAATTTTCGTCGTTTGGTTAATGTATTCGTCGCTTGGCTAATCCAAAGATTTAGTACTAATTCAATTGTTCACATTAAATTATTGATAACAACGCACATTTTTTTGCTATACAAGTATTTGATTTAGATGAGAATAAATTCACAACTTATCAATCATTTGGAGCAGCGAGTGACCATTAAAATGCGAAGAACAGCTCAGGTCATACACAACTGTGGTCATGTAGTGTCTGGATGATTTCACTCGATTAATTAGTATCAAATTACTCAGTAGTCTAAAAATGTTTAATCGCAAGAGCAGTTTTTGTCTTGTTTACATGATAGTCAATGAAGAGTTTATTTTCGATTGTCGATTTATAAAGAAGTGCGTCAATGCCAAATAAATTGGGCATGAAAGCACTTTTTTCAACCTTCTGACGGATGATTCCTGGATTTAAGATATTAATTTACTGCACGAAAAATGGTTAATTGATTGAGAGTGATCTGACAGATTAGATCCGGCGTATTTTAATATTTTTGCTATAAACATTGATTTGTTTCCATGAGAGGAGCATCTATCAGCTCTCAATAAATTATTCGCCCTATGGTGGATTTAATGGGTTTGATCTCTCCTTATGAAGGATGCTGTTATTTGATACTCTCGGTAGATATTTGCGTGTTTATTATTTTTTGATTAGATGGAATAAAAGGCTTATGGCGGAGTGCTCTTCTTGAAAATATTTTTTTCGCAGTTTCGTGCGTAGACTAAATCAAAAAAATCGGGCGTTAGTGTATATCGAAGTTATGATATTTTAAGATAAAAATATTCGGAGCGTTAACGTGTTGATATCATAAGTGAGGTCGAAATATTCTTATGACTTTTTTTTATGGAAAAAAATAAATTCAAGAATGTGTAGCCATGTGTTGTTGGACAAACAGAATACACTTGAATTTTTATATAGTTATGGCGTTTGCACATGCTTTTGATATTGGCTGTAGGCGAAGTGTGAAAATAATATATTTGGCATATATGAGATTGTTAAAGCGTGGTTGTAAAAATATTTAAAGAAACTATTAGCACCGCCGCGATATTGTATTCAATAAAATTATATCACGTTTAACCCTCCTAATCCCACGCACATTCGGCATGGAAACTATTCAGCCTAGTGAAATTATGTAATATCTTATCGCTGATCTACTTCCCGATGTTTATAACGATTTTTCTATACAAACAATTGTAAATATTGTTATCTTGAGACATTGATATACCTATAAACAATTTCCGACCTGTCACGATAAAAAAATTCGAGCGACACACACCGAGCATTGATCGTCTTCTCAGACGATAAATTGGTGTTTCTTCGTGCATTTCGCCATGCATGGAGCCAATACAATCAATTTCGCATTACCAGATTTATATCGTCGATGAAAATTATCGCTCTAAAACAATTGTATCGATCCAACTTCGTTTAATGGAGCTCTGATGAAAAATGATGACCTATCGATAGTGTGGGTCAATTTGCTCGCCGATATTGCAACGTTAAAGTACACATAATTGCCAGAACTATACGATATCAAATTGTATCCAATTTTAAGGATAAAAAGATGTGCGTATAGATGCTTGTGGTTGATTAAAATTATACGTGGGTATTGTGGTCACAAACTCTAACCACAATTAGATTTCTTCAGTAATAAATGATTCAATTCGACGATCGATGTTTCGCACCTATTTTTCCGTTTTTACAATATGATATTAACATTCGATTTGCAATTTTCATATGAACAATTCAATCCAATGATTAATAAATTATTCGTATTTTAAGACTGGATATAAATATGTTAAAAATAATATTTCAAGGCAAAACAAATATATTTTTGTACATCGACTCAAATGTACAATTTTAGCATCGTCATATTTTAATGCTGAATATGCTCAAGAAATTTTTTTAAGCTGAAAGCTGGAATAATTCTATTGTATATAGACCTTGAACAATTTTATAAAAATATCGATTATATATAGGTAGAACCCAAAATGATTTTCGTTTTATTGCTTGACCGTTTTTGGGGATCAATTACACTTAGGCTGCTGCACCTTCAAGTCATTTTTTATGCTCTTTTAGTTATTATATATAATCAAGAATAAAGTTTGTTTGTTAAAATTCAAATTTTAATGCTTTATAATTTTCTCCAAAAAGAGACTGCAATGTGCGCCACTAAAATCCCGGATCCCGAAATTCCGGGATTAGTAAACGTAATCCCAAAAAATTCGGGATTGAAATTTTTATCTAACGGAAATCGTACACCCCACCAGCACGATAAAGGCTACTATATCGAGGCATTCCCCTCAAAATCTGGACGCTTGGAAACAGTGGCGTAAATACTAATTATCGAGCTTAGGCGACGCATAGGGACAGTGACTGTTTAATCTATGTATACATGTATACCAGTACATATATGTTTTCAATCGTTGTATTAAACTTTCCCTACCGGTGATGTATTTACTACACCTCGATTCTAATAATGGGAATATCGATATGAAATTTAATAGATACGGGGTTCAGAATTTTTGTATTCCTCTGTAATATAATTATGAATCACATCAAAGTATCATAGTATATAAGTATTCATCTGCAGCGATGGAAATAAATAATTTGTTGAGAAATCGGGAATTTTAGTTATATTGTTGGTATTATACGAAAATGGGGGCTCACGCGGTCAAACGAAGAGAACTTGGGGATCACATTAACGCAAAAAGCGACCCCTAAACCTGACCTCACAATATAAAATATAATTTTGTTTGTTTAGTGGGAATACAAGGGTATCATTCAATATTGTGAACAATTAGAATATCCATTTAAAAAACGAAAATATTTATGGGTACATCTTATAGATTTATAGAATCTTGGTTTTTGAATCAAATTTTTGTTAAATAATCATAAAGAGGAAGTTATTAATGAATTTATGAACAGATTTTTTTTCTCCATACGTTTGCAACATTAATCGATGATAATGTATCGATATGTTAATTTATTGGCAATGCTATATTGCTGTCCGTTGTGCTAGAATATATCTGTATTCCAACGGGTCGATCTAGTTTTTTTCACGCATTTTCGTCATGCTGTATCTGTCAAATAGGCATTGTCAAATAATCTCTTAAACATGACACCTAAGCTGATATTATGACACTACAATACACATTGTCGAGGATATTTAGGATCGCATTATGTCATGTGCGAGTACACACATTGAAGAATAAATATTATTTTAATGATTAAAAAAAATGTATATAGATGTGAATCAATGCGGAATATCCTGCTTAAGGATGTTTGCGTTTCGATGTGGATAAGATTGAAGGGGGTGTGTTTTTTGGCGGATTTTTTGTTAGTCGAAATGGGGTAGATTTTTCGCATAGTTCTGAGAGGTGAATAACGTCGCTTGGGTGTATTCGGATTATGAGGGATTTTAATGAGTTCGGATTTGTGTTTGTAAATATTTTGATTTTAAATAAGTGGTTGTGGATTATGGTATTCGTGGTCATGGTTTTTGGGTTCTATGGTCATCTTTGAATTTTCTTATGATAACACATCTGACGGAACAGACGTAAAAATGCTCTTCAGTCGGCCGCTGGCTTTCGACAATAGACAACGTGTTCGCGTCGTGCTTCGGAAAGCAAACACGAGCTGTGCTCGTAGTTATAGGGTCTTCGGAAAACTCTAAAAGTAGTGATTTTGTTCTTGGATATATTAAATCGATATTGAATAATACTTTGATGGCTCAAATATTGATATTTCACAGTGACAATCCGAAAAAAAAAATTAATTAACTCACAATTAATTTTTTTTTATCAATAAAAATATTTTTTAAAAAATTTTCAACATAATTTTAAGCAACATAGATCTATCGCAATTGCGCCGATATAAACAAATTTTGATATTTTCGAATGATTTATTGAAATTTCGATGTATCAAGTCAACCGTAAGTAATCGGCCTCTTCCGCTCTATATGTGATATAAATCATATTGTATCAACATTTCGCGTAAGAAGTCTGATATTTCTTTGTATTTCTTATGAATCGACTTGAAAACGCGTATGTAAATTCTTAACGAATGAAGCTTTTTAAAGGCTTTTCTTTGCGGGCCGTTTGTATATGAATGAATTCCGCAAAGAAAAGCTTTTTGCAAATCGGAAAATCGATACCGATTTTAATGCCCTAATACGAAATGAATGCCCACATATTTTTTAATCAATACAATACCGAATTTATCGTACGCCATGTATAAACATGAAAAAACAGCGCTTCTCAATTGCAAATTCGGTCGTATATAAATGCTAATGTGTCTGTGGCTTTCATCGCCGACGCCGCTTGTATTTATTGCGATTTTGTTGGCAAAAACCAATGTTGCTTAGAATTTTGATTCAATTTCACACAATAATAAGCCCGTCTCTTAAGGGTGGCTCAATAAAATTATGCGAAACATTATGAAAGTGTATGAAATTCATAGAAGAAATTCGCACTCGAGATTTAATTACATAAATTAAAGTCTCACCCGAAACCAAATAACAACCAAATTACACGACCAAGAGGTCGACTATTGTTTGCCGTGTCTCCTCATGAATTATTCATCGAGTTTCCCAAACATTTTCCGAGCGGTTAAAATAACCCCCTTTTTAAAAAAAAAAGGGAAATTAAATCAGCGTTTTTCCGACGCGTATTTTGCACTAAATTTAACGTACACGTCACGGTTGTAGCATTTCGGAATTTTAATTTGGGGTGTTGAATGACCGCATCAATGGACACTATTATTAGATGCTCAAAAATTTTTATACACGCCAAGCATAGTTCGTCTTCTCAAAGTATCCATTATCAAATAAAAGCAATCCCCATATGAGAATTTTCCAGGGATAAAGACTCAAATATCTTAATACCTTCGATATCTCAAATTTGATTTTTCCCACAGTGCGGATTTGAACCCGAGCCTTTATAATCCGAATCCAGGAACTAACTCACGATTCTCGGTCTATATGATATGAGGAACAAATTAAGCGTCGAATTTATGAGCAATTTGTCATTCCAGCAACGCGATACGACATCACAACGAAATCATTCATAATTTTTATCATACTTGATCAGTTATTTATTTTAGTCATTAAATAAGGCCTTGGCATTAAGTTGTGCGCTTTTTCGACATGTCCAATCATCATCGAAAATGAATCTTCCGAATGTATTTGGAGTTTGAGGTCATAACTGCTTCTGAAGCGCCGCAATGCAAATCGCCATGTATATTCCAAGATATAATTCGAGTTTCGGAAACTTTTTTGCGCTGAAAAAACTTGGCAAAATATCATTAGGAAGTTTCACATAATCTCGATCTAAGATAACTTAAGTGTATCTTGATCCCTGTCAGGAACATAACTTAGGACCGCAAAACTTGCCAAACCTAAAACTTTGAACCCATACACTTTAATAAATCAATAGGTCGACATCAAATATTATTTAATTTTGATTCAATCAATTATATCAATGCTCGATGGAATTCATCCCTATTCATACGCAAAATCATACACAATAAATGCATAATATCCATACAATTTTATCCGTTAATAATCTAATGTTATCTAAGTGTTATATAGACTGATCCACATATTATTTTTATACACGATATTTAATCAGAATGAAGTCAAATTTGCGGTAGATTGTTTTGTTTCGATAGTAGCAGCGTTTTAGATAGCAATTATATCAGTTGTAGTATATATTAGCACTATCTATATCTGACTCATTTTTCATCTAGGCGCCTATAGATAAATGCCATAATGTCTTCCAAAAGACGAAATTAGATAGCGATGCAGCGTGAAAGGGTTGAATGAATAAATCGAGAAGAAATGTCTAAAATTGGCTTAGCTCTGGAAGCGCCATATATCAAATGGATATTTCTATTTTCGAATATACGAAGCTTCACTCGTATCATCTCAGTGTCGAATTTATTTTTGGATTCAATATAAATCGATTTTATGACCCAATTCTCGGATTGAAAATTTAATTCGGGAGACTGGCGTATTTTTAAAATAATTTTGATAAAACGGATTATGAAAATAGTTTAAGCAACATTGCTTGGGTCATTTAAGCGAATATCGTAATCCAAAGCTCTAACCATATTAATATATAATATATATCTCGGATATAACGAGTGCCAAAAAATTAACATTTTGCCTTTTTATTAATCTTTATCGACAGAAATAAATTCATGTGTATTTTAAAAATTAAGAACAAATATGACAGTGGATCATTTATGGATCCTATTTAAAAAAATGTTATTTAAATAATAATATTCTGATTTAACCATTTAACCATTTGTGTTTTCAAATATTTCTATCAGATTATTAATTTTAATGAATTCAAGAAATTTAAAATATAAAATCATCTTAAGAAGATCGAAGCGTTTTTATGTATGCTCGTTATAAGCGTTAAACATCTCTTTCTAAACAATTTCTTATACAATTATTGGTTATAACTGTAATATATTTGTCCTTCTACGAAGAGTCGATCAATTAGTTATGTATTTAAATGCTGTAGCTCTAAATTATGCTCAAATTATTTTTAAGTTTTCAAACGTTTATCTGATTTTAAATGGCATTGTATGCTGTGACTAACACATTGTTGATCTTTTTCTTCACTATAATATTGCTTTTCTTGAGATATGATGGTATTCATCTTGATATTAAAAGCTTAATATTCAACAACTATATATATTTTTTTCGTCTCAAGTTTCAAACGCGCTTCATTTTATGATTTTATTCTAATAAATGACAGTAATATAGTGCTATAATGTTGTTAAATGACTCAAAATGATTTATGAAAACATAATTTGTGAGTATTGAATTACATTGCAATATTTTAACATCCGGCTCTATCGAGCCGGTTCAAACTTGCAATTTTTTATATTCGCTCTGTATATATATTCATCAATATCTGATTAAGATGTCTCAGATTATTCGATTGATTGGAATTTTACATTGATTTCCACGACCGATGGAAATGATGGATGACAAAACTCTTCTGGGCGATATTGCAGATAATCACATAGCAATAAATAAAATGAATTCTCAACGGCTGTCAACAAAGGTAAACAACGATCTCAATGTAATTGAGAACATCCTGCCATTTGTGTCCGTTTACATCGTGGGAATAATCGATTTTTCATTATGAAGAATTTGTGTCATTTTCCTTATGTCACATGAGATTTTTGTTTTTTTCTGTCGCAAATATGAACGTGGGTCTTTGGCACGTGGCACTTAACTTAATAAATTTATGGACATCATAATGGGCGCTGTAAAAATAGTTGTCAAATATTGTGCTTCTTTTGGAACAACATGTCGCTGGAGTCAATCCTGTTTATGATGGAGCGGCTCTTTATTGTTTTTATGATTGACAGTGTAATGCAAATTTTTATTAATTGAGTGTCTTAGCCACTGTGGTGGCGGGTCTCTGGAAATATGCTAATGAATGATAATCTCGCATAATCATCGGAAATATGACCGTATGGAATTAGGTATGATTTGTGAGCTTTTATTGAAAATATGTTGATTTTACTACCCATAAACTACAATATTATTGTATCTATTTATAATAGGCTATAACTAGGGGAATTCGTATCGTCGTTCAACGTTTTAATGTGCTGCGGTACCACAGTTAAATGTAGGATACTGGTTAAAAAATATATATATGATTATGTGCTATTCTCATTGTATTTCTGTAACATCTTTCAACCATCAAAAAGTCATGTTAACTCATTCCCGTCGGGCAACGTCTACGTGCATCTTTCGTGTACACTCAAGCTTCTTTTTGTGTGATTTCGAAGTTATGCGGTTTTTTTAAAGCAATTTTTTTTATTTTCATAAAGAGTAAGTATCGAGATATTTTCAATAAAATAGGAAATAAATCATCAACAATAACCGAAATTTGGAAAAAAATATAATTTGGAACTGCGTAAATCATATTGCATCTGCTATCGATGAATTACGACCACGCCCTTTATTCTGGTTTATATTTTTGAAAAAAAAAAATGATTTCATCTTATTGCACTTTTCGAATGTTTCGACTTTCAAAAATACATTCTCCAAAGAAATTTCCAAAATTCCAACTACTTACCGAGTTATAGCTATTTTAGTGACGCGACATCTTGGTCAGTCCTACCATAGTGAAATCTTTTAACGCGTTTTTCTCGAAACTACTTTTTTCAACACGGTTGACATCATATCTCAAGTTTTAATTAATTAATTTACTCCAAACTGGGTACGAATCTTTTCTATAAAACCCTCTATTATTCCTACCAGATTTATGTCAAAAATGATTTTTTGACTGTTTAAAAAAATTAAAATTGACAAAATAAGGCCATAAAATGATTTGACTGATTTTTTTTAAGCAGCCAGATGTCAGACATTCTTAAAATTTTACCAATGATGCGAGACGTCTTTTAAATTTTATCAAAAATGCTATTTTCAACTGTCTTACTGTTTTCCCGTTTTTTTAAATTATTTTTTTATGCGATTTTGGATATATTTTATATAGCTGTTTTAAAGTTATGCGGTTTTTAAAATCCATGGAACGCATCTTTACTTTTTCTATGTATGTCATGCACCGCACAAAAAAGGTTTAAGTATACTATCATAAGTAGGGAATCCAATTCCGGGATCCCGGACAGTTTTAGGTGCTTATGAATCCCGGGACTAATAAACGTAATCCCGAAAAATCCGGGATTGAAATTTTTATGTATCCGAAATCGGAACGCTTGAAAACAGTGGTGTAATTACTAATTACCAAACTTAGGCGACGTCTAGGGGCAGTGACTGTTTAATCTATGTATACATATATACAGTACATATATGTTTTTCAAATTTTTATATTAACCTACCGGTGATGTATTTACTACACCTCGACTCTGATAATGGGAATATAGATATGAAATATAATAGATACGGGGTTCAGAATTTTTGTATTCCTCTGTAATACAATTACAAATCACATCAAAGTATTATAGTATATAAATTTTCATCTGCAGCAACTGAAATAAATAATTGGTGGCTGAGCGTGCATTTTCAGCAGCAAGTTGCCTGGCTTTCAAAATCAGATCCAAACTAAATGACGAAACACTCGATGCTTTAATGTTACTTCGGGCATATTTTCAAAATAATATTTGAATTTTTTAGTGTTTTATCTATCTCTTTTTGAAATTTATTTTTATCTTTTCTTAAATAAATAAAATTATTTGGCCTTCAAGTATTTTTTATATTAAACGAATGGACTTATTAGCAATATTTGATCAAATTTATCAATGTAATTTCTTAAACTATTGAAAATCCCAGTCCCAGGATCCCGGGACTGATCCCGGGATTGTCTAATGCGATCCCGAAATCCCGGGATCGAAATTTTGGCTCGGGATTGGATTCCCTAATCATAAGTAATGTGATTCATTAGCTTTAAAAATAGGATCTAACGCAATAATCGCAAGTAAACCCGCGTCAGGCGATAGGTAATGTTATAGATAACCGGTCGGGAATGTGTTAATATTAAATTAGCCGTTGATGAGCTGTCAAAGTCATATTTTAACCCTTTTCATTCCTATTTTTTTAGGTTAGGGATAGTGCCAGCTCCTAGTTAATTTCGCGCGTTTTTCAGGTTCAATTCTCGATTTTTAAAATCATTCAATAATTTAAAAAAATAAAAAATAAATGGACTTAATGTTAAAAAGCGTTTATATGATTTAAATAAAAGGGCCAAAAAGGCAAATGGCCAATTAGCGTATTTTTTGGATAAAAAAATATATATTACAGACTTTTTTTAACCAAAAAAATGCATTAAGTACACTTTGCCAACGTTCATCTAGGTTTTTGCTCTAACAGGGACGTGACTTGTATATCATTGATATATTCTACTACTGGAAAAATGCATGCATTTGTATATTCAATAGAACAAAAAATATCATATATTCATTTGCGGTTCATCGGACAGAATAAATCATACTTAAGTTTTAAAAACTCATAACAATATCTCGCTCCCCAATACGCCATGATAAATAGCCCCTTCAAAAAATAAACATTCCAAAAAACCCCCGGCATTAAATAAACAAAATATGCTCGCGAAAAAGGAGACGTTAGCAAGATCCCATTAATCAGGATCTTCTCCCAAACTTCGGACCCTTGCGAGATTAGACGCTAAGTCCGCGGCGACAATCGATTCCTCGTGCGATTTGTAGTTTCGTCATATATCATATAATTTGGTTCGACTTTGGGCGGAATTAGTGTGTTTTATTTCGTGTGAAACTTACAGCGCGGTTTTAATGTGTTTTTTATGGCTTTTTTAGGACCAAACATAAATTCTCGTAATTTATCACGGACAACTCCGTTCAAGATCACGATTATATTTATAATCTAAGCTCTATCGGGTGGCTTTCGAAGGGCAAACTTTTTTATTTCGGCGTCGTTATTACTGGCGCAAAATTTCAGTATAAATAATATCGGTGTTTCTCAAATGTAATCGCGGAAATCGGACGACATTCACGGCAGCCTGTGCTTGAAAATCAAATAAAGCGACGCCGAACAAAAGAGCACCCACTCGATTTCATCCCCTATTATTTGATACAAAACTAATTTTCCGCAATGAGATTAAATTCGTATTTATATATAAATAAACTAAATTTTTAAATCGAAGAAATATAAATCGACTATTTAAATAAACAACATCCTTCGTTTAAGTTCTTTGTGATTGTTTAGGTAATATATTATTATTATAGTTCGTATTATTTAACTAATATTTTTTACAACATGCTTAGCGATTTTTTCAAAAACTTTATACGAATAATTTTATTGCTCGTATATTAGCTTTTATTTATAGTTTATTGCCAAAAAAATATTTTTTAGTGGGTAAAAATATTTTTTATCAAATTCAGTTTTAATCCTTTGTTATTATTGATTTTAATTTAAATTATAGAAATTTGAAGTATGTTTCGATATATTCTGGCGTTTCCACGGACTCATCAACGACATACTTTTTGCATGAATTGTACTATTTAAATTTGTATTTATAATTTTTAAAATTATTTTTCATATGTTTGTAAAACTTATTACATCATAGCAAAAAAATATGTTACTTGATTTAAAATGAGATATTTTCACTGAACTGCTTCCGATTCTTTGCAGTCCGGATTTTTTTTTTTGGAAATATTTGTAATCATTAAGGTTGCCTCCGTTCTGGTCAATATTTTGAGATAGTAGAATAAGATAAAGTAGATAGAAAATAAGGTAGTTTCGTTGCCGCATCCTGTAGTAACCATTTAAAAATCGTATAGCAAATCGAAAATAGAGATATAATTCAAAATCAAAAATACAGTAGATGCGCGGTAATCCGACAAACGTTTTGCAAGGCGGTGTCGGTTTGTCTAATTTGTCGGACTATAGAGTACTGCCTCCGACCCCTTGTAGTCCGGATCTTTTTAGGAATGAGTAGTTTCAATCCAAAAATATATGAAAATTGTAAGATATACATGGACAACACAGCGTTTCATATTATAGAATTAACGTCTTAAACACAATGGTCAACGCAGTTATAAAAAATAAAAATCTGTTTCCGTCATCAAATGTATTCAATGACGATTTTTGAAGCATTTGAACTATCCACTACTAGCCACAAAGTCTTCTTTTTTATCTCCTTGTAAAACAACTTTGCTTTCATGGTCAATATGGGCCCAGAAATAGATGTATGCCCTTTTATTTTCTGAAAAAATCGCATATTCAAAGGTAGTCTCAGGATGTTTAGCTTTATTGACATTTTGCCTCTTGTATGGCCCACAATTGGAGATGAACTTTTGAATGTTCTCGCAGTACTCACTTGCCAACTTACAAAAATATTCATTACGATTTAGGTGGTCCAGAATCACACTTTTGCATTTTTTACATTGACGAAGCTTTGTCCTACATATGTACTATACTTGCATTGGGATGTCGGACTACAGGGGGCGTCGGATTAGACTGGGACCGGATTACTGCGGGTCTGCTGTATTCTTTTCCAAAATAATCCCGCCTACCAGGGATCCAAATCCAGGAAATCGAGGTAAACCTGGATCAAGACTATAGATATTTCTGATATCCCAAATTTGTTGGTACAGTGATTTTTTTTTCCATAATCCCAAATCCGAACCCGAATATTTACAATACGCGTCCGGGATCTAAGCCACTTTATATATCTATACATATTAGACTTTATATATCCATTATTTAATTATTAGTACATATAGTCGATTATTAAATGATATTTCATTGAACTGCATTTTGTTATTTTTATAAAAACATAACTGTTGTCGTAAAGCACAAAAATTGTGAACCACTGATATTACAAAATCCACTAAAGTTCTAAGCGATTTAGGGATTTCAGTAATCTAGACTGCCTTAAGAGGCCGAGAGATCATTATTTACACCCAACAACTTACTGAATAAAACTACTCCATAAGCTTTCCATTATACTTAAAAAGACATTAAAAAGGTTGCTAGAATGGTGCTTATGCCAATTAAAACATTCTTATAATTATACAATTCACTCCGAACGAGAGTTTTATAGTTTGCATAGAAATACATATGAAAACTATAAAAATATTTCTAATATGAAAGTATGCGTCCGCCTTAAGTCATATAACATCCTCCTCCAACGTCCTCCGCCTTAACTTAATTAACCGCTTACTTAAAAAGTAAGCGTCTTCGTTTAAGTTCGGCCGGCGTCGGACGTCTCCGTCGATTCTAATGTTTTAGACGAAGAATTTAATTGACGAATTTATGTAATCAATTACGAATTTTCAGAGTTGCCATATACAAAAATAAAAAAGCTCCGTCACCATGTTACCATGAAGGCTCCCGGATTATCCGTGTTTTTCATTATCCCGACATAATCAATTTACCGTTTTTGTGCGTACATATCGTCGTAAATATTAATCTCGGCGCCGTTGCGGTCCTACAGCGCGTACTATAAGATATTAAAATTAATAATATACGACATTAGGCACGGAGGTCCGATGCGATACAACGTAAATTTGGTTAATTAAATCCATATTCGTTTTTGGCATGTTGTATAAATAATGCGTATCCTATTGGCTACATCAATATTTTAGACCCAGAGCCCGTCTTGACATGACATTTAAGATTCGATTAACACATCTAAGATGATTGATGATTACCAAAGTTATCTCGTCTAAATGTAGCACTCATTTCGATTATAGAACGAGAGTGATTAATTATATTAAATTAATTATGTTGTTTTGATATGAGAACGTGTGAAAAAGCGGCGATTCGATCAACCGATCATCTAGCGTTCGATTAACCGAAATTAATACACTTCGATTCGCAAATTTATTGCATTTGAAAGAGCGCATGCGCAGATACTGCCATGAGGCGCAGACCTTATTAAATCAATCATTTCGTATTTAGATTCCCGAATGTTGTATGCATTGATATTCAGATGAAATAATTCATCATTGCCGTTTGATAAACTTACATTATTCAGCTGACGTTTAATGACCGCACCAAAAATTTAATTTATGCTCAGATAATAAATCTGGTGCGCTTATTCCATATGATCCGACTTACAACAATTACGTCTGATGTATTGACGCAATTCAAGACTGATGTCCAATAAATCAAACGAAATTTTTCAAGGACTAGCCGGGGGATTTACTTGAGTTATTAACGCGATATTGTTCTGAATAGTTTTGCGGAAAAAAAGGCAATAAAAAGTTCTTAATGTATGAAAGTTATGAGACTATTTTGCTCTCATACACACCATAATTTTTGCATATCTTAACTGTTATTATGGACATTATGCCTATTTTTTAGCAGTATATGTACGGAATTCGCTTCGTATGTGAGATAAAAGCGTATTTATGTTAACTTCCTTTTCGAATAAAATTACTTTTTTGTACTTTGTACTAAAGTTGGGCATCCGAAGGCTAAGTGTTGGGATCTATATTTATGATAATATGAAACATAAATTCTTCAAAATACAAATAGACACGAGGAGCATTCAATAATCTATCTATTGAATCAAGAAAAAAAAAAATAAATCAAATTTGATGGATTCGATAGATTCACTTCTTCATCTTTCACATAATGATTTTTTGTTGTTTGTTAATATTGCATACACTTCATTAAAATTGATTGTTTATTTAGAGTTGTCTCAATTTATTAATATAAGGTGCATCCCAAAAGTCATGAAATATATTTTTTTTAAAAAGATTTATCGACAATACCAGTACAATATGATAATATTCTTCAAAGTACTCTTCATGGGCATCATGGGCATAAACATTTTTTCCAAGTTTTTGTCACGTGACATGATCTCGAAACAAGAATGCACTTAACCTTTTAACTGTCAACGACGCACCGGCGCGTCGCATTTGTACGCGCTGATGAGTCATTGGCAATTAAAAGGTTAATCAGCTATCTTGATTCTACTGATGTTCACAGCAGACTGAACTTTGGTGCATTATAAATCCAAGGGTCCCCTCCACCTTACCCAACCGGTTTAAATACGTTGCGATCAGTAGGGGTGTGGAAACAAAATATGTTTCATGACTTTTGGGATGCAGTTTTTTATAAGGCAAATGCATCCCAAAATAGATTCAGTTAGCAAAGATCATTCAATGGGCAGCCCTGATGACTTCTGTTTAATTTATTTAAATATAAAATGGAAGCACCAATATCCGTTAAAATGTGAAAACATTTTTGCATTCACCAATATGTGTGCCTAGTATAAAAAAAAATATTAAAAAATGTTTGTTTACAAAAAAAACATAGTAACTCACCGGTGGTTAAGTGATTAATAGGAAGCTTAGTCGTCAAAATCCACATTGATGAATGATATAATATTAAAATAATCTTTTACGATATAAATTCTTAAAGAAAAATTATTTTTGTCCTTTGCGGTCCTATGTCGAATCTGATTCGACATCGATTTTATTCCGGTGGGTCCTTTGTCGACTCTTGACGCGCGCTCTCGTGAACATATCCGATTATACTTACGATATTTTTTTCGTAATCATATAATATTTTTGTGTGAAACTAACAGATATATAAAATTATTTTTTTCTTAAAAATGTCTTAAATATTTAGGGACCTACTGAAACTTTTTTTTGAACGCAAAGGGTTATTATTCCTAAAAAAAAGTTAATAAGATACTTTGTAATGAACTCTATTCTGGATTTAAGATCATCGCGTTAGACCTAAATTATATTTTCTGTCACCAAAATTCTGAAAACATGTTCTGGATTTTCACTGATCGATTTCAACTTTTCTTGACAATAATTTTATTTGATTCTGCAATTGAAAAACTGAATTGAAAAAGGTTTGACTTGAAAATAAAAAGGTTTAACTTGGCATAAAAAAAATGCATTAGTGACATTTTTCATACCGGAGTAAATGAAAAATATTGCATCAAATGATAATTTATCAGGTCATTAATCAATTTAACATTAAATATATCAAATATTGTTTTGAATGGGGTCAAAATAATCCGCCTTTGGTGAGTGTGGGTTAAGAATATCAAAAGCGTTTCATACGTATTTGATTTCTTAAATGAAAAACATATTTTCTCCAAATTATCACAAATGACATAAGAAATTTTAATACACAAATAAACGACGAGTCGTTCATCTTAAAATATATATTAGGTAACCAAATAAGAAGTGAGGAAATTTCGCTTCGTTTGATAAGAGTGTTTTCTCGTGATAAGAACTCGATTTAAAACAGCTGTCTTAAAGCGATGTTGTTATTAAAGAAAAATGTCAAATTTGTATGTATGAAAATGTAAGAAAATTCTAAAACACAATGGTTTTAATTGTCTGATTTTATAACGCAAAGATCATTAAGTCAACATTGGGTCTTGGACTTGTCTTCTCTTATATTAATACAAAGATATTATATCGGATTCTTTGCGTGCTTATCGAATTTAAAATATTTTTGGTTTCATATCCTTCCATATAATTTTTACGAGTGTTTGATAATATTTAGGGTGCATATTTAAGCCGAAAGTTTGGCGCTGTAATCCACTTCCAAGGGCGTATAAGCATGAATAACTGATAAAATCGCACGAAATTCATAGGCATGTATAAAAATATAGTGTTTTTAAGAAGTGCGCGCTTTTAGAATGATGTTTCATGGTTGACTCCATTGAGGATTTTCATAATGGCTTTTCAGCACGATGGAAAATCTCAAATGAGGGCCAAATTGGCGCATGTTCACAGACGGCAAACATAACACTGGAAACAGTTAATTAGTTGGGATTTACATTGATGAAATATTTCGCCACACAGTCCATATCTCATCGCCAATGTTTGCATTATGTTTGACCCAGTTAACACTAGAAACCGATGCTTAATATTGAATCGCCGTGTTGTTGTGGGCCGCTGAAAATTCGCGTCAAGTGCTTTTTACTTCGAATGCAGCCTTTTAATGTTTCAAGTCGCAGGCTTTCCTCGGGCCATAAAACAGTCTTCAAAATGCGATCGATCAGAACGGTTGCAAAACCCGATGCAACCGCAATGGGGACATTCACAGCAATTTTATAGACGCAACGTGCAACGATTCAAAATGCACATATTGTTATGTTGCATAACGTATTTATAACTCGAAGTCGTTAATAATTTATTACCCTTTCATACATCATGGTCCTCTTTTATCTATTCGTCAACAGTTTCAAAATCGTGTCATAAATCGACCCGCCGTATTTGTGCCTATTATAGCAAGAGACTATCTAATGCAGTTTATGCAGCGATGGTTTTACCATAATTTTTGAATGATTGAATATTAAAATTCCAATAATGTATGTCAAGTAAAAGTTCAACTGAAGACAATCATTCATGGAGCTTTTTACGAAGACAGACATGAAAAGGCTATAAAATTATGGATGTTGTATTCATATGACCCGCTAGACTAGAAGCCTAGAATTTATGATGCTTTGTTGATGTTCGATACTTAAATTACAAATTTGCGAAAGGAAGAAATATTTGTATTCTATAAACAATTTAAAAATTTCCATACCATTCCTTTTTCATAGATTTGGTGTTCAATCAAGACCTGAATAAGTTCTTGATTTTTCATGGTCACTTACTGCTCCAAAATGTAGATGAAACAATCAACGTTAAATTTTGCATTGACTATCATGCAAATAAAAGTATTTTTAACGAAGTTAAAATTAAATTTAACATAATTTAAGCACATTCATATATTGACTGACTTTTCATTCTGGTAAAGAGAGTTTATTTTTTATTCCAAAAAACAATAGTAGAAAAACTGTGAAAATGTTCATTTTAGGTTATCACCATTAAGCTTAAAGTTTATGTTAGTAGCATTAAAATGATTATGATTTATAAACATTTTGCTTAAGATCAGATTATAAACTTGCGAACAATAGACGATTAAGAGATATTTCCATTTTATTTTTTATACAATAATTTTTTGCAGTTTATAAACAATATAATAAACTAGGGCCTATATAAAAATAAATGCGTTGTTATCAATATCAATAGTGATATCTGCAATCAGGGCTTCGAACCAGAAATGTACACGTGTTTATCGCGTCTGTCGCGCATCATGTATTTCGAACAACGCGTTAGCATTGAGTTTTGTTTTAAGTTGCAAACAAGTGAAAAATAAACTCATGAAATGTTAAAATCGGTGTATAGCGATAATGTGGTAACACTGACGACTGTTTATAAGTAGTATGAGCAAAATTTGTTCCCAGATTTTTGACTGACGAACAGAAGGTAAATCGTGTTTGAGTTTGGAATTGAAGGATCGTCTTCAAGCAGATCCGGACTTCATGGTCAAAATTATAACTAGAGATGAAAGTTGGGTCTATGGCTATGACCCTGAGACGAAAATGCAGAGTTCCCAATGGAAAACTCCTAACTCCGCTCGCCCTAAAAAGGCACGTCAGTCAAATTCGAACTTCAAGATCATGCTCATTATTTTTTTCAATAGTAAAGGCATAGTGCGATCAGATTCGTCCGATTGAGTTAGTTCCAAGGGAAACAATTGTAAATTCAAAATTTTACCAAGGCATAGTGCAAGATATACGAAGAAAGAGACCAGAATAATGGGCTAATTAATAGCTTGGAAAAAATCTTCCTGTGTGTCCACATCCACCTTATTCTCCAGATTTAGCACCATACGATTTCTGGCTCTTTCCAAAAATAAAAACCGTGCTTAAAGGAAAACGTTTTGACACCATTCCTGACAATGAAATGGCCATGAAAGAGCAACTGAACGCCTTTCCGAAAGAAACCTTCCAAAAATGTTTCTAGTCATGGATTCAACGTTGGGATAAGTAAATCTCCAGCCAAGGATAGTATAATATTATACTTTGATCAACCCAAATTCCAGTTTATGCATTAAATCATTATTATGTATTTTGACTCCCAAATTTGAATTTGTTTTTTAGTACTATGTACTAAGAATAGTACTTCCAAACTTCCAGTCAATAAATATAAAGTCAATATCCCTTTGTTTATATTATATTTATAGCAGAATCGAAAACCGTTATTTTCACCGGAACGAAAACCGTAACCAAAACCGATATAAATATTTTGTAAATGAACCGGAACGAAAAACATGATGTTTCAAAGCCCTAACTGCAATTGAGTAAAATTGGAAATATTTGATCTGGCGCTTCATCCGAAGCAGTTATGCCGTTCAAATTCAAGCATAATTGATTAATTCGAGCATTTACGTATTAAATGATTGCAAAAATTTTACGGCTATATTATTAGCATTTAGGTCAGTTTACTCTATCACTTATAAAGGTATTACGTGTAGTAATTTACGAGCATTTAAAATGTATGCATTGGTTTGGAGATATAATCATCTTAAATAATTATCGAGAACGGTCTCTATTTATGGATATTTTATTATCTTCATGCAGAATGTTGGCATACTTATTATATTTCTAAGGTAAACACAATTATGTTTTATTGAACGTTTCAATAGTGGCGCTTAACAGATATTACGTCTACCGATTTGCCTTTAGATCATATATTTTAGCTGAAACGTACATCATAATTTGATACTCGGTAAGATTGAATTTTCATATCCTGAGTCGATTACTACATGATCATTAGATGATATAATAGATCAATGTAGACGAATTGAATTACGATTTTGATTCAAATTTAATCATATTTCTTAAAGTCATAAGATAAATTTCAATGAATAGCTACAATTTTATTACGTGTTTTAATTCCGAAACGTACAACGTATAAATAATGCTGTACAGAGCATATTTCAACGTATCAAGCAGAGCCATTTATCAGAGTAATGCGTGAGTTGTGCTTTTTTTTTCATAGAAAGAAATATGAGTTTTGCTAACACGTTGAAACCATCAGGAAAACTTCATATTAAACGTTTTTCATCATTTTTGCCAGCCGACTATGAAATCGAAGAAAATTTGCTTAAGCAGTGTATCCAAAACGGGAAACAGGAAATAACGCTTAACCAAAAATGTTAAGCACAGCCTAATGGAAAATGCTTGTTTAGGCATTTTTCATATTTTCGCACCTCGTTTTTTTTTGGAATAAAAACATGATGAAATACTTATTGATCGGAATCTAAGTTCTTCTGCTTGGTGTGAAGGGCAAATTGATTATGGCTTCGTTAAAAGTTCTGATATTGAATAGATTCTTGGAAATAAACTTGCAAAAGCGATCACTGTTGAAGACTGGGAAAAAATATATACTATCTATTATGCATAAGTTTTTTGCCATTTTATTGACCATTTGAATCTGTGACCTTTTGCCTTTTAACAGGCAATATTTGGATCATATGAATAAAAAAAGATTTAGCTCTGACCGTATGAAATTGTTAATGCTTTTCCCTTTTTTTTTCGAAGTGTCGACTATAAAGTGTGTTCTAAAAATATCTGAAGAATTGATAATCCATTGGAGTGAAGTCCAATATGGCCCAGTGTTGGCATGAAAGATTATGATTTAACATCAAGTATGCCTAGGAAATGGTATTCGATCTAATCAAGTGATCACTATAGCACTTAATTATGACAGTTTTCAGACAGTTCTAGTTTTAATGATTTAAATGAAAATCACTAGAATCATCTTCTTTGGTCTATTCCTTCAGGATTTATCATTCAACTTATCGGCACTCTTAGTTATGCTTAAATTTGTTAGAAGTATATTAATAATTTTTTAAAATATCAAACAAGTAAATTGACAATATTTTGATACTAATATGAGTGTTTTAAATGCTTCTTTCGGTATACGATAAACAGTGATGTCCTTATCAGGGTGTCTTTTATGAAGAAGCTTGGAGGCTTCATGACCGTGTTATATTCTTGACTTGGATTTTTGGCAAAAGTAGATGGTTTACAACCATCAGACACTGTGGAATTACATAACTTAAATACTTCAACTGTCGCATCAAACCGCTAAAAATTTCAGCACCTCCCCCTAATAAACCCAAACACCCCAAAAAGTTAAAGCCTTAGGGGTGCGGTGAGGACTTCACTGGGAATAACTAATCTAAGGTGTACATTGCATGTTTGATCCTCAATTCATCCTCTATTGTCTTGATAATACAGATTTCAACGGTATTTTTTTATAACATGGATACATTGAATATTTCTTTAATACTGATTAAAAATATGTCAAAAGTTGATACAAGTTTGTGACAAATTATAATAAAAATCCGCTAATGTTCGATTCAGATATGCATATATGTCAAGGTCGGACGTACCAACTGAGGCATACATACACGTCGAATTTGATGCAATATGTACAATACAATGCCGTACACTAAAAGCAATATTTAACACGTTCGTCGCTACGTTCACCAGATATCCGCGATGGGCGTTTCCTCGTCGCGTAATTTTAGATAGACGATTTCTTCCTCCATTTAAATACAATTTAGCAGGTTATTTCATTTCTATTTAATGGACAGATGCAAATATAAAATAAACGGAATATAATGTAGCATGATAGTCATTAAAATAGTCCAAACACATATGAGGTGATTTTGAACAATTAGGACAAAATGTTGAGACCCTTTTTACATTTTTTTTCGCTTCCAGGCGATCGAGAATTTGTCTCAACTTTATTAACTTCTAAACCGTCTGTTTGTATTTGCTTATCTTCACTTTGTTTTCTATAGTTTGCTTCGACTATCGAAATTAGGCCCCGTGAGAAACAACACTGATTCAGGTTGGGCGACGAGCGTGTTAATAATAAAATACTACAAATATATTGTAAATTAATTTGAACACGCCACGTCTGTAATAAATCACATCAGCTTTAAGAACAATATTTTTAGGACGGTGTTAAATCTTTCCAAAGAATAACGCTTGAGTGGGCTTAAAAATTGATTTTCCATTAAAATTGCGACCCTTTTAGCATAAAATACAAATGTGTTTTGAATCCAATAAACAATGAATGACAGCAGCTTGCTCCTCGGCTTAGATCATATGAGTTCTCGAATCGAAAAATAAGATTAATCTGCGTCTAGACGTACTGTAAATTTAATGGTCCATATTTCACAGCCATAAGCGTTGAGTTTTATTCTAATTGTGCTTATTTGTTGGACAATTTGCATTCGAGTCGATACCATAATAGATAATAACATGTGTAGAATGCTGCCATAAGGTACAAGGTCCTTATTTATTCTATCTGAGTTATTGCCCGCTATGATTTCATACGTTGTTGTAGATTTGCTCGGAGATATTGTAGTATTTTTTTAAATTCGCCATGCTTTTTGAGTTATAGCCGCCGTAGATTCATTGATACGTTGTATGGCAAATTTGCTCACGAATTTAATTCGAACATTGACCCATAACTGTCTTATCGTGTTTATGGCGAATGTGAGTTATTTTTTTCGATAAATAATAATAAATAAATAATTTGATACACTCAAAATTGGAACGCCCGCAATTAAATAAGTTGTGACCCCATGAGATCCTTATCGGTCACGAATGCGCGATTTCGATCTCGCGTTTACGAAATTCACACGTCAACCTCATCTTCTGTAAAATTTTAAGCTTAGAAACGAGTTTAAGTTTCGTATGCATTCAAATCCGGAAATCTGATGGATTAACTTTTCAGAGTGACGGTCGAAATTTTTTGGCAATTTCGTCGAAATGCTCCAGTTTTCCAGAGATTAACTTATCGTCTTTGTGTCAAAAGGAGATTAATGTGTCATGATACTCAAAGAAAGATATTTCACTGGAGTAGGTCGCTGTACGTTGATCTTTTGATGGATATGTACATTAGCATTGTGGTTAAAATTACAATGTGACTTAATTGAGATATAAAATTGCAATAATTCTCCGGATCACATTTGATACAATCCAAATGGAGAGTCACGATCCTGTCATTCAAATGACTAATTTACTAATAATTCACAACATCAAAAGTGAATGACATTCGATAAAATTGGCCTTCTTCTCCACAAATGAATGCAATTTTGACACGTCCCAGTACCGAAACGTTGCGATCGCGCCATATATAATAATATATATTCGTTTATGGTGTTTTAAGTTCCACCCAAGCACGCGACCAAATTAAAGACCTTTTATATTTATGACCGGATGGTTTTTTACGACCGCGATAATTTGTGAGCCCGACCGAAAGGGGTAGAAAATCTGGCGCCCTTTCACCGTATTTTTCTTCTTTTTCGAAAAAACTGAAAAAATCACTCGCGTTCTAATCTTTAAATCTCGTTCGTACTTCTTATCAGAAATATCACCATAATATATGTGTCAGAAAAAATATTTCCAACCGAAATATGCAGGTAGCAAACACGCACGGCCTTTCATGAGACCTTGGTAGCAATTTTTGCTCTTATGTCGTGTGGGTGCCGAAATTTAAAAATAATAAACACGGGGTCTATTATCGTAATTATTAAAATTATGAAGCATGTCCGTCGGCGATTATAAGATTGTCACGTTGTTGCCTGCGCTTTGTTTAAAATATTACACTTAACCACTTCACAGATAAGTATTTTTTCATCAAGCTGCAAAGCCTTTATTTAACATGCTTAAAAAATGTGGCATGTTAATCATTTACCATCAAAATATCGCAGCAGATAACTAAAAATACAAAAATATTAATAGTATTTTTTTTTATAGAAAACAGACATACAAACATATGTTTAAAATTGTATTTGGATTGCTATGGGTGCATTGAATTTTTATTCTTTTCAAATATATGCTTATTTCTTATGGAAAATATTAATACTTCATATCATCATCAATATCCTTCAATATGAATTAATTCAGAGTCGAAATAAAAATTTGAAAATGTACCAACAATACATATGCGATCATGAATAATAATCAAATTTGATTGCCCTGAAATGAATAAAATAATTGAACGCTTTAATAACCGGTCACGCCAAATTGCATGTTTACCATATGCTGTTTTTTTTATCAACAAATAGGTAATTTAAATTCGAAATAATAGTAGATACGGTAGAATATGAATATAAATACAGTGAAAACACCAGCGGCCTCAATAACGTCATATTGACTGAATATAACTTTGTTTTATATATTTTTTAATTATCCAGGACCAAGACCTTTTTAATATCCACACAATTTACGTTATACATTTACTTTTTAATATTTGATTTAAGACTTTAAATTTGAAGGTAGTGTCGTCAAGCGAGAGGTTTGCTAGATATACATTCTTATACCGTTCATCCGATTGCGATTAAACTTTGTTGAGTTATTGGGCGTGTATCCGAGAAAGTTTTTATATGGGCACAAACATTATTCCTGTGCGAATTTTTTTTTGCGAGACATTTAACAGATGCACCATATTGGTCTGATGAAGTGAAGGGAACCTTTCAGCCCGCGCTACCCGTGTCCTACAGCAATACACACAATACTGTGTTTCTTTTCAAATAATTATTAAGTGCGTGTGGCAATGCAACGCATGACTCGCTAATTTTATATAAAAATATGAGAAAATTCTGAATGTCATATCATTTTTGCACAATGAAATTCCTCTATTTAACCATGTTTAATTAATGAAAATATTCTGATATTTGACATTCATATTATTGCAATATATTAATTATTCTCTGTATTAACACTTCACACATGACAAAAGATTTTTTTTCTACCAGTATTTTTCTACTCATTGATGCTAAAATTTTAGACAAACATGAATAATCATATTGTACGGTATTTTTTCATATTTGTTTTTATACTTAAGTCATATCATATCATCATTGTGCATGGAAAAAAATCTGATGAAATCTATAAGTTGGTTTTTTTTTATAAGACGAGAATATTTTCAAGACTGGTTTTAACTCTTTTTGGTCAGGTGCCTATGTTTTATGCATTAAAGGAAATTCAGCAATATGAATTGTTGATCTATTGCCTTAATGAGAAGTCCTTCATATGACACCATTGGCATTCCGTTGTTGCATCGAACTGGATTAGTCTTGTATATATTTGGTTTGTTATATTTTGTCCAAATTGGTATTGCATGCAATACTATTACCATAATTGGTATCGTCAAAATGAAATCACAACTTTTTCCTGCATTTTAATCGACCATACCGGTCTTGCCTTTTTAATACATTGCGCCACAATAAATAGGTGAAATTTTGTGCTAAAACACGACCAATAGCGGGTTATCAGCTCAATATATAATTTACGTCCCCACGAATGATTTATAATGGACCAAAGTTGTATAATTATATTATTAACAAGTTAGAAGCCAAGTGCTTTGAAATTGTGGTAATCTAAATACGTTCGGATGCGGATAATCAAAACTGACGAAAGAGTAAATACTAAACTATTTAATAATTCAAATATATTGACGGATATTTTCCATCATTTCGCTTCAATCACTCCATATAAAAATAGCAACGTTTCTCGGTGGTCTTTTTCGCACGTCACTGCTAGCGTACTTCAAACGATGCACCCATTTTAAGATTTCCGCTTGAGAAACATCTCTGAAAGCTTAAAACAATTTAGAATTAATCTCCAACACAGCATCTCTTTATAACGAATTAATCTCTACGTGTGGAATTTTTATATGGCACATAATGCTCTGCATTCCATCACTATCATTCTGTAAATGCAAACGGCCTTACGGCTGTTTGGACGGGCGAAATTTGCTGCATTTTTGGCAAAAATGTTCCACAACAAGATATTTTTATCGAATTCCAAGTCTTATCAAGATATTTTTTTTTTGGTAAATGTTCCAGCTACTTTGTTCCATACTTGATTGCTTTGAGTGCTTTTTGTGCAAATTTGCATCAAAATCTCTTTATGCAAATCCTCCACAACGACCGCTTATTACCATTATATTGTTATTTAAGCGACATTTTTTTCAATCGTAAGATTTTATTATTATAGTCGCTCGATTGGCGCATCTGCATCAAACGAGAGGGTCATTTTTGACCCTTGACGATCATCAATTTTGCACCATTTTCGACCTGGCGATAACCCTTAATGCACGGAATGACCCCGCAATCATCCTTTGTCGGCCCGTTTGCTTGAATGGAGTGAATAATCTGAATAACCGATAGTTCCGTAATTGTTTTCTTGTTTGTGTACAATGCCAGAAATGGGAACGGTAGCGTGCTTTCGTTTCAATTTATTTATGCCATTTCTTAGAAAAAAGTCGTCGATGTCAATTTTAATGGATGTTTTTTATCCTTTGAATTGCTCATGTATCATTATCATAAGCACTGTTTCATTAGAGTTTGATTCATTAATGAATTTTGTGGCGCATAATGGAGTTAACCTTCGCTAAACGACGCGGTGATATTAGTTACCCCATTTATATTCAAACATTTTTCATTGTGTTGTGGAACTTGTAGGTAGTCCCCTGATATAGCGTTTGGCTTAATAACTTAATCATTTTGAATTTAAACCTACAAATTCAAAGCGTAATAACTATGCTAATATAGCTTACAACAACCAAAGAATACAGGATTATATAGCGAACAGACAGACATACATGCATTCGACTTCTTTAACCATTTTTATTATATAGTCTCATTTTATAGACAAAATTCATAAAAATATATGCATATAATGTTAAACTAACCAATGTGTTGAAACCAATAATTGAATTTACAGATTTATCTAAAATAACACTTTTTATACGGCAATTTGAAATTTGGTATAGATTACAACGTTATTTAATAATTAAAAAAAACTTTTCAAGCAAATGTAAAATTATTTATTATTTTAGGCTTTATTGCCATAATTTATAGATCAATTTTTTGTCAAAAATTATGATTTTTATTCCTCATAATGACATATTGTTCATAAACGACACAATAAGGTTGGATTATTTTATCATAAAAAAATATAGATTCGATCTTAAAATTAATATGTATATTAACACATTAACTACGGGGAGCATATTAATATCTACTATTAACTCAAATAAGCAATAAAATAGAATTTTGTATTTTAGATAAAAAGATGTTAATAAAATTAAAAAAATAAAAACGTTAACGTAATCCCGAAAAATTGGGGATTGAAATTTTTATCTAATAGAAATCGTACACCTCAGTAACACTAACGTTGAAGGCTACTAAATCGAGACATTCCCGCCGAAATCTGGACGCTTGGAAACAGTGGCGTAACTACTAATTGGCGAGCTTATGCGATGCCTAGGGGCAGTAACTGTCAAATCTATGTATACATATTATACAGTACATATATGTTTTTCAAATTGTTATATTAACCTTTCCTTACCGGTGATGTATTTACTACACCTCGACTCTAATAATGGGAATATCGATATGAAATATAATAGATACGGGGTTCAAAATTTTTGTATTCATCCGTAATATAATTACGAATCACATCGAAGTATTATAGTATATAAATATTCATCTGCAGCGACAGAAATAAATAATTTGTTGAGAAATCGGGAATTTCTGGAGTTTAAATATTACTTCTTACTGCCAACAAATGTGGAGGCTGAGCGTGCATTTTCAGCAGCAGGTTGCCTGGCTACCAAAATCAGATCCAGACTTAATGACGAAACGTTGTATTGATCTATTTTTTATTTGTGTTTTATTATTTTCTTTAATAAATAAAATTTTTTCGCCTTCAAATTATTTTTTTATATTAAACAAATGTAATTATTAGTAATTTTTGATCAAATTTATCAATGTAATTTCTTAAAATATTGAATATCCCGGGATCGGGATGGTCTAATGCAATCCCGAAATCCCGGGATTGAAATTTTGGCTCGGGATTGGATTCCCTATTTGTAACAGTTGTGTTATTTTACATAAATATAAGCGCTACATTGAAAGATTTCCCACGTCGTGGGGCAGACGCGCGCGAAGTTTCCCCGCGGTTAATGTGTTAATGTTACTTATTTAACGTTATATTTTAAGTCACAAATACAATATTTGAGTCAATTTATTATAGTTTTTCGATACATTTACTTACGAGCATATTTCCTCCCCAGTCTGAAGGAGTACGTGTGAACACATTGTGGCTAATATTTATCCTAATATAATTATCATATTATATTCCGTCCATTAAATATCAGTTGAAAATATATAATTGTTAATAATAAGTAAATATTGTGTGTGAAAATATTGATTTGTATTGATAAATGAATATATAAGTGACGATGAAGAAGTTACCGATGGGCAAGGTTCATCAATTCGTCCTGTTTATTTTGGTAAGTCTTGAGATTTTTATACTTGAAATGATGTTATACTGATTTATTCATCTGCTGTATCAATATTTACAACACTTTACAGCATCCTTAGTGTGCTAAAAAATGATTCTGTGTCGAATAACGCCGAATGAATCATTTCGCTCATCTCGTGATGAATGGGCGTGAAAGATCGATATGTGTATGTTTTTAGAAGCATTTGTTAACGTGATTCTTTTTTTCGTGCCGGTGGAATCATTTTCGATCTAGATCCGTGGATGTCGAAGAATAGTTCACCTCGTTTCCTGCGCATTCTATCATGCGTCAGCACTCTTTAACTTCTGTTTTCGATTAATGTTATATTAAACAACACATGGCTTTGAATGATATTCTAATTATGAACAGTCATTACTTAATTTTCTTTCTAAACAACATGCCATTTGTCTGCAGCGAAGTGTTAAAAAACAGGAAAACGAGCTGTTTTAATGCTCCTGAGTGGGATTTTCATTTTAGATAATTAAGATTAAGAGCAGACATAATCGAACGTTTGATGCTGTATGAAATTACTTGATGCTTCACCGACATTGAATCATTCGACTGAAGATACTTTCAATTAGAATAATTGTTTCCTTATGTATATATCAATATTTTTCTTCAATTATCTCAAACGCCCACTTCCAATTTCAATGGATTTAGTTTCCTCCAGTTTGGCCACAAGTATGCGAAAAATTCAAGTGGTTCCTGATGTCTTCCCACGTGTCGAAATAAATTTTTAACACGTTTTTAGAGGCGTGTATTTGAAAACCATGCCCAATCTGAATACGTGACTAATCATTCACAAACAGAACATATTTGGCAACATCTAAAATAAGATTGCAAACATTTCCATACGACGATCACCAAGACTCTTCATGGTTTCAAGCACTAAAAATATATTGTTGAAAGCTCAATCCTTCAACTTTAATCTCATTCAAGCAGGAATGCTTGTCGACATGGAAATATTTTCCGCTTCATGTATAAATACACGAAATTCTTTGAATATCTTAAATTCCTTTCATCCGAAATATTTTTGATGACATGCTGTAGATTGAAGAATGTGTACTCATGATGATGAAATAGATGATGTACAACACTGCATAAATCTGCATTTGATGCGATGTTGATTCAATTAATTCAATCCATTGACCCATCCGTCGGCGAGCGCGATTAACTCTCCCTTTGATCATTTGATAAGTGATGATGGAATTATTTTGCATTTGAATAAAATTTCGGGTGCAATTATCACAGACGAGGCTATGTATTTATAAAAAATGATCAAACCGCAATCACTATAGTTGGATTTTAATCATTGTGACTCAGTCTGGCATTGATAGTCTGTCAGTCTTACATTGTTCGAGTTTTTCGGCAAAAATTTGATTCCTATGCTTTAATTCAAAGTCATAATGTCATACGGTCTTATTGAATTTGAATGTGTGATGAATTTACACTTATATCATGCAATCTATTTAAATTAAATGCAACCTATATGTATACATCATTTGCGTTTCTGTGGGAACGCTTGGTACATTCGTTATAATACGAATATTATGACGAATGATACGTGATTTTGATTGCACAATTGAAGTAAAAACTGTGATAACCAAAAGTAATGTCGGCTCTTTTAAACTATTTTTTTATATCTTGCAATATAAATGTCGACATTTTTGAAAAAAAAAATTTCAATGCTGGTTAAACACTTTCACACTGATTAAAATTACGTTCTTGGACAATTTTTTTCATGATTGCCATCAAAATTTTGGACAGTTTTTATTTAACATTTCATAATAAATAATTCTTTGGGAACTTTGAGAGCATCGAGTTAAAAATCATTTTGAAAATATACCCACAATTTAATCTTTATTTATTTGCCTGGAGACGTGCCCTATTCAGTAGCTCGCACGGTCTTCAGATCTGACACCAGTGGGTTTCTTTGTCTGGGGACGTGTCCTATTCCATGGCGCGTACGGTCTCCAGATCTGACACCACTGGATTTCTTTGTCTAGGGACGTGCAAAAGAATTTATTTACATGACAGAGGTGCCCACAAAAAAAATCCTAATCCCGAAAGAATAACTCCCAAAAAAATTTTGTCGGTCCACGTGCAAAACACCCTGTATATGTAAGATGGAAAAAAGAATTAAACTGAAATCTCCTATATTGTTTGTCTTTTCTTTTAAAAATAAGGTAGTTCCCCTGCCGCATCCTGTATACATTTTTCATTAATGTTCAAAATGATGGTAAAGACATTGATTGAAATGTTAAGATTTCAAATATATTTCTAGGGAGAATTTGGTGTATTTATTTTTTGTATACTAAAAAACGAAACATGAAAACATTGTACAATATGTTGACGACTTCAAAAGCATGATATGCTATGTATCAACACAGCTTCCCGAAAATAAAGATTAAATATCTCTTAAATAGTTTGTGTGTTTTTATAGCCGCCTTAGACATTCCTAGAGCAGTTTTTCACATTTTCACATTACGAGTGGACCCTTTGATGCATTCTGAAGGGTCGCATATTTCTCTTATTATTTATGGCGACACGTGCGCGATGGCACCCCGCAGTGTTATTTCAATGTCGCTCAATCCCGATTTATGTCTTGGAGCACATTCAAAAAATTGTCCATTCAAATCCCAAATATCCATAAGAAAAATAAGCCCGTTCCTCAATTATGCTTCGTCCAACGTTCGTATTTATCTAAGTCGCTGCATTAATGCTCGAATGCAGTTGCGGCGAGACCATCAATCTTTCGCACCGAAAACAAGTGGCCTGATGATTTAATCATGGAAAAACAAATTGTATTATTTGAGTGCTCGTATTTCATCCCTCCCCCGTATAAACCCCATAAAATCTCAGCTGCGTAAAAATATAAATAAGGGGGGGAAGCACGCAAAACCGAGGCAAATATCCGAGATAAGCACAAACAATACTCTATATAATTACGAAATGCTTATTTATTCAAATTAGCTCGGTTCATTTTGCCCCTCGAAATTCTTAATAATTAACCAATTTTCTTTCACTTTGTATACATGTTGTCGACCTCAAAATATATTTCAGCCTCGTTATTAAAATAAATTGCTGAATTCAAAGCGAAGGATGTTTTTGAAACAGGAAAGGATACACGCATCTAAGGGCAGATCGATAAATCTAATATACAGCCTTAACGAGCAGAATATTTAAAATAATAAACAACGCAAAATGAGGTATTTTGACGTGTTGAATATTGAATTTGTTCAAGGAGCGACCTTTACATGATATAAGATTGACTCCATAATCCATTAGCTGGCGATCGCCTCTTATATCCTTCGGGAATAGAATGCTCGACCCCATCAAAATCTATAACGATATGTTGATGTTAAAATTGATATTATATTTTCTTAAATATTTCATCTTAAATATGTCTTATTTTAATTAAACGTGAAGGTTTGTTGGCTACATAAAAATTGTTTCAAATATCAAATAATGAATAATAGGGGATCGAATTTTTTTTTCTTCGTGTATCGTGTTAACCAATGTTTAATAATTCAGTAAATTAAATTTGCAAAGTTATAGACCGACGAAGAAAAGCTGCGCTTCGCGAAGTTGAAGAGAGGAGAGACTTTAAACGCTTTTTTCTCGAAACTACTTTTTTCAAGCTCATGGAAGTGCTCCCACACGCCCTAGATGAGGAATCTTTATGAAATTTGACAAACACGTGTATAATAAACGCCTTCATCGTATATACTACAATTATGCAAAAATATTCAAAAATGTGTATTTAATGAACGAAAAATTGCAAAAAATGTTGATAAAAATACATATTTTTCTTTAATCGCCCACTATTTTTTAATTTTTTAATATTTCTTCCTAATTATAGTTTATACTATACACGATATTATACAGAGTAAAAATATGTTTAATTTTTTTACTGAAAATTACCTGTTCAGGATTTAAGACTTCCATGGTGATGAATGTCATCGCTCGTCTATCGACATACGCCCAACAAGGTAGAAACGTCCCTTAATCAATTTGTATCGAGACACGATTTATAAAATACGTATTATTTGTTACAATTAATCAGAATTCGTTTGATTGTATTCATCTGATAATACTATAATATTAGGATTTTCAATGCTGTTTAAGATTTAAAAAATATATAAATTTAAGCTTAGAAACCTGAGCTTCTTAGATCCTCAATCAAATCTAATTTTAGTGGGATTATTTTGTTGCTCGATTGATGATATATTCGAATAGTAGCAAATAGTTTTCAAGCAACGTTAAAGTTCATTCAACACTCACAGTTGTAACATGTTGCTAAATATTTAATTTATTTTGACGCAACTATATAAATATTTCCAAAATAACGGCGCCAACACTTGATTTGGTGTATTTTATAATTCGTTTTGCAAATTTAAAACATTGTAAATTTGAATAAGTTATAATAAAGGATTGTCCAAATTTAATGCCTGGATGTCAGCACTGCATAATATTTATAGGTGATGTTTTTTCAAATGATATAAACAATTTTATTTTAGTAGAAGACAGTACAATTTTAATTAAGTATACTATGTAACAACTCATTTACATTATTATTTAAAAACGAACAAGAAATCAAAATTGTTTTCAAGCAATATTTTGTTTGGGGATGAAGCTCATTTCACAAAGGATGGATTTGTCAATAAGCATAATTGTAGTATCTGGGGTGGTAAAAATCCTTGTGATATTCAGGAAAGATGTCTGTGTAAAAAGAAAAAGTGTTTGGTTAACATTTTGGGCATTCAAAATTTAAAACTTTTTGATGTGCATGACGTTCATTTCCAGTAAGATACATGTCAAGAAAACAACATATTGGCGTCACATTATATGTTATAGGTCCAAACATAACATATTCATAGTATTTTCACAAATCAATTGATTTTATATGCTATAATTTGATCGAATTAAGAATTACATTGAGAATATTCTTTTTGCTTTATATATAAACGAAAAAATGTATTGTATCAAAATCAAAGTCCACAAGTTGACCTTCTACATCAGGCTTGATTCAATTTATCAACCTTCCTGGAAAACGTGTCACATTTCATTTCGCTTCCATTAGATTGCAGATTAATCTAGAAATTGCCTTTGAAAAAATAGACATTTAAATAGATGCGAATTTTGTGGTTTTCGCAATTCAATTTGTCCAATTAGCTAGATGTAATTTTTGGCCTAATGTTTTATATTAATTTTAGAACAGACCTTTGCATGAATAATCCAAGCGGAAATGTGTCTGTCTGTTTATGGGCGCTGTAAGGATAAGTATGCGTGTTCGTTATATGATGATCATTAAAACGCTTTGATTACTTTTAATTAAAATTTCATCCCTTATATAAACGATGCGCTTATAAATCCTTCGTCATGCGAAAAATGGTCACCAAATCGGCCATCCGAGTCGTAATGAATTGTACGTCGACGATAGTAATTAGAATGGCATTAAATATGCAAAACGATAGAACGAGTCACAGTACGAATTTAATAATCACAAATAAAACTTTCGAAAACAGGATCCTGTAGTAAATTAAATTATGCACGCAATGCACTTGTAATCTTGTAAATAACTTCTGGGCTTTCATGTTTACTACCGTCAGTTTATCTCTTCGGGTAATTGCGAATATTACGATATTCTAGGCAATGTGTTGCCACAGGGTGCTTAAAATGGAACTCATTCCAAATTAAATTGTCTCATGAGAGCTTATAAAATTGTTTATCATTTGTGTAATTATTTAATGATGACACAAATTGCACGAGATGAGTATAAGATTTCAGCAATTTAGATGCAGCTGCAGGTTGCAGAATCTCAATTCTGCAAAAAATCTAATAAAACAGTGTTAATTAACCCATTCCATGCGAGGCGATACGTTGTCATCTGCTCGAGGGCAGGGCTATCATTTCTGTAATGCGATTCTTATATACGCATCAACATCGATGCGATACCAATATATATTGCTTCAGATTACAATCTTAATACTTGACATTCTATATATCTTTTTTTATCTTCAATCACTATTATCATTTGTTCAATGAAATCTATTGTAAGATAATGGCCCATTCAATTTATTTCAATCCATTGATGTATTCCATATGAGATTTTTTAGCAAATATTGAATTCTAGGTACAAATTATGCCATAATATGTTCTTATTTGCTCAAGGGCAAGGCTATCAATAATTCCAAATAACGATTCTGCTAAACTATAATATTTTGATAAATACATAGTCATAAATACAGGTTGAAAGTGAGCATACCAAAAAATGTGCCGCACATTGAAAAGATTAATTCAATCAAAAAAATTCTCAAAGGTTGTGAAATCAATATACGCTCAGCATGATTTGAATTAATTCCCCGGAACAAGAAAAATCTGGAAAGTAAATAAGCTTCCCGGATATTGAATGGGAAACTTTCATCCAAATCTTTTCACGTTTTTTGGAAACTATAAAAAATATATAACGAAGGAATTGATTGCTCGAAGGCAAAACGAAAAAGTTATCAAGGCAATCAAATCTTTACAAATTCATTTCCTTTCAGACTTTGAAACTTATTATCGATTACAAATATATATTAGCGTTCAATATATTATATGAAAAAAATTATTTAATAATATTTATTGCGCCCTCGTGCCGTTTAGTACCTGGAGCGCCGCAGCGTGGCGCCCGAGTCAAGTTGTTCGCAATTAAATTCTGAACGCTCATAGAATCTCATCAATGTGCTTTTTGGCTCCTGTATAATCTGAAAGTATGCGTTTGGCGTAAAACTGGAATTAAAATTGTAAAAATGAATTTACCCCATCGGGAGAAAACTTTGTTCGCCGAAGCAATATATCATCATATTGTGTCTGCAGCAGAACTCAATGAAAATAAAGAACGGCCAACAATAACCTTTCAATAAAACGGAATTGATTAACTGTGAAAAATAAAAATTGGATTTAAAAAAATATATATTGCATGGAAAATCCTAAAATATGCTAAAAAAAAGGCCACACATTTGGATTTGCATTAGGCCATTTTGCGGTTTTATATCTTATCCATTTATTGCTTTTTTAAAATTTTTATACTTTTCCAAATTTCATATAATAATTGGCGAACAAGGGAATATTATTTCTCAAATAAATCTGAAATTTTATATGTTTCTGAAGCTAAGATGATGACTTTGAAACATTAACTCAATAAATACCATTGAGAATTAACGGAATTTAGTCAAAAGCAGGGCCGTAACTAGGGCGTAGCAAAACAGGCGCTCATTCGTTATATCAGCGGTCCGAAAAACGGACCAATTGAGCATACAAACCTTATGGCCACTCCGTCCTCTTTTAGGGCTTTTTGTGGCATTCCCTATGATCTGCACGATCAAGGAAGCAACATAGTATCTCGACGTTTTATATCGTATAGTATTTTTTTACAATCTATCCAATAGGTCGAGTAATTTTGGGACCATCTTTGTATATTATTTCAAATCAAATATTATAATTTAATATATTGCATTTATAATAGTATTAAACAATATTTTGAAAGTGGGTATTATTCGAATAATACAGAGAATGCGTCCCATGCAACATACAAAAAATGACTGCAATTGCAGACGTGTCCACGACGCGTTAATACGTTTGAGTATATATACATTTTATCGCGTTTTTTACTTACAAATGGACTATTGGATAAATACCCTTATTTAATATTTATAATGTAAATATTATACTTATATCACAAATAGGGAGACCAGAAATACATCAAAATTTCGAGAATTTATGGCCAATTTGTATCGAGACACAATTCATAAACAATGTCAATATGAAGGGTATTTCTGGGACTAATCACAGGGAAGAAGTCAGACATGTGTATTTATAGCATTGAATTGAATGAGGCTTCTTTATTTTTTACGCTGTTTTCCATATCTTGGAATCCATCTCGTGATTTTGAATGGTATTTATATCTTTTATACGTAGGTTTTTATAAATTATATGATATGATTTTTCGAAGATATTTTATCGAAGATATTAGGGCTTCTTCGAAATTTCTACGAATTTAGATGAAAAGCTCCCCAGGCCTTCAAATTTTTGATACACGCGCTCAAAATATTATAACCGGATTCAAAGCGGAATATTAAACTAAATTAGAATATACGATATTTACTTATGATATTGGATAGTTTAATATAAATATAATCTCATTTCATAATACGAAATACGCTCAGTCGAACGAGAGCATATATTATGTATCAAACGCGATACGCTCGGAAGATGAAGATTTTTAATTAACAAAACGACTACGTTCATCTTTTGTAAAAATATTTTTGTAAAGGCTGGATAAATATTCATTCGCAAAATTGATTCTATATTTGGAAATGGTCGCGGAAGATTGGGTTTTGTTGTTCGTTTGTATTGAACGCTGTGGTTCGGAGACTATTTTGTTGCTTATGTAAATTGGATCATCATCATCAGCATCATCATGTTTATATCATCGCATGAGTCTATCTCCATTGGAAATTCGATGCTTTGATGGGGGGGAAAAAATACATTTTTAGTCGACACGGCTTCATTCACATATTCAAATGGCCATCGATTCTCCGCGCACTCCTATGTGGGACGTTGCTATGAAGACATTTGAAATCTGCAAACATCATTTAAAAGGATCACAAATAAAAGTGCAAATAACAATGCGAGCAAAAATAGACATGCTCCAACAAACGTCGCCACACAATGGCGACAACGACGTGAATGAATTGAAAAGCCTCGCTCGAATGACATGACACTCAATTAGGACGACAATTTATGCAGACGATTGTGGCTTTTTAGGGTTAACGCGATTCGCATTGTGTCAAAATAGCGATTGACGAATAAATGCACTTTTCATCGTATTTCCGTGAAAAGGTCGAAACGACACCGCAATAGCCGGAACGACCATGACATCCGAAACGACGATCATCGAACCAAATCCCTTTTTAAACCATTTTTTTATATCCGGGGAAAAATGTGGCTCAATTAGCGAGGGCACACAATCGTCTTGCGTGCCATGGTGAAATTGCGCTGTGTACGAAATATTTTCGCGAATGTTATCCGCAAAGGATCCATGCTGAGGATATTAATTTGAAAATATATGTTTTGTACCTCATGCTGCTTCCGTAATGTTTCTTGGCAGCTTCCTGCTGGGGTATTGTCAGCATGGTGCTTCTCAACACTTTTATATTAATATTTAAATAATTACAACTTGTAAGAGAAATTGCGCCAGCAACCCCTTATTAAAACCACTGAGCCCCGAGTGCTACAACACACGATATATGATGAATTTACTTTCATTAAAGTCGATATAACGACCAACTGTTATATAGACATGTAAAAAGTCATCAAATGCATTATAATGGTGAAAAATTTATTATATTCATTTATATAACCAAAATAATTATGATAAAATTGGGATAAAATTATTTAAATTGGTGTTATAGACAAGTAACGATATAACACATGAGTGATTTTTGGACTTGCTTTTCAGTAATTTTCAATATGGGCACAATGCTGTTACAAGTAGATTTAAATATTGATCCACGAATATTATTCTAATACATTCACAAGGGATCGATTTAAGCAAATATTCTGGATGTTGCATTTGAAAGATCCCACCCGGGAATCCATATTTGAAAACTCAAATTCAAAGAACTAGAACTACCGTATCAATATATATATACACTCAAACTGCTTTTCGTGCGATTTCGAAGTTATGCGACTTTTTTAATTAATCTGTTATCGCTAAATTACGACCACGCCCTTTAAGAAGGTATTCTAGTCTAGAATTTTGAAAAAATTCGATTTTGTTTTTTTTTGCATTTTTTGAATGTTTTAATTTTTAAAAATAAATCCTCCACAGAAATTTCCAAAATTTCAATTATTTACGGAGTTATAGCTATTTTAGTGAGACTACAAATAAGCCGGTACTACCAGAATAAAATCTTTAAATGGGTTTTTTTCGAAACTACTTTTTTCTACACGGTTGACATGATATCTCAATTTATAAATACTTGATTTACTTCAAATTGGGTAAAAACTTTTTTTATACAGTCTTCTATTGTTCCTACCAGATTTATGTTAAAATTTAATATCTATTTTTAAAAAAATTAAAACTGTGAAAAAATAAGCTCAAAAAATTTTTTTTTAAACTTAATTTTGTGAAAACGTTTTTTTTTTTTTTTTGAGGTAGGGACTATAGCGTCATCTTTACTAAATAAGAATTATATTGTTAGAAGGACAAAAAAATTACACAGAACAATGCGCATACTATTTCTTTCGAAGAAGAGAGCAATTTTAAGCCATATCGAAAATTGCAACGAACATTATCATACAGCTTTAATAGTGTGTAATTAAAATAATTTATCTAGTGGATGTCTGGTATTAGAGATACCAGATGACGGACATCCTTAAAATATTACCAATAATGCGAGACATCCTTAAAATATTATTTTTTAAATGCCTTATTATTTTCCTGATTTTTTATTAACTTTTTTTGTGCGGTTTTGGGTATATTTTATATAGCTATTTCAAAGTAATGCGGTTTTTAAAATCCGTGGAACGCATCTTCACTTTTTCTATGTAGGTCATAGCTTTTTTTTGTGCGATTTTCTGCGGAACGCATCGACAGCACAAAAATAATAAGAAGTATACTAATGTATAAAAATCCCATTTTAACTCTAATATTTTTTTAACATAAGTATATTTGTTTATATGCTATTAATTATTCCTGAAAATTTCGGACAAGTTGAATAAAAGCGATCTAAACCATCCACATTTTCTTCTGTAATATTTTAAGGCCGCTGATCGTCTTCTCAAGCCAACATTTCGTTACATTCACCGCTGCAGCAGTCGCCTTATTCGGTCGCGGAGACTACACCGGCGGTCATTAGATGCGCCTTAACGCTTCATACTATCATCCTCGATTATGATACCGACCGAGATCAGTTCGTGGATCAAAACGACCAGACTATTAAACGGCGGAATATTTTTTCCTTGCCTCTTTTGAATTTATTAAGTCTAAATACCGCCGATCCGTTGATGATTGTTTCGAAAATATTGGCCATTCGCTAAAGGTTAAGAATTATTGCAAATTCATATTATGTCATATTTGTGTCGTCCGTGCTTCCCTGGGAACGCTACAATTAAACCTAATCCCGATTCCTCAGATAAACGCATTCTTATTCGAACAAAGAAGCTCGACGTTTTCGATGCGCATTTCTAACAATGAAACATTTTTATCTGTGACTATGCATAATAATCTCCTTCGTCGAACAACAAGAAGTATTTTTCCAATAAATTATACATTCGAATGCAAATATTTTCGCAGGTAAACATCCAGAGACTATTCAAATACACAATATCATCTTATCACCATTCAAATATTTGCACTCGAGACCTTTTCTCGGCTAGTGAACCGCCACATCCAGGCAATTCTCTTTTTGTCTGCGCTCTGATAAATATAAATGTATTGAAAACTTTTTTGGTGTCTTTCATAAATGAATAAAATTTAAGATACCTCTCAATTATGCTTAAAAGGGTGTATTATCATCTCAAATACAATCCTTTGGATTGAAAAGTTCATATATGTACATATTTCTTTGGTAAAAAAATTAGTAGTTAAATTTTCCAATTATATTTTATCAAAGAATTGATACCTAAATTTAATATTCAGTATTAATTTAAACATTAGTGAAAGATACCTAGAAATTATCATATAAAATCTTTTAACCTAAACTGAGATTGCTTATGTCCAATGACCAATTTGGCATCATACGAAGATGCATATATGACTATTGCATTATGTTATGTAGCAAATTCCATTGCTGGTGTCGTTTTCACTTGGCAGAAGACCAAATTTGGCCACTCTTCGACGCATTTCTTCGGAAAGGTACATTTGTCAATTCAATCTTCGTGTACAAATGGCACAATCATGTGCATGAAAAGTGGGTTAGTGGGCGTTTTTCTTATAAAACAATAACCCAGGCGCTATTTCATAAAGTGCGTCGTAACAGTTTGAGACTTTACGACGATTTTATAGCCGTGGCTGTCTCTTTGCATCGTACCTTGATTGACAACACATCAACGCCCAGCAACACTCCCATCATCATCGCACATAATTTTCACTTTATTTTTTTTTCACCGCCAAGTCGAGGTCAGTTTCGGAGACGTGTAATTAAAATTTTTCCTTCCAAGCATCTGTATAATTGACGTCAATTCGAACAGGAAACGCCTCTGTCTCGGAAACATTTTACGGCCCATCCAATTACACTCCGATAAATCAATATTTTGTAAACTTCCAACGACCGCTCCAGTGAAAGTGGTCGCGATAGTTCTGAAAAGCGGATAGAAATAGCCCGAATCGGCTAAAATAAACGAATAATATTTTATTGGCCGTAACGACGCTAATAGCACGAATTCGAAAGAATATTTCGTATAGAAAAGTCTAAAATTACTAGAATTAAAAATCCAATTTATGAGCTCCATTTTTAATGGATGCTTAAATTATTGAGTGGATCAACAGTATGACTTTGGTTTCCACAACATGTAATTTAAGAAATGATATTTAATTTCATTTTGAATATTACTACACGACAAAGCCACTTGGGGGCTCATATTGTGTAAACTAAAATTGCCTAAAATCACCAACTCTGTATCAATAAGGATGTCATTGTTCTATACAAAATATTTTAAATCACTAATTATACATTAAAAACTAATTGTATTATTAGTGAAATATGTATTTAATTCAATGAAAAACAAGTCAATTACTGATTAAATTTTAGCGACATATCACGAAGAATTCATATTCCTTGTCTATTTAATTTCTTTTCAAGAAACATCCAAACTTAATAATTCTCCGATTGCTTGACAAGAATCTAATTCTATTGATGATATCAATATGTGTAATTCTTTAGTCCTTAGCGGTATTTATTGGGTTAATGGTCTCTTTGAATATTTCAATCATACCATGGCCCTTAGATCACAATGATGCTTAAAATTAGACGGACCTGCTGAAATCACTAATTAAATCAGATCCTCATCATTAAAGGGTTGTCACAAGGAATCTCACCTCTATAGTCCAAATTGCAGGTACATTTAAAAAGGATCCTTCTCCGAAACTAACTTCCTCAAACTAAAAGAGGGATTGCTAAAAGACACTTTAAAAAAATCTAAATATGTACTCAAACATCAATAGATCTTCAAAGATAAACCATCTCATTCAGCAAGCACTAGCGTGCTATAAAGACATTTGCGATGATAGAAAACTATCCAAACAAAATTGGACACTTTCCAAAGAAAAATTAGCACTATGATTGCATTCACTGATATATCTTCAAATGTAAAAATGAATATCAAGCACAGATGATAACAGCTATTACATGTACACAAATTTCATATGAATATCTATTATTTTTCGCCATGCGTGCTTTAATTTTGGATAGAAAAACATATTCCAAAATTAAATCCAATTTATTCAAATTAACGCTTGAACAGCCGGTCGCATAAATTGATGCGAATGCAATGTATTCGAAATCGGAATTACAATTTGACTATTTTTGACATATGTGCATCGATGTTTAGCACGATGTCAATTATACCATCTAATGGTCGATTTTTCACACTGGCAAAATCAAATCGAAACAGATATATGTTTGACCTATTTTTGTATGAAGATCGGTTTTCATCGATGGCTCTTATGTTCGATCATATGAACATTGAAGATGAAAATCATATTTGTATCATAAAACACTTCAATTCTGCGCTATGAGCGTTAGATGACCCCGTTTAAAAACGCTTTTGATATTTTCCATGACGCATAAAAAAAATATGAGACGATCGCGATTTTAAATTTGATGCGCTCGGTTCTTAAAGTGTTAAATAAAATTATACGCTCATTGCATTGAACAAAAGAAATATGTGACAAAATATGAATGTTAAATAGCCGTGATGGTGAAGCTGTATACGGATATTATGACCTAAAAAAAGCTTGAATTAATATGTGTATTTATGCATTTCAAGCGTTGGACAAGGATCTCATTATTACTTTTCATCATATTTAACTTGGATGAAACCACTATCTGTACAAATGCAATTCGCCAGATCAACAAGGATTTCAGCTGCGGGAAGAGGTATTCTTCCCGTAGGTTTATTTTGTAATCTCGGAGCTGAAACATTCCATCATTTTAGATTTAAAAAAAATGATTGCTAAGGAAAGGGCATTTGTGTCACTATCCGATCACCTTCATCTTTCCGCTCGACTTTTATGACCCGATATCAATCAATACTCAAATACCTTTTTTGTGCGGTAGATGCGTTCCGCGAAAAATCGCACAAAAAAAGTTATGACTTACATAGAAAAAATGAAGATGCATTCCATGGATTTTAAAAACCGCATAACTTTGAAACAGCTATATAAAATATAACCAAAATCGCATAAAAAAAAGTTAATAAAAAACTGGAAAACCAGGAAAATAAGGTAATTTAAAAATAACATTTTTGGTAACATTTAAAGGACGTCTCGCAACATTTAAAATAAAATTTAAAAAAACCGCACAACTTGGAAATCGCACAAAAAAAAAAAGGTTTGAGTGTACATGCATTATTTTTATTCGAAATCCAATATGTTAATATCTTGTCTTCTCCCGCTTCTTCGCTTGTACTAATGCTACTGCGTGCATGTCTGTTAACGCTATCCTTTTGATAATATTCAGAAATATTTGTCAAATTACAGAAGCACTCAAAATAATAAGACACCGGTCAATGATATGGCGCATAAAGTTTTGAATCGCTTAAAAGTTTTCCTGGTCGAACCTTGTCTTCTGAACAAGCCGAGTTCGCCTTTAGCGATTCGCATCCATATATATTTAAACATTAAGGCCATTATTTGATGCGATGCTTCCCCCGAGGAAGTGAAATATGATTCAAAGTAAAACGTATCGTACATAAAAAAGTTCTCCATAGATGAGATTTTGAAGAATAAAGGGCAATTTCCCAGCCCCGCAATTTTACGTTTATTTATATCAATCATATAACGTAAATGATGTACTCATCATATTCCGCCGCAGCTCTAATAAATGTTCGTGTGCAGAGGCCATTCCTTTTTTATTCCAAAATATTTCTTCGCCCATTCTCTCATCCCATGTTTTTTTTTCATACGTTCCATCGAAATAACCATGTGAGGATGATTTCCTTTTTATATAAATAGACAACATTGCTCTATTTCGTGCCGTTTTTTATTGGTTCGCTCTTTTGCGGGGCGCCTGACAGCCTTCGCGGATACTCGATTAATGATCGGGCGTTTTCGATCCACTTCGGCAATGTTCTGTGAATGTACTGTCGTACGAACGTGACATGTTCTACATTGTCATTCATTAGATGCCGTGAATGGTTGGAGGTTTCGCGTGTTTTCAGCAATTTTCTTTGCGTGCGAGCCTGTCACGAAATACTCGGATTGACAACCTTAATCCCGTTTAGGGAGACCGACTCGATGACGATTCGTCATCCATGATTGCCCAGCCGGCATGTTGACCTGACGCCATACTTTGCTGCGACCTCCAGAGTGTTCCATTGTTAAAACGCATTTGCATAATAATCAAAGGGACACATTCGATTGGAGTTCACCGATATTGCTGCTTCTCGATTTTCCTTTTGGCGTCCAAGACTTGTTTGATGTAGATTTGTTTGGGTGCTGATGTCATTCAAGTGACAAGGAATATTTTCTGTCCGGACCCAAATTGAATGCATAAAATAATGCAACTAAGTATGACATTGCTCCGAATGATTTTCCGATGAGGTAGGTCGACTTTTTTTACGACCTCTTTTTATTCAACACATCCATGGCTCGATACTTGGACAATATCGAACGTATAATTTTTCTATCGCTCACTTTCGTAATCTACGACAGAACAAAATCGTCCATAAGACAATAAATCTTGTTCTCATACCAACAATAGAAATTAACCGGTGTAATAAATTTGGCATTGTCAAAATAGTTATAAATCACACGGGACCAGATTGATTGAAGCACTACGTAAAACTGGTTTATGATTTCGCTGTAAAATATATCAATTTTGGAGTTCATACAGAACCAATGATTTACAGTTTTACGAGCAAATTTTTTAACAGTCATCCAACAGCTTCGAGACGTTGACTATTGAGCGAGTATCGAATTAAATGCTATTTTATTCAAATTCAAACATTTCCCACAATAAAAGGTCTGAGAAGGTGATCAACTGATTTGGTCTAATATATTTTCTCCATCGAATAGGGCATATCCATTACAAGAGAGCTTCTTGCAAAACCGGTTTACTACATTCAAGGAAAGTAACATAAAAATGCCTCATGAATGACAAAACGCATTCATAAGAAAAGTACTTATCCATCAATTAGACAAAATAGATTTCTTAAATTTGTTGGCGTTGCTTTTTTATGATTGTATATTTAATATAGATAATTCATCCCCACGGGGATGAAAATCACATTTCGCGCGATACAGAGCATGCTGCCATAATTAGTGCAATAAATTCCAAATTAAAAACTAATATTGCCACTTTACGTTTTAACGTTAACGTTATTATTTTTATGTTTTTATATTTATTATTACATTTTGCGTTAAAAATGTATACACTTTACTGTCCGTACTCATGTTTACGGCTGTTAAAAATGGCGTAAATTTAGCTTCCAAAAAATGTCCTACGAACTTGATATAAATTTAATTTTCTTTTAAGGGATACCAGTAATTTGTAAATATTTCATTTGGGTAAAATATAATATAATATTGTGTATAATAGGGAATTCAATCCCCGGTCAAAATTTTGATCCCGAGATTGCATTAGATCATCATCAATGTGACTGATACAATTTCTTTCTGCTGAGACACGGACTAAAACTCGCAAAATTCCCGATTTCCCGACAAATTATTTATTTCCGTCGCTGCAGATGAATACTTATATACTAAAATACTTTGATTTAATTCGTAATTATATTACGGAGGAATACAAAAATTCTGAACCCTGTATCTATAATATTTCATATCGATATTCCCATTATTAGAGTCGAGGTGTAGTAAATACATCACCGGTAGGGAAAGGTTAATATATCAATTTAAAAAAAAACATGTGTACTGTATAATATGTATACATAGATCAGACTGTTACTGCCCCTAGGCGTCACCTAAGCTCGCCAATTAGTAGTTACGCCACTGTTTCCATGCGTCCACTAATCCTGGGACTCATAAGCACCTAAATCTGTTCGGGATCCCGAGATTGGATTCCCTAATTGTTAGCTAATATATTAGGCTGCGTTTGTATAATATATTAAAACGGTCAACTGGTTGTTTTATGCTGCGTATACACATAGTGGGCGGCTCGACGCATGCGCGTAGCGCCGTTTGGAGTCTTAACTTCTTGAAACTTCTTTCACTGTCAACATCACAGAACACGTTTAAATGCACAATTCTAATATGCTTTTTTTTGTAGAGCTTTAAGCTGATTTTTGGAAGTTTATCTACTCTATACCTCTACTTTTCCTGATGGATTTTACACGCACTACATATCAAAGTGTTATGATTGAAAATTTACAAAATAAATATTGTTTTTTGTATTTTTTGCGAACCTCACCTAAATTTCAGATAAAATTTAATGTAAAACACAATCGACCGTAAATTGTTAATATTTTTAATTATTGTTTAATACGACCTCCAAATTTAAAAATGTATGCAAAATACATTTATTTATAAAGCATTTAATTTATAAACAAATATATAATACAATTTAATTTTAATGTTAAAAAATTCAAATTATCACAGTGTTTTATTGAGGTTTATTTTGATTAGTTCAATAAAGCTCTTTCTTCCTTTACGCGTTGTTTTATGTTACTTTATAAGTTCGAATTAAGTTGAAATTTATTTTATGTTCGAAATTTAGTTTTATAATAAGCAATACAAGGCATTGAATTGGATTGTTTGTTTTAATGGTTAGTTTGAACGAAATTCGTGGAAATTTTCAAGACACAAAGTGGAACACATAACAGGCAGTAATTTTAAACTAGATCGATTTGTTTTGTATCAAAACTTCCTCGTTAAATTAATGATACATAATTATGGATATTGAATGGTATTGAGTTGAAAATCTCATCATTTTAGTATGGGAAAATTCGTAACGAAATGTGTGAAGCTGTTATCTGGAAGACTGGCGTGAACCTCACGATTGGTTGTTTGAGTAATTTAATAGCATTGGAAGCTAAAGCAAACTGTCTGCCCTAGCCTTTGCTAGATTGTATCTGTCAAAATATGCGAAAATTTCAACGGTTTGTAAGTGTTGCCTTTGACCCAACATTGTTGATGCTTATCAGATTGGTTCCGATCTGACAATGGGGTCTGTCGAGCGCCGAAGCGTGGCCAATCAGATGAGATGCTTGGCAGAGGCGCGTCTGATGCTGAGGAATATTCTGACTCACTTTTATGTGATCATGAGAGAGAACAGGATTTCCTGGATCTCATTACATCCGTATAAATTCTGAAATTTATGACTCTCGAAAATCCCTTCCCGCCGGGCTGAATGAGCCAAACCCCCATTTTCTTTCGATCTTCGGCGGAACGAAGCAATCCGAAAAGCATTGTTGCTAAATCTGCACACTTTGTTCCCTAAGGTCAAGGTTCGCAAAGCCACGAGACCCGGATTTGTGATCGCCGCCCACCGGTGCCTTAGGATAATGTGTCATTATTATTAAAAGCTCTTCTCGTATCGTCACATAACAAAGGAGATGATTAAAAAATGCCATCAATATTCCATCGTCTTACATCTCTTGACATTTTGACAATAAGGTGGCAACAGTAATCACGCAAGCACGGACACCATGCCATAATTTGATACGACTGCCAGGATGACACAATCATTTTGCATCTCGAAAGTGGGATAGGCAATCTTTGGCCTGATTCGTTCGTTTAACAATTCCCCTAAGTACGTTTTTTAAATTCCAGGAAATCCTTGGTTTTAAATCCCTTGTGTTGAAAAAATCATCCATAATTCAATCAATAATTTCTACCAAGTTTCTATTCAAGATCACCCACTAGGTTATACATTTCATTTGGTCATTGCCATGTCGATTAAGAATGAAATATGTAATCTTATAACAATATTAATTTGGGCATTTTTGGCATTGTGATGGCAAAAATCAATATTTCGAATATTTTCAAGAATATTTTCCTGAAATTTTCGAAGAACTTCGATTTAAAATTATGCCACTATTATCATAATATCAAAGTGGTGAACATTTTCGTGCACAAAGGGAGCTTCTGTTTCTTACTGATAGTGATCAATATTTCATTAATTAAACAGCGACATGCATCGTTATACACAATGTGTATTAAATGACAAAGAGATCACAAAGCATGCACTCTGTATTGATATATTAACACAACAAAGAGATTTGATTATAATTGAGTATAAAAAATATTCAATCAAAATGTTTTTGCTTATATATTGATCGATTGTTCAAATAGAATTCGTTCGTAGGATCATTGCAATTATTCACATCAATATGCGCAATATCAAATATCTCTGTACGTGTTTTAAATGAATAAATGTATATTTGAGTAGGGTTATCTTAAAAAAAATTGTTCACAAATGGAGCACAACAGCAACGGGAAATTTTATTATGATCCAATTTGAATTTTTGATGCCAAAAATTGAAGTCTAAATTATTTGGCGAGAACTTCCATATTTGCGCATCAATATTTCAATATTAAACTTTGACGTCGGCTGAGTTGGTACTTTCAAAGTTTGAAGGTACACGCGAAAGTCGAAGTTCAATATGTTTCGCATTTTCGAAATGTCGATATAAAAAATGAATTTATTCCACGCGAAACTCATTTATCTGTGACATCCTAATGTTGATAGTCGGCATAATTCCTGGACAGCTCTAAAATGATTTTTTTCGACTTCCGTATCAATCCAAATATTTATAACGGTTTTTTCGGTTTTCGATTCTGCTCTGAGTGATTAATTTTTGATTTTTTAAAAATGTTTTTAAAACTAACAATTTATAACGATATTTTTTTGATGCTTATTGATTGGAAGTTTGGGAGTCTCTGCTTATGATACTGGAATCAGATTTAAATCTGAGATTCAGAATCAAGCTAAACAAAATATATAATAATGACTTAAAATTGTAAGCCGGAATTTTGGTCGATAACAATATTATCTGTAGTATTGATTTAATAGGACAATTAACAGGATGAATATAGAATACAGATTACATTCAATCAAACCAATTCTCATTCGCATAAGACGTGTACCGAACCGATAAAACCGATATTTTCGAATCGAATCAGTTTCGACATAAATAACGGTTTTACCGCTTTTCATCATCACAATTTTCTAAGGCTCACTACAATGACAGACCCCTGTTTCGACACCCAGCTAACGGACAACTTAGTTATTTATTCACGGCGTTATTAAACGAATGTGGGGTCAAGCTCATTCAAATCACTGCGGACAAACTGCTGATTTAGCCGCTTGACCACCTAAATGTGTGGCACAATGTGTTTATTAATAAACTATGAATAATTGCCCATATAAAGTTCATACGTCTCGATAACCGCTCAATTGATCGAACCGCCATTTATTGATTTACAATCAGACGACGTGATTGTTTCACGCCCGGCTTCTTAATAGGCTCTATTGCATTGCAATGCTTCGCACCGAAGAAGGCCACAACGTGGAAATGATCTTGATGAGGGGTCATCATCTTCAGGGACTCCAAGAGCGAAAGCTCTGCTGCCCAATTAACTATTGAGCTTCATGCTGGATAAGTCCTTGTCAATTTATATTATGTATACATCGACTAAAACCATTGTAAATATGTAAAAACTGATTATAATGAGCTAGATTCTGCACTCTTTTTATAAAGGTTCAGATTCAAAACTATGGAAAAAATTACATTAGCAACAAATTTGGGAGATCAAAAGAATCAATATCTTCAATTAATAATCTATTATAGATCCAGCTTATTTGATTACATCATATATTGCATATTTTGGTATCTTAAGTATTATATAATCCCAAACTATTCATTCTATTATAAATCATTTGAATTTCACCTAATTTTCCGATATTTCGGACAAGATCCGCTCATGATCACGGAGTATTATCGCTGCTCTCATTTATGTGCTTAATATAGTCATTCTGTATCAATTTGATGATCGAATTTATTTTTGTATGAAGTAGAAAGTTTGATGGTTTAAGACATAACATCAATCTGAAAAAAGGTAATATACGTAGTACCCAAAATGGCTTTCGTTTTATTACTTGACCGTTTTTGGGGATTAGTTGTACTAGGCTGCTGCATTTTCGTGTTTTGTGCTTTTTTTGTGATTATACTCATCAAGAATAAATTTGTGAATTTAAATGTTACCAGATAAGTGGAGAGAGGTAGATTTTTAATCATATGCTAAAAATTAAGGATTTTTTAAGAAAGATTAATAGGTAATGAATAAAATGATAATATAATTTAATCGTTTTTAATAGTATCTAGTGATATATACGGTTGTATGTAAATTATCCGCCAGAAGATACAACTAATAGATACAGTCCATTGGCAGATCCATTTACAATAATCATTGGTGATGAATATATTCATTATATATACATATATACACTTAAATTTTTTTTGTGCGGTAGATGCGTTCCGCGGAAAATCGCACTAAAAAAGCTATGACTTACATAGAAAAAATGAAGATGCGTTCCATGAATTCTAAAAACCGCATAACTTTGAAACAGCTATATAAAATATATCCAAAATCGCACAAAAAAAAGTTAATAAAAAGCCAAGAAAACACTAAGGCAATTGAAAAATAACATTTTTGGTAACATTTTAAGGATGTCCGGCATTTGGCATCTCTGATGCCAGATATTCGCTAGAGAAATAATAATTAATTTAATTACAAACTATCATATCTTCATATGTATTCTTGTGAAAAAAAGAAAACAATGCTTGAAAAAAAAACCGCATAACTTCGAAATCGCACAAAAAGAGATTTAAAGTATATTTAGGATTGTATTGCTTCCAAATCATACGTTATTATAAATTATTTCCCTATGAAAGCTTTATATTTTTATTCGATTATTATGATTGTGGAGTTATTTCCGATTTTATCGACATTTTTATCGATGCTGAATAAATAGAGCTTTATCCGGAAATCATTTTTTTCGGCAGTATATTATTTTCGCAATATTGTCTCCATGATATATAACGAAATTAATTGAGCGTAAATATTCAAGAAATCATCCCTTAACCGTTTTCCAAATCTGGCATGAATTTTCCAAACAATTGAACCTGACGACGGCGTCATATTGAAGAAACTAATAGCACGGAAGCCGTATCCATCCCCGAAAACATTATCCATTTCATTCGCTCAAATTAAGCAATGGCCATTGTTTATTTTGGCCAAGATCAAAAAAAAAGTGGACAGCGCTTTTTATGGCCCAATAGCGTCGGTGGCGCCTTTGCAAAAAAAATGCCGGAACAGCATTTTTAGCATGCAAATATCGGCTGGAACATAACTTCAGGTGGTATATTGTGTGTTTACGATACAAAACAACGTTATTGGATAAAAACAATCATAATTAAAAGTGTGATACTTATAATATACATGTTTATGGCTTTTTTATAGCCGTAAACTCGAATCGTTCGCATAATTATGGGTTGCCATATTCCGGAGCAAGATGCGTGTGTTTCATTATCTTGTCGTAAAATATTAAGCTCTTTTTAAAATTTAATGAATGAAACATGTGCCTTTGGGTTTTGGATTTAAATCTCGCGTTTCAATTCATTTTTAGGTATGAATTTGAAAGAGCCCCGTCTTATCGCAAAGGACAGAACTTATGCATTCGCTCAATATGTATAAATCTACATACGCTTGTCTGGAGTTTTCCCAAAGTCAATTGCCGACATCAAAACATAACGACCGGAATATTTGTGGTCCATTAAATGGCGTCTTGCTAATGGAACACGACAATAAAATGTTTATTTCAAAATCTGTCCACATGTTAATGTCCACTAACGAACAAGAAGGGCAATGTTAGAATGTGTTTTCTAAAAATATATTTTTTTAAATAGCATCTTGTTTACCTAAACATGTTCATTTTTTACACTACAGTATTTTTAAACATCCACAAATCTATAATATAAAAATGGTGTTTAAATAAAAACACATTTTGCATAACATATCATCATCATCATCATAGTACATTTCAATATTCATTCATAGAAGTGGCTTTTATAGACTGGATAGTTTTCCTTGGAACGTTGTGTGAGACTACTCAAGATGATCATATTGATTTTACTTTGAGCTTCTTGGCATATTGACGAGTTTAATCCCTCGTTGAAAAAAATTATACTAATAGAAAATCATCACATGAAAAGTTCTTTCAAACAAGTCTCATATGGAGATACCCTGAATCCAATAATGTATATAGCATTTTATGAGGAAATAGAAAAATATGATACAGGGGGAAATATTCTACTACATACTTATACCTAATTATTTTATTATTTAACAATCATCGGGACAGCTATTTTATACTATCTCTAGCAATTAATAAAAATATACAGTCGTTCCCACGGTCTTACAGAAGACAAAAAAAAGACAGACGTAAGATATATTAATGACATGGTATGGTATTGGGAGTGTGGGGAACCACGTATGTCAGCGCACGAGCGATAACATTCTTCACCATGGAAGTCCTAAATCCTGAACAAGGGATTTGCAGCAAAATAATTAAACATATTTTTATTTTGTATAATATTGTGTATAGTTTGACCTATAATTAAGAAGAAATATTAAAAAATAAAAAAGTAATGAGCGATCGAAGTAAAATGTGTGTTTTTATCAACATTTTTTGTTCATTAAATAAAAACGTTTAAATATTTTTAAATAATTATAGATCAAAAGATGTAAATATTTATTATACATATATTTGCCAAATTTCATAAAGATTATTCACCTGGGGCGTGTGGGAGTACTTCCGTGAGTTTGGAAGAAGTAGTTTCGAGAAAAACGCATTTAAAATTTCACCTTAACTTCGCGCAGCGCAGCTTTTTCTCGTCAGTCTATAACATTACAAAATGTATTTATATCGACATGAAATTTACTGATTATGATCTTAAACATCGATTCTTTCCGATACACGAATAAATTTTTTTTTTTAACCAACAAGGCAAAAACGCTCCTTAACACATTACCATCGGGTTACGCATAGCATTGTCTTTCGCCTCACGTATGACATATTTTGCAAAATTGCTTTAAATTTTTAACTAGCCGTTAGTTTTTAGAAGATCAGTAGTTTTTAAACTGTGGTGCGTGATAAAAAATATTTTATAATTTATAGAATATAATAATTAAACCTGCGTCTTTAAGTAGTATTTTTTTAAATTTTATTGGAAACTATATAATATATTCGCTCATATTAACATTAATTGACTTCAGGGTGAGTTTTCATACAACATTTTAAAATCAAATTGACATTTATACTGATTTTATGGAATAGCATTTGCATAGTTTAGGAAAGCTTAATATCAATTTTTCAGGCTGATATTGCGATTTTCAGCCCTCGTCAGATGCGTCGTCATGTGGCCCATTCCGATTGTATATCTAAGCTGGTGATGTATAACGTCGTCGCGACACTGTTGCTATTAATTATTTTTGGCGCCGATTTTATTGTCAAATTTGCAATGTAAAATTTAGACATAAATTTAAATTTTATTGCGAATTTATAAACACCCGATGTCTTAAATGGGCATCAATCAGCACACCATCGGCGAAACAATGCGCGATGAGTATTTATGGCTCAGATGATGAGACTTTTAGCTCGAGTGCTAAGACAACACTCTGGCCAGGTAATATGTGAAGACATTTATGCAAATAGTCGTCGAACATTGTAGGATGACCTCTTTTCGAAAATACGGCAAACGCCTTGTCTGCGGGCGATTTTCGTTTCGATTTTTTGACCGGATAATTCGGGTCTGCCCGCTGTATGCAAATAAATTAATTATCACGCGGTGATATATCATGTCGTAGCTATCAAATTTAACAATTCCGTCACTTGGGATTAAGGCCGAGCCCATATTTTCGAGCCGAACATACCTCTAAGGTTTTAGAATGCCCTCGAGGATAGAAACCGTAATGTTCTACACGGTATTCTAATTATTAGCACACATGATTTCCAACTACAAATATAGATTATCTTCACATTCCTTGCATAACACTTCACACACCTCGCATTATTTATCAGCGTTAATAGCACAACAATAATTTCCAATCATAATCGGTCCCAATTCTGTTAGTTCTGATTCCATTAGCGTCGCGATTAGATCTCTTCAGCGTCGGAGGCCGTTTTAATGGCGCTGCGATGGGCGTGCCTCATTCAATTCTTCAATGGTAAAAACGAAACTATTCCTAACTCGGGGCATGAGGTCGTTGCGGAATTTCTATAACGTATGTCAACAAACATATAATTTACCTGTCCATCTGTCTATCCATACAAATGCAGCCGTAATTTGATTATATCTCGGACTTACGGCGATTCCGATAATATATGTTTATCAACTCGAAAATGCATAATTTATTGATCATTGTGTTGGCAGAACTGTTGATCTTCGTATGTGGGTGGAGAGTAACAGCCTGCTTGGGCGAACTGTTTTATCAAAATTAATATATAAAAAGTTGAAACGTCCAATCTACCTTATGTGGCAAACGTTAATTAATAGCACCGCAAAGTCGGGTCATGTGGAGTCGGTGCAAAAGTTTTCGACGTCAGCCTTTTGTGTTGACAATGCACGATAAAAATGTTGATCCACGATATTTTTATGGAGATTAAGGGCGATTTTATGAAGACTTTGAAAGGCATACTTAAAATCAAATTGAATGCCTAAAAATGCTAGAAAATATAACACACTTCGGCATATTAGATCTCTCAATAAAAGCTTAGTTAACCGATTTGATGTCATCACAAATGTTCTTCATTTGCAAAACGTTTATTTTGGACCTTTGTGTTTGTCGACATTCTCTACTTTGTTCTAAGTTTACTTGTTGGAACTTTTCTTTTAAGGTATGTTTGTGTAATATATATTAATATAGACGCGCTACAGATCTAATGGTTGCTTTGTGCTACGTATGGAAATACACCATCATATGGACCTTCTATTCATTAATTTGAATCGTTATGCGAGATCATGATTTTTATATTGCCTTATGGTTTGATTGTTCAGCTCTTCAACTGTAGTTGGGGTGTGTTTTTAGTCTTCTTTGTAATTTTGGACAGGACTATAACAAGGGCGTGGCAAAGCAGGCGCCCTCCACGGGCGCAACTGGGCTTGGGGCACGAAACGCAGAATACCGACCCGATCGAGAGTTGCATATGGTTTTTATTTTACTCGACCATTTTACTTTACATTCTATAAAGATGTTTAGGTATGGAATCCGATCGCAAGGCGCTCATTCATCATATCAGCGGTCCGAAAAGCGGACCGTTTGGACATACAAACCTTATGGCCACTCCGTCCTCTTTTAGTGCTTTTTGCGACATTTTCTATGATCTGTATGATCACGGAAGCAACGTAGCGTCTTGACACTTTCTATCATAGTATTTTTTTACAACGGTAACCGCCATGAAACCATGAAACGTCGGCCATTATACGCAAAACTTTGGACTGAAAGCGTTGCAGGATATCAATATTGAAGGTCGATGTGGTACCTAGGGGTTGTATTGCCGGTTGGAGTTTGAAATTGGATTTTTTTTGTAATGTTTAAGCTAATTTTTCTTACCGCACCTACACAAGTTTCACCCCAAAAAATTCCCAGTTTCCAATTCTATTTTTGAAAACATCTTTTAAAAATCGCTTTAATTATTGACAATATTCTACTACTGTGATTGTTTGACAAGGTTCAATAAATTTATAATGAAGTATTTCCGTGATAACCCACTTTACATAGGGAACGCCCTTTTCATTATTAATGTAGGATCAGTTACCTGATTCAACAGAAAATGTTGTATTTTTATTATTTAGGATTATTTTACAGCATTGATTTCTTATTTCAAATCATCATTTACTGCAAAAATTGATCGATTTCTTACTTGGACAAGAGAGATACAAAAAAATTGTTCTTCGCTATTTTAATGCGATTAGCGACCATTTATGGGGAACCCAAATTTCATCTAAATTCATATGAATTATTGAGTATAAATTCATTCCGTTTTATTGAAATATCTTAAACGATTAATTTCAGACGATTTCATAAGTAAATTTTAATTGGCCAAATAATTTAAGATCGTAAAACTTGTCTGTATTACGTCTTCGTGAAAACTACATACGTGGAACAACTTATTGTTAATTAATATGTCTAGCACAGATATTATTTAAAGTAAAAGTAGTATACAGCTCTTAGATTATCGACAGTACGTATAATTGAAAATCTGCGAACTAATTAATATTTTTAGCGTTTAATGATCCAGACAAAAAGTAAGAATAATCATGATCTTTAACATTTTAGTACCTTAGAATCCGATCGTTGTTCTTATTAAGAACTACAATACACATTATCAATGGTCGTGATTCATATAAGTTACACATATTGAAGATGTACCGTATACATCAACCAGACAATACTACCTGATCATTAATGTCCAGGGTGAGGCACGAAAAATATTATTTGAGCACGTCCTAAATCAACGATTAACGCTAGATTTCATCTAGGGCTTGAGCCATAATAGATCTATTTAATACTTATAGCAGTCACATTAAATGCTGCTATAATTTCCTGCCATTATCTGATATCCAGATCAGAGTTATTGCCATGCGTGACTGTTAACTCAAACGGGTCGTTAAAATGCCGACAACTTACCGACACACAGATTATATCTCCGGTGAAATATTACGCATAGAACAGTTTACCAGGACAAAAAGGGTCCCGGTATCATATTCAGACGTGATGGACCACACCAGCTTCAGGTCTAGTTACCACCTCGGGCTGCCATACGTAACGTCATTGGGTCTACGTGGAAAACTTGCACCCGACATTTCTATGCTGTATATCTCGGCCATTATGCGGCTATTTCACGTCAGCTTTGGTGGAAATGGCTCTGAAAAGCTCCCGAAGCTTAGATGATATCGAAAATATCGAAAAATTCCCAGAACGACCCGTTTATGTCGAAATTATTCCGAATGCATGGTGTTGCGTGAAGCATGCACTGCCGGCAAATTGTTATTACGTGCGCGTCAATTGGGTTACACGGGACTCGGCATATATCAATATTGATGAACTGAAAGTTACTAAAAAGGTACGCTCTAAAATAAATTTACATAAAATATCGCATACAAAGGTCAAAATTAAAATATATGGGCGCCCAAAGATCTCTTTGCAGCCTAAAATGCATACAGGCGTCGAACACAATGGCTTTGGACTTATTCGGGTGTCATCGGAATCAATTAATATTAATATCGGGTAGATGATCATCACTTCTGAAATAACAGCCATTTTAATCAAACTTTAAATTTAAAAAATCCTAATTAATTCAGGGAAATCCAAAATTGGCGCAGATGCAGTCAAATCAGGCATTCGAACCGGTATTTCTTCATTTCGGTTTTTGTTCCGGTTCAATTCCAAACATTTATATCGGTTCGGTTAGGATTTTAGTTCCGGGAAAAATAACGGTTTTTACAGTTTTCAGAATTTACAAATTATTTATAAAAATATATTACATGATAATGTCATGTTATCGTGTCGACGATAATAATGACTTGGGACAATTAATAAGACGAACCAAATCCTCTTTTGTAAAATACGTATACAGAACCGATAAAACCGATATTTTGAATCGATTCAGTTCCGGTTTTCATCGCGACAAAAATAACGGTTTTATCGGGTTTAGGTTCAATTCCATATCGAAGCCTTGATATAAACCATGTCTGGTTAAAGTGGCATCATTACGGTATAATAATCACTTGATTTTTTTTTTTTTTTTATTTTTTTTTTCACTTGATCACTTGATTATGTGTATGAAATATATTTTGGCAAAATCATGATTATTATAGACGAAGATTCTCAGTGTGAGATTATTAACAAAAAATATACTTAAATCCACGAGGACCACTTTGATATTCTATAGGATATTTTATGTTTGTTCGTTAATAACTTGTAAACTTAAACTACAAACAAACTTCGCCCCGGATGGTCTTTCATCCAGAGGAGGCTTTAAGTTCGAAACCAATTCAGATTTGATCTCCAGCAGCAAAAAGTTGCGATAAATTTATATAGTTGTAATACAACGTCGGAATCCATTATGGCATGATGTAATGAATCGCATAACATTTTTTTTTAGTACAAAAATTATCATTTTTATGCGATATTGTTATAGCAACTTTTAATTAATATATATATTCAACGGAATGTATGTCTGTCTGTCTATTTTATAAATATTCTCACATCTTTTGATCATATTCTGTATAGTTCATCTTAGACGTTAATATAGACACAAAATATCTTTATTATGTTTTCATTATTATTAATATTCTAAATGATTTTAAGATCCAGAATGTCTATGTCTTCATTCTGGAATCCTTTGGGAAATTCTACGAGTAGTTGATACAAATCCCCAGAATGTTTCAGAAGTCCTAAATAATTCATGTTTGGAATTATTTATAAAGAAAATATAAATAAATAACTTTAGAGTATAAAATATATTGATTAAAGATGCAATGATTTAGAATATAATTGAATTGTGGTCTCGTATATATGCGTCAAATTTTAAGGATTGAAATACTGGGAAAAGTCAACAATTTCTGGAGGAGGATTTTTAAAAGTTTGTAGCCGCAAGCACCTTCGTGCTGACCAAGGTATTATCCATAACCCACCGTACATAAAATTATACCTTCAAAATTCCGACCTTTCCACTATGCCGGGCTCATATTAGATTATATTTTCGCTCGTCGTTTGACACAAAAGCTTGATGATATCTGGGGTGTTTTTTTTTAAATTGTTAATGAAAATAAATGATCCGTTTATATTAACGATAATGGCTGATGATTAATTCTTCCAAATCGTTGATATTGTGCTGAATAACACAACAGATTCTGTTTTATTACCGCAATGTTTTTGTATCTCATGTGTGAAGCAATAACAGGATAATGTATTAGGTCGTATATTACAGAAATGTTTGTCATCGGATGTTAAAATAATATTTATTGTACTGCACATAGACTTAATGAAGTTGAAAAGTTCCACCCTTGTAAGTCATGGGAAGATTTAGGGCGACAACGGAGACGATGTCTCTTAGATTTTGCCCACTCAAATCTCGCAAGTTTTATTTCCACGCTGATTTATTGCAGCTCCCCACACTGCCATGAAATTTGAAAGGATGAAAAACGCCATAAAATTAATATCCAGAAAACGAAGTAAACTCGGTCGGATCATCAATCAGGCGGCAATTCTGCTTTTGGCTCTGCTAAATTAAATGGGCGCGTCAAGGTGCAACCCGGTCTTGTTAATCACTGAAGTTGAACAACGTTGGCCATAATAAATAATTAAGTCCATTATAAACGAATCAGTAAACGTTTCATTAGAACAAATACATTCTAAGTCTATTTAACCCGTTCCTCTATAGGGGGTCCGTATGCAATAAACGATTTCATGGCCGCGAGCAATTGGATGCAGATCCATTGTTTGTGCAAAATTATTTATTATTGATCAAACGGGGCCTTTAAATAAACAATTTTCAATGGAGGTAAGCATATAAATTATATATATATACACAATGCTTCGAATTTCATTATTGAATGCTTCTTCTTAAGCAAATATCCATTGGACCAATATATTGAAACAGCCTTGATGGAATGCTGTATTTTTCTTTTGTGCAAAGATTTTTTTCTGTTTATTTACGGGAGTCGATAAATTTTAATTAGAGTTTTAATATAAACGGCATAAAATATTGATGGAATTGAAACGTAATCAATTTTTGCGGTTAACGTCAAAATTTCTGTTAAGGGATAAAATGCTCAAATTCAAAATTAGCAATGTTCTAATTAAACATCCTGGGTTACTTCTTATTGTCTCGGCAAGAATGTGTTTAAAGCATCCAAAATGTGCAATGATCTTTTTAGAAAAGTGCTTAGGTCAAAATATGTTAATTACGTCAATTTTTTGATTCCAAACGCATGATAGAGGTAAAACTTCTTAGCTCTTAGTAGGAAAAGTTGATTTTAAATGGAAATTATTACATATAAAATGAATTTTTTTGAAGTTTGTGTAATATATAATAAAATAGGCAAACTACTGGTCTACTAATTATTTTATGATACGTATATACATATACACACAATAGAGTCGATTCTTCATCTCTTTTCGACTTGGAGTTTCATTTTTCGTGACGTTCAAGCCAATTTGTCTTAACACGTCCATACCAATTTCCCTTCAAAAATATTTAGCACTAAATGCAAAACAGATTACTTAACCGTTTAACTGCCATGTATCAAAAAAGTAAACTGTTTCCACAAGCCATAATATTTTGAATTTTATTTAAAAAATAATTTACGGTTAATAAGTTAACCCTTCCAAACCGGAGAACATACACACTACGCTCTAATGTAAATCCACTTTTTTGTCAGCACCGCTGCAGCGTGTAAAAAGCATGATAATGAACCAAGCTCAATAAATGAACCTTAACACTGTTGATAGCGCACAATATTCCTTCATTTCGTATGATGAGACACAAGACACCCATCTTTGTCTCATGATTTCCGGTTCGAAAGGGTTAAATAATTATATTACTCACAATTATACCCGTTGGGTGAGCGTTTGAAATAAAACTCGGTGTTAATGTTACCTTCAATATCGAGCGAATGAGGAGGTGAATGTATGACACAGAGTAAATGGATGTTACCCCTTCCTATGAATGGATATTGAAGAGGCCCATAGTTCTGTAGTGGAATGTCAGTGGCTGCACTATGATGATGATGACTCACAATTGAGAGATTCTTAATAATTTCACCTGAATACATATAAAATTAGGCCAACATAATTTATTTATTTCTGGTTCTTATTCAGAGTTGTCAATGAATAAATTTTAGGGCTATAGCAATTAAGAAGATGGGAGTGTCACTTTTCATGATGATTAAGCTAATTTGCCCTACAGCACCTATAGAAGTTTCACTTCAAAAACTTAAAGCATACACCTAGATTAGAAAGAGTTTCAAATTTAAATAGTTTCATATTCAAATCACCGCTTGAAACAAATCGGTGCCAGACCATTCCAGATACTTGGACTTAAAGACAACTAAATAGAAAAGATCTATCGTTTGTGTGTTTGGTATAAAATAAATCTAACTAAATAAATGGATCAAGATTATAATGAATTAAAATCAATTAAGATGGCATCTCCAGAATTTAAAAGAAATGCACACAAACTCATCAAATAGAAGATGAAATCTCAACACTCACAGCTTCAAATTCATTCAGTTTATTAATACTGAAATGAGAAAAGTGCTTAATCACGGTCCTCGAAATCAAAAACAATTTGAACCGACATACTGAATTAATATCGGAAAATTTGCATATAAGAGTTAACTGAACGTGGTCAAATTTACGGTGCAAACATCAATATTTATGGTCGATTTTATGTGTTTCTTGATTTCCTTTAATTAACATATCTACAGTACGGTCATTCAGATTGGTCGGTATTTTAATGGGCCATTAATATATTTCCAATCATTGGCAAATAAACATTTTCAACCGTGTAACTAAGCAGAATTGCGATTGTAGACAGTTTTTTTTTTTAAATATCAATAATTGCGATTATGCAATATGCAAATTATTCACCCAAGAAACAATCGATTTTTAGTCTGCTCACTTTTTGATCGAACGATAAAATGGACGATATCAATTGACAAAAAAAACTGTCGATTTTTTAGCGCATCAAATTACTGACGCCAGGGCCGCACTTCAAAGATCAATAGGCGTATTATTGTTTAAGTGGAATTGATTAATTGCTTTAAGCTACCGCAACAAAAAATAAATAAGAACAATCTCATAATATGTTTGCCAATTTTAATTGTTAATTAACATCGTTTTACCGCATCATCTGCCTATGTATTATTTCACGCAGCGAGACGTCCTCAAAACTTTTTATTTGGCAAGACAAGGCCACTCGGTCTTAAATAGAAAGATAAAATTTGTATTACTTGTATATTTACTTAGCGCTATCTTCGTGCCGGCAATTATTCCAAGAATTTATGAAAATTTCTCGCTGATTGCATTCTTCTCGCTCATCCAATACTTCGAGACAGCTCTGATATTTAATGGTATTTTTTCGAGTAGCCCTCCATGTCAACTGCTGCAATTCTTGAGTGCGTCCAAGTGGTATTTAATAACCAATAAAATAGTAATAACCGTAAACATTCTGTGTAAACATTCTGTGACGTATAATCGTTTTAATGTTGCCATTACTTTTATGCTTACTGCTGTTCTGTTTACCATCAATTAAATGTGACAATTTGCTCTGATTTAACCCATTGTATAAGCATGGAGGATGTAATAGACAGTCAAAGTTATGTCTCTTTGTAAATTGGTAGTCGTAAAAGTACAATACTTGATTTAATTTTAAAATTAACAAGGCATTCATACGAGCAGTCACGGCGACGGATACTTAAAAACTCAATCCTCGGATATTTCGATGTTAAGCCAATTCATTAAGCTAATGTTGCTTAAAATATCGTAACCTAGTAGAAAAAAAAATTCGATCCCATAACAATTCCATTAGAAAAGTTTCTTTAAGGCTTATTCCAACTAACCCAATTTATTTGACATTGAATGGGATAAAACAGATTCCTATCGTCATTCCAGAGTCTTTCCCGCGCATAATCCGATTATCTCCAATAGTCAAAGTGTGAGTCAGCTGAAACAAATATCTTTGAAAACAACACTTCGGATGCTCATCGAAGGTATTCCGACGGTATTCCTGAAAGCATATTAATTAATCTAATGTAAAATCTCATAAATTATCATCGCTCCTTAATCCGATCGCCCTCTCTGGATTTAAGAACCGAATCGAGCCAAATTCTCCGGCGTATTCCTGAACATGTTTGGTCACAAAATATTATCATAGCATCCATTCGTTATGTATAACACGACGTCGCCGAATTATGACGCTGTTATTTGAGGCTTAATTTTATGTGTTTTCCTATTTGACATGTGCACTGATATGCTTAACGAGCTCATGCTTAACCCTCTATTGAGATACGCCGAACAAATATTCACTCTAAAAAAATATTCAATAATCCCAAAATATAGCCAGGCTTTGGTCTAATGATGTTTACTGGTCAGATTTCCGTGACTTAATTGAAATTTATCAGATCGAGTAATAAATGCTCGCGTTTTTTATTTCTCTCAACATTTTTTTTATACAGACATTAAATATTTAATACACTGTGTCTATTTTATTTGATTTGTGGAATTCAAAGTCGATAATCTTTCCACACTTCTTATCAAGCATGCAAAATAACCCTTTTGTATTTTTGATAATATGGAAATTGCATGTACTTATTAAACGTTTCTTTTTTGAATACATATTATATTTCATTTTAATTTTTTTTTTTTTAATTTGAGGTTTTTTCCCGAACTTTTGGAATCAACTTTGATTTCCATCAACTGCTAACATTTCTCTATAAATACCATGCTATAGTTACTTTTTTGCCAAGCCCAAAAAATAAGTATAGAATGTTTTATATGACCTTCGTCAATATTTCTATAGGATAATTTATCTATAGCAATAAAATGAAGTGCATTGGACAAAAAAAAATGTATCAGTACTTGATAATATTTAATACTGCCAATAAAAAAATATTATTAATATGATAATATTTGTAGTATATAAATCATTTCGAGTCCGTCTCTGTCATTTTGATTCACCTGTATGCTTTTGATTGAATATAATGAGAAAAAACTTTAATTGGGGGCGGATCAATTTACAATAGGCCAATCACATAGCAACATATTAACCAATCAAATTAATGTATTCGAAATTAAATATTTTGACACATAGTATACTGTTGAAGCAAATAAAAAGGAACATTTAATTATAACCTTAAATTCGACTATGGGTGGGATTTTGGGTTATTTTAGGGTTCACGAATCGTCATAACTAATAGAATCTATGTATCAGGGTCAAAACGATAGTTACGCTTTTATGTCTTAGCATCGCAAGATATTTTTATGCACAGGATGATTTACTAGCGCCCAGGAACATCGTTTTAATGGCTGGAACAGGGCCGTTTTGGATTCCTCATGTCAAAAGTCAGGGTCTCAATTGCGTATCTCATCAGTTGCTTTCATTACTGTCGGTGTAGACGGTTTTCTAGTGACACCTAATCCGGGGCCTTCTTTTTTAAAAGGGGGTTTAAAATAAATTATAGGTACTTAAAGGTCGTTTGATGCTCTCATGAATTGATGGCCGCCCATAAAATAATTTTGTTGGTCGATTAATTTTATCAAGAAGACTAATGCTCGGTGATAAATCTACTGCCGCATCAAAATCCAATAAAAATCCTTTCTGATCATTTTATATTAGATAATTTCATCTAGACCAGAGGTTCATAAAATTATGTAATCCGTGGACCCCCCTCTTGAACAACGTATTTTTTGCGAACCCCATCCCAACCCTAGGAATTTTATGTCGTTCTCGACACTTTATTTCTGGCTCAATAATCCCATAGGCATTGTGTTAGTAAAAATTTATTTTAATAAATGATTTTATTTTAATAAATTATTTCGCAATAGGCTTTCACATCCACTATTTTAAAAATTGTGTTTCATTTCTTCGTCATATCTATAATAATTATTAACAGTTCCTATTGGAAAGTTGTTTAAGCTTTCTTAACCCCTAAAAAGGCAAGACACACAGTTGTGTCCAAATTCCAGTGATTCAGAAAGAACTTGCTTACACATTGAGCTCAATTGTAAAATTTAAACAACCCAGCCGATCAGTCTTCTTTGGACAACTTCGTTTTGAAATGAGAGTTCGTAATCGTTCTGTAGACATGTTCAGGTATGGCGTCCGATTGCAAGGCGCTCATTCGCCATGCCAGCGATCCGAAAAGCGGACCGGTTGGACACACAAACCTTGTGGCCACTCCGTCCGCTTTTAGGGCTCTTTGCGGCATTTTCTATGATCTGTACGATCTTGGAAGCTCCCTCAGAGGTTAACTTACATAGGTGGCTCGTGCCAAATTAGGTCAAAAACAATATTTATCTATTGTTAGGAGTGGAAGCTCTCCATTTTCCTTTGTCTTAAATGTGAAACAATGACCTATGTTTCATCCTGAATTGATGCAAAAACTCGGCTTTATTATTTTGAACCATCGTCAAACACTCGATTGAAACATTACATTACCACGCTGTTTTTGTTACATTGTGAGCAAACGCGGCACTTATCTTGCGCACGGCTTTCTCATGTCCAAATTTTCAGTCAATGTGCGATGTACAGCATTTTTGAAAAGCCTAACCATTTCTGGGGTGGTTGCCTCATTTGATCGGTAAATAGTCCCAAAAGGTCGGGTACTTTTGGGACTATTTTCCCATATTATTTAAAAATATACATTCGAATAATATTTAATATATTGCACGTATAATAGTATTGTTTAACTTTTTAAAAATAATTGAGGGGGGGGTGCAAGTTAGATACTTGCCACGGATGCTTCATACCCTCGTTACGGTATGAAGCGAATGTGAATGATATAAAAAATCGATTTCGAATGTATTTCAAGTGAATTGTTTTTGTATACTTGAAGAAATGACCGAATATTGTGTGCTATCGACAGTGTTTGTTTACTTATATACAAGCTTCATACACGCTGCAACGGTCTTGACAGATAAGTGGATTTGTACGGATGATAAGTTTATGATGATTTAAAATTAGCTCACTACTCAAAGGGTTAATATTCGCGGTAAAAGCATTTTTCATTCAGTCATTCCAATATCCAATTTAATATCATTAAAATGGCAACTGAATTTTCCAACTTACTCTGGAGTTACATCATCTTTCATAGATGCAGCAACATGGCAAAATCCCTACCACCTACCACGAGAGATTGAACGTAGGACAGTAGGGAGCAAGTTAACTACCACTGCTTTATATATCAGTCGATTATATGTTTAATTTCATATTTTGCTAAAGAAACTCAAGAACGTCTTGCTAGAGTAGGCCGATGAGTTCATATCTATCTTAAGAAGTTATCATTGATGCAAGTTTGAGGACTGACAACTTTTTTTGTATTTGTGTTGATTCACTTCAAAACTATGTTTTTCATATCCAAGAAATCAACCCGGATTATCGTTTCGTCTCAAGATCTGGTAGATTCATTCGTTTCAAGATCAATGTCCCATCTATTTTCGACCTGTGTGATGCTGTTCGAAATCCAGTCTCATTATTTAACAGCCACACCTCGTAAAATACCTTATATTAAGTATATTATTCTTGGCAATATTTTATGCCAGATATTTTTCGAAATATAAACATTTCTTTGGTTGTGTTATGAGTTTTGACGCTATGATTTTTTTTAAAGTTTTGATTCGGTTTCAGCACACAAAGCTTAATATAAAAAGCCTATTTTCAACCATGCGGCAAACCTTGTCCACCATTTATGTAGAAAGTTGTAACACTATCCAGATCTTAGTGTGTTTTTACTAGGCATATTTTAGACCCGATTATGTCTAAAAAAAAAAATTCAATGTCTAATGGCGAACCTAATAATTTCGGATGTTTGTGTTTATATCCGAGCCTGGTTATAATGTATATTTTGGACTGATATATTATAAAACTGGTTCATTTGGCAACGCTTTGGAATTCGATGCAATTCATCAAATCCCATAAACAACGTGTCGAATACAAACTACCGATAATTCACACAGTAATCGCATAATCACATGGTGATGACGGGCTGTAAAATATATTTCTTTTCGTATGGAAACATATCTATAAAAATTGATATATATAGGATCGTTAAAGATATATATTTCCGGTGTTTTATTTATTTCCGTCTGAAAATACGGAAGAAATTCTTTATGGCCATCGTCACGCCGCCATAAATCAAACCGATAAAAAAGTATCTGAAGTTCATGGTGTGATTGTGTCATCATTATTTTCTTGTGCTTCTATTTATAGGGGGCGAAATATATGTCGTCGCGTATTTCTTCATCTCATGAAATGCAAATTTGAAGGACTCCTCCTCAAAAAATTAAATTAAATCCTGCTTAAACCCGCCCCATTCAAAATTGAGTGATAAAACGGCGGAACTTTTCGCTGTTGTTTTATTTTGGCCCGCTTTTAAGTTTCTCGGATTCAATTTTCTTACATTTTGCCCCGCATCTGTTGCACCAAACTTCCATTTCGAGTGTTTTAATTGCTTTTTAATTTTTCAGCTGCATTTGAGCGCACAACGACGTATTTCAGCTTCAAGCTTCGTGGACATGCATGCTAAACATCTGTGGTTCAAAATCGTGTCTTTTAACCCTTGAGTGAACATCGGACGATATGGTTGCAAATTTAGGTCAACCTTCACGTGCTTTTGCATTGTTGAACATGGTATTCCAAACTCTGGAGGTCGATTTACTAGCTGACCTAACAATCTGTTCCTCATCAGTTGAGGTCGATGTCTCATCCTATAACATCATCAATTCGAATAATTTCACTGCACATTTAAAATACAGCTGATTTATTAATTATGTATGACAATAAGATATAAATCATTTAGAAAGAGCATAATAAGAGCATTGAGATTTTCATACATTATGGATGACTGCTGTAGAAGTTATTAACAAATTCTTAGCTCCTAAGAAAAGTTGATTTTATGCATTGATATGTTTCGGTTGCTAACAGAAATTATTAGCTAAAATAGGCGATAACTACTATAATGTATGTTTTAAAATGATTTACAAAAATAGTCCCAAAAGTACCCGACCTAAAGTATAGATGGCGGTTACTGTTTAAAAAACCCTATGATAGAAAGTATCTAAAAGCTCCGTTGCTTCCGTGATCGTATAAACCATAGAAAATGCCACAAAAAGCCCCAAAAGACGACGGAGTAGCCACAAGGGTTGTATGTCCAATCGGTCCGCTTTTCGAACCGCTGATATGGCGAATGAGCGCCTCGCAATCGGATGCCATACCTGAACTTGTCCACAGAATGATTACAAACTCTCATTATGAAACGAAATTGTTCGAAGAAGACTGATCGCGTGGGTTGTATACATTTTACAATCGGTCGAAAATATTGTTATCTTTATTATGCTTAAGAAATAATGAAGAAAAGAGGGATTAGACAACTTAGTATATATTATAAAAACGGACAGAGTCAATCAGTGCTGATTCAAGTTAAGTAAAATGGTGGAGTATAAGTAAAATATTATCGTTTTAATGTTAATAAAAGCGTACTAAAACCAAAAAAATCTATGAAAATAATTTTCGATATAAATTTGTAGATTTAAATTGCCTCGATTAGCAATTTATCTTTGTAAACGCGCTATAATAATAACTCGACAACTGCTGCATCCATTTCAAAGTTCAAATACGACAATTAATTTAACGCGAAGTTTCATAAGTGACTTGATTTGCATTCACAAACGGTGGAAACCATTTGGACAAAACTATTGCTAAAACAATCCATAAAATAATGACATTGTTGCGCGAGTGGAATGCATTTATCAATATAGGGATGATATGAATGCAATTCAGTTTTTCCCCTTTTGGATTCTATTAATTACGATCGTACGATCAAAAAGTTAATCTGTCATCCAACACGGGGTCAAAGCGCTCCGGTGGCCATAACAGTATTATTATCGCATATCGACCGAGTGCTTGTTTCTGCATTTATTTTTAGAAAAAAACGCCAATAACCCATATGCGAATGGACACGATTGGAGATTGTACGTGTATATAAATAATAACTAATTCATTCTCGCGGGCCCAAATCACTAATTAACATCAGGACTGCGATGGAACTTGATACGGGTGTCAATATTGTACATCAAATAGCGGCTCGACAAACAGGTGGCTATTATCGGACGTCATCAATTAAATCACGACTATTAGCATATCGGTCGTTAATAACCGTGTGAACCTTTCTAAGAAGGATGTGACCTCTCAATTCGGGAGCTATTAACACGTCCTGAAGATGACAATCAATTAATAAGTTGAATTCGAGTGCGTAACGGTGGTTATTTTGCTCCAAGGCGTGTAAACAAATTTTAAGTTGGCTGCACTGATCGCGTTGACATTACGCAGCGGCGTTTCGATGTTTTTGTTAAACGATTTATGATCATTTTAAATCTTTACATTGCAATATATTTATATAGGATCGATACAATAGGTTTTATATATTGTATTTATGGCATTTATAATTAGGCCGTCATTTAAAATTATGTCATTATATACCGCGGAAAAACATCATTTTTTCACCATGGATGAATGACAGTTTTGGACTTGACACGTCATTTTATGTCCACGTACGAACGCGCGCGCGACGTTTAATCGCAACGACGGATATTTCATCTCTTTTTATCTGCATATCGAATCTTTTTACGATCGCTTAGAATTAGTAGATCGCTTTTATGACGCATCCGAAATTACATTTGGAGCGATGTGCATCTCAAATGCTGATTGAAATTAAATATTACGAGCATTAATAGCATTAGGCGGGTTGGCATTGCGCCGGATTACAGCGCTAAAATCCACTATTCGGATTCCGATATTGATTTATGACCTACAATTTCGGATATTCGGGCTAATGAGTCGAATTATGATAGAAAAAACGATGTGCGTGTCTGCGAAACACCAGCGATGTTGGTCTATTAATTTGGGCCCCATTATTTCTGAAGGGTCATCACTCAGTTGTGCATATGAAAATAATGATGTATTTCGAGCTTCCTATTTGTTTTTCTTTGACATCCCGCTATTTCCCACAGGAACTTGTGCGATTGTACCGAGCGTCTGGTGGATTAACATTAATCATACGGTATCTGCAAGTTTGCACCATTAAAATACCATCCCGTGTAATTTGCTGTAGTCGCTCGTTATTCATCTTAATCCCTCTTTAAAGTGATTTGCTCCGCCATATTCCATTAATTATTTCGACAACACTTAAGTATGACATCATGCCGCGCCGAAGGCAGATCTTTTCCAATCTTCATCAACTTTGTGAGAAAGCAACGAAAGCAAAAAACAGGACTTCCAACAGACGCCACGCTCGACAATATCTTCTTATGCTGAGATTAAGATACGCCACAAGCAGAGGATACAAATATGATAAATCAATTTCCAATTATGAAATAGGATCGCTTTTGTAATGATTTCAGAATCGATTTAACCATGCAAATTGTAGCTAATCGAAAGATACACAAGAGCCGGATAATCTGGTTTAATATGTGAACAACCGGATAAAATCCAGCAACTCTAGTTTCAAATGGATAATAATTGACTTTGATAGGGTGAAGCAAATTCGCTGTGTATAATTGCATAATCTTCTAACGAGGTACGAATATAATTGATTTAACAAAAAGATAACATCTCTCGAGATCCATAACGGGAGAGGTCCAGTCGAGAAGACTTAATGCCAGTCTTCGTAGATTTAAAGGCAGCTAAAACTTACAAGACTTCCAACTTCGTACATTTTATAGCACACGAGTTTTGCCAAATTTAAGACCCACAGCTGAACACTTACAGGATCTTCCATGAAATGCAATCACATTACTTTCGGAGTGGAATATCCTTTTAAAATTTAATTCAATTTTCGGAATTTGCATTGTAAAGGCGACGTGTTGGTCTTAAACTTCCGATCATCAATGCACATATATTAACAGAAGTCTAATCCAGTTTTAGTACTGGTATTTAATTACACTTCAAATTATCGTTGAACCTCTACAGTTTCTGGCAACAGTACAGTACTGTGGTTTCTCTGCTCGGAATCACTAAACTATTTACATAGTATCGCATTTCTTGTTCGTTAACATGTTTAGACATTAATTCGAATTGTGTTATTATGATCCAATTTGGATTTAATTTATATCTTAATTGCTGTATTTTGAAAGCATCAAAGTTTTGATTATGAGTCTTAGAAATACGCTATATTAACACATTCCCGTCGGGTTGCGCGTCTTAAGTCGTGTGATTCATGAGATTTAAAAAAAGGATTTAACACAATAAATAATACAATTTCTGGTAATAGATGCCTCCACACACATAGCCCACGATTTAATACATATACCATATAAGATGTATACGATCTTCATAAGAAACTTTTGTAGGAAAAAGATTTCTCATATTGCCTCATTGTCATCCACATAGGACGAAACTAGGATAGGATTATTATCATTGGAATTGGGTAGGAATAGTGATATTATCAATATTTTTAAATGATATTTTAATTATTCTTGCAAATCCAGACACTCATAGATGGTCCTGTCCTACTTTATTAATCCTGGATTGAGTACCTCTATTAGAAATATTAATACGTCCAAATTTACAAATTTGTTAATAAAATATTTTTTTCCACAATCTGGATTTGAAATCGAATCTCTAAATTAAATACTAAGATCTAACTCACAATACCAATGCTATATATCTTGGTCAATTTTTTTTTTCTTCGTGTATCGGGAAGATCCACTGTTTAAGAATACGTTCAGTAAATTTCAAGTCGATATAAATGAAATTCGCAAAGTTATAGGCCGACGAGGAGAAGACAGGATAGACTTTCTCGAAACTATTTTTTCTAAGCTCATGGAAGTGCTCCCATACGCCTTAGATGAGCAATCTTTATGAAATTGAACAAAAACGTGTATAATAAACGTCTTCATCATATAGACTACAATTATCCAAAAATATTCAACCGTTTTATTTTTATGAACAAAAAACTACAAAAAAAGATGGTAAAAATACACATTTTTCTTCAATCGCTCACTATTTATTTATTTTTTAATATTTCTTCCTAATTATAGTCTATACTATACGCAATATTATACAAAGTAAAAATATGTTTAATTTTTTTGCTGTAAATCAACTGTGCAGGATTTAAGACTTCCATGGTGAAGAATGTCATTGCTCGTCCATCGATATACGTGGCTCCCCCCACTCCCACTTCTATACTTTGTCAAACTTTAAAAAATATTTTTATGTTCAATAAAAATCTCCTAGTCAACATACTAAATATCAACATTCTATATTTAATACTTTTCGCATAAAAAAATGTTAAAAAACCGATCTCTTTTAGGCCCAAGAAGATAGAAATGGTAATATTAATTTATCTCGACCTATCTTAAAAATGTTATATATGCTTAGTGGTATAATGGGATAGTTTTTGGACTGGGTTAGTTTTTGATCTCTAAAATGCAATGGAAAATCACCACATAGCAATATTTTATCATAAGAAGAATATCTTCAAAGATAGGATTATCCAGACCCAAACGAGATGAACAAAAATTTTAATTACAGATGAACATTCCTCAAATCAACTAGCTTATATAAATTATGTTTTAATTTCATATAAACAATCAAATCCAGCTTCAATCGAATATTTGGCATTATTCATATACACAGATTGTAAATGGGTCATGATACAAGCCATTGCGTACTATTCGAAGAAATTAGATCAAATTGCTGGCTTAATCACAATGTCTACGCTCGAATCGTATATTCGCGTTAAACGCGAAACAATTTATTCATGGGCGCTCATACTGGGCGGCCCTTAACGGGTTAATGGAGCGCAATTCGTATTTTTCGTTCGCCGGTCGGCGTTTTTTTAGCCGTTTAGCCGCTCTTTCAACACACAATCGAATAATCGGGATGAAAAGTTGTTTATTCAGGAGGTTGGAGGTTTTATTTTTGTACGTGTCATGTAAAATGCAATGGCGTGCAAAAACACATTAGTTGCCGGGCGGGTTTGGACGCGTGCTCGAATCACGCCTGTCGTCGGCCACATTATTTGATTGGCCGATCTTTTAAATTAGCGATTCTCAAACATTGGGTCGTGATTTGATTGTTCGTGGGATGGGTGCATCTACCGGGTGTTCAGTGGATTGGATTGTTTTTGTTAAAATGTCTGAAAAAATGCATTTTTCACTGTAATATTTTTTCGAATGGCTGTAATTTCATACTTTATTCCATAACAGTTTAACTTTTAACGTATGTTCCGAAAACTTTAATGGATAATTGATGTCTGCCTATTATTTTTTGTGTTTATATTTTAGTTATGACAATAAAAAAAAGCCATAGGGTTTGCTATTTTAGCTTTAACATTGAAATAAGAATTATTGCTCAAAAAATAAAATCAATCAATAACAACATTACAAAAGTCTTAAATTTGACCTAAGATCATGACATGATTCCTAATAATATCATCATCATCATCATCATAGTGCAGCCACTGACAGTCCACTACAGAACTATGGGCCTCTTCAATATCCATTCATAGGAAAGGGGTTACATCCATTTCGTCTGTATCATACATTCACCTCCTCATTCGCTCGATATTGAAGGTAGCATTACCACCGAGTTTTATTTCGAACGCTCACCCAACGGGTATCCTGAGTGAACGTATTGACGAACACTTTCGCGAACGTCTCGATAAGGAGTTTGGGGGGTTTGTAAAGACTGAGTAGTTTTCATAGGGAGGTGGTGGAAAACTACTCTAGACGACCTTTTTGACTCTACTGGAAAGGGCTTTCTGGAGTACAAGGAGTCCAGTCCCCCCTTTCCTCGCTAGGGCGTTGCCGGGGTAGGGTGAAGACATACGTGACGCTTAAGTGCATCTCGGATTCGCTCCTACACCAACTGAGGGTGTCTCCCCGTCACCGTACAACTTACCCGAGCGAATTCGAAACTGAGTGGTTTCGCCATTTTTTCAGGTTGCCCCTCTCAGTTCGGCGATTACAAAACGATATAGAAGCCTAATAATATAAACATGAGTAAGTTCTGAATGATTTTTTTGATATCCTAAATTCAGCACGCAAATTCTCTGTATTTTTATCCATAAATCAGTCTTCCAGGAAAAAAATCATTCAAGATTCAACAAACATAAATTTCAACAGATTTATTTAGACCATCTTATTAAAAAAAAAAAAGTATTAACAACGAACATTACTATTATAGTATGTATACAAATACAGTATAAGAAAATAATCAATGAGCAATTTATGCACTTTTTATTTATTTTTTCTCTCTAAATCTCAAGCATTTTTTGCAATGTTAACATCAACTTATATGAAATATTCTACATTTTTCCTTTACTACGTCATTTTTTGTGTGCCGAATTGAGAATTTGTTGTGATCGTATCAATAAAAGCGAATTGGCGTCGTTTGTCTATGTGTTATGTGTCCCATGGGAACGTTTGATGTATGAAAATGTGCGTTATTATCGCATTTTTTATTTATTGACATCATTATAAGTATTGTATCGTTTTTGTTATCAATTTAATTAAATTGTTGATGTTCTCTGTGAAAATATCTTTCATCATTGATTTTTGATATTTTTGGATTTAAATATAAAATTGCTATAAACTTTTGGATGATGATCTCGAAAGTGATGTAAAATTCGAAGTATCAAACGTCTCGGGATGCTTTTTGTCTGAGGAGCTGTCTGCATGCAGGGAAATAATGTTCTTGCTGAATGCTTCACCATATGGTGAAGTCCATTAAGGCGACCTATCCAAAATATTTTTTTAAAAATAAAAATAATGAAATATAAACTCGTTGAACATCTGCGATGATTTCACAAAAGGGTATCCTCAAAATCCTATTAAGTTATTACAATCCATTTAGAGAGATTGTAATCGTTGAGGCGTGTGCAGCAGCCAATCAAAAGCTCAGCGGAGCTTTTCTTGCATACGCCGCGCCGTGGAAAAAGCTGTCCAGCGAGTTCGCAGCATCGTCGATGTCTCCCAGATGAAGATGTGACCAGTAATCATCCATCAAGATCATCTCGTAAGCCCACCGGTTCGTAATGCCACGTATCGGCAATTTCGTGGCGATTTAAAGGCGTGTCTGACGATTCCCCATAACAATTCGAGATCCACCGTCCTAAGCTTCCGGTACAAGAAAAAAAAAATCGAATCATCGTCAAGAGTGCCTGCTGCTTAATGAACATGACGATAACAAAGCAGAAATAATTCTCAACGACCTCATATATTTACAGCGCACTGTTTCAGACCATTGCGTCATTTGCGGCAACCAAATCGAGCTTTTTGCAAGTCAAATTTTATATTTTAAGCAATCATGAACTAATGGATTCACTCGATCAGATCCATAAATATTTTTGCAGTGACGATGCGATTTTAGCGAATTCGTGACCAGCCCTACAATGAAAGTTATTTATGCTCGGGTTTTCCTCCTGTGACTTTCAATCCTGCATTGCTATGGAATTATACAAGATTGTGCTACGGGGCATGAAGGCAAATTGTCCTTTGAGCGGCGACTAATGTATATATTTTCACGGACAAATTGCTTAAAGATTCCCGATATACCGAAACTCTTATGGGGCAATCTTGAAGGAGGATGGCGCTATAATTTCAGCGAGGCTGGAGTCAAGTGGTTCTAAAACGTATAAGCTTGATAAAATCCACGCTAGACGCTTTTAAATAATACCTTGAACCCAAGGGAAGGTCTCATTTGAGAGCTCAATCTATATTTGATTTATCTTCAATAAATTAATCCACTATTGAAGTACATGTGTATTTTATTAATATCACGTCAATCCAAAAGTTCGTGTGCATTTTTGGTTTTTTTTTTTTAATAATATATTTTCCTCCACTATCAACAATTTCTCGCTATCTTACAGGTAGCTTTTCAATTCCATTGCTATAGAAAGACACTGGTTTTCAGCCAAAAAAAACTTGAAAGTCCATATTGTACATCATGTTTAAAATTTAGCATTTTTCTTAGTAAAAAAATTGTAAGGGACGAAATAAGTAAAAATCACTTAGGGCAATATCCGGGGAATAAGCAGGATGCTGCAAAAGCTCCCAATTAAATTCACTATTTTTTTCAGCGTTGTTTGAACCGTATGTGGTCTAGAGTTTTCATGATGAAACAACACTTTCTTGATATTCACCAATAGTGGGACCCTTTTAATTAATTCTATGTTTAAACGACAATGTAAACATCTGCATTAATAGTTTGATTTGGTTTTAATAGTTCATAATAAATCTCATCATACATAGCACTAAACACTTTTCACTAAACATTTAAAAGTTTCTTTTCAGGATGTAAAAACACCTTTGCCGTTGGAATTGATTATCGATATTCATTATCATTTTCTATTAATATGCGTCTGATATTTACGAAACTTGGTGACAAAATGCGCACGAACTTTTGGACTGACCTGATATACAAACAATCAATTTCGTAAACATTCTTAATACTACTGTTGCATATTGCTCAATTTTATTCAAGGAATGTCGATATTATTAGTACATTTTTTATTCTTATTTTCAACCATAAATCAACCACCATATCATCTGCTAATCACGTTCGCATTGTATCATTTGACCACGAATGATACACTATCAAAAGTTGAATGCCACTTGAATATAGTCCAAGAATGCAGGACTGCCTCAACAATTTGCAAATAGGTCAATGACGATCTTGGCTTCAATACTAATGTAGACTATTTAAAATGTTCAACACCTGTTATTTAGATTCTCGAAGATGATCACAAGACACATTACAAACACGGCAGAATTTACATGATTTGATTGTTTATATTGCAAAAATTAAATTCCCATAGAAATATTATTAGGAAAACTTTACGTAATTGATATCGTTTCGCAATGTAACCGCAATAGTAATTTACGAATCGTCGAACAATCGTTGTAATTGATGACGACATCGATGTACCAATGGATGAGACCACGTTTATATTTTCAACTAAAGACGTTGTGTTGATAAATTTAAACACTCTCCAAATGCCGAAATAGCCAAAATTATACCCCTCTAATTTATTTTTTGTGGTAATTTATCATAATTTGGATTTTTTATGTGACTCCTACTGCGAGAATCTTATAGCGAGAAGCTCTTTTCTTTAGTAGCACTCAAGGTATGTATTTAACCCCCCCCCCCCCCTGCCATGTCCAATATTTCCGATAATTTTATTCCACGCCATACGTTTTAGAGTCACCAGAGTATTTTCATTCCTTGATACACTAATATAAACCGGTTAAATGTCACAAGCGTCTATAGACGCGCACATATTCACAGAACTTCAATTATAGTTGCTATATTCCTATTTTAAAAAAAATGATTATTGATATTTCTGGATATGTCCAAAAATATGCTAGCTCAATTTGATTGTTCTTTAATTTTTTTGTACATACGCATTTGAAATACACTTGGGTCTGTTTTTATGCGATAAATATGTTCCACGGGGAGTCGCATAAAAAAAATCGCATAAAAAAGTCTTGAACCACATAGAAAACTGAGGGATGGGTTCCATTATTTTTAAAAACCGCACAACTTCAAATCAATGTGATAGAATGTACCACAAATCGCATTAAAAAAATTGCGACAATTTAACCATTAATTTTTTACGCAGTTCGTGATATGGAAACATGCAAATTCTTAAGCTCGCGTTGGAATTTGAAAACTCGTTCAGAATTTGAGTGGTGTATAATAAATATATTTTATAATTCATTGCAAAGTTGACTAGCTTCTTGCATATGATCTTTACAATAGACGAAGTAGGAGTTTTCTTTCACTTCAATATCATCTTCTGTTTCTTCGTTGCACCCATGCGAATGAGTATCCCCAAGCAATTCATCGATATCATTTTGAGAAAAAATATCAAAACCTTCTCTACCAAGTTGATTTGCCAAAATTCACTCAGTAACACATTCGGGCCAAACTGCTTTCAAACAATAATTTGAAGTATGTGGAGTTATCTGAGATACCGCACATGAAATATTTATACAGCCCAAAATTGAAAAATGTTACTAAACTTCAAGTTAGTTAATGACTCATTCTCTAGTTGCGCATTCGCATAAAAAAAAAGCTTTGCTCTTAATAGAAAAATGAGGGATAGGTTCCATTATTTTTTAAAATCGCATAAAAAAGATCCGCATAAAAACAGACCCATGTGTACTTAAAAAAATAATTAATATAAATTGTTTAAACTTTAAATTTTTCAAATTAAATTCAAAATATCAGGACTTGTGAGACAGTTTACGTTTTATATGCATGACAGGAAAACGGTTAACTAATTTTTTTTGCATTCAGCATTAGTTTTGGAGGGAAACTTGTATAGGCGTGATAGGACAAATTGGTTTGAACGTCACGAAAAGTGAAACTCCAACCTGCAGTTGAGAGGAAAGAGAGGGAGAGTCGTTTCTACTTTCTCCGTTTCCATTACATACAATAGCGGTTTTTAAACTGGGGTCTGCAAAAATATAAAAATAATTATCTATACTTGAACAAGATATTTTCGTGGATTTATTAACATAAAACATTATAAGGAGATTTATTTTAACCAATGTTTGTTTGACCAAGAAATATTTGTTGAAAGATTACGTCTCAAGAACGACCTAAAATGTTGGGATGGGGGTATAGGATTGGGAAGGGGTCCGCCAAAAAAAAATGTTCAAGAGGGGGTCCACGATCTACATGACTATTTATATGTAGCATAAAGCAATCACTAGACCAATAGCTCTTTTATTTTATTATATATTATACAAACGTGCTAACGTAGCAAACGCTTAATCTTATAGCCAACAATTTATGTTAACAAATGAAAAAAGCAATGCATAAAATCAACCTGGGAGTTAATAAGTTTTACTTTTATTGCGCGAAAGTCTCATGTCTCAAAAATAAAGTGGTATTAATGAACACAATAATAATATACCAAAGTTATAAGCCATAAAGATATGCATTTAATATTTGATAGATGGCGCTGCGGATCGATCCGCCTTTAAGAAGCTGTGCTTCATAGATCATTTAATTAGCTTTTGAAGTCCGATCCAATCGCTTATATTCTCCACGCCATCGGTTCACAAGTATCGATGCACAGAGTGATCCTTTTAATGCCTTTCACACATCCATTATACAACAATCAATTGACACAGATCCTTTGTGCGATCGCCGACAGGCAACTCCGCCAATCAGTATTGCAACTGCAAATTTATTCGGTCTGAAATGTCCCGCTGACCAGAAGTGCATCGGCAAATGTGGGCCATTGTCCGCCGAGGGGGTTAAATGCATCGCCACGTACGTGACGACAATTAGTTGGCCAAGGTGGTGAATTGATTTAGTTATGACGAATGCGATAGATCGGTCGGCAGTGACGCGAGCTCCAAATGTGGGGCAGGGTTTCATTAAATGGTTATAAACGCCAAGAGCTGCCGACTGGTCGTAAACCGGGAACCATTTAAAGTTGTAAGCAGAATAAGGTCAGACCCGTTTATAGATGGACCAATAAATTCCTGATGAATTTACGATATTTTCATTTAACATCTGCATTGAACTGTTCCCATGGCGCTGAAATCTAGACGTGTGTCAAGAGAAATCAATTTTTTAGATATCATAAATATTATATTGTATAACACAAATGGAGCCGGTCTAGACTTTGGCCATTCAAACATAAGGCAATGGAGACTGAGACGATCAACCCTACCGCGTCCCATATATAATGCATACAATTTTCTAGTAACTTCCTAGTGCAAGCCTTAAGACAGCCATGTCATTTTATAATTTATTATAAAACCAATCAAAATATATCAATTATTTAGAATTTGGATGCGCGCGCATTTGATATAATATGTATATTTGTCAAAAACCTCAAAAAAAGCAGGAAAATCGCACAAAAAGAAATCGCACAAAAAAAGCTATGACTTTTGCGATTTGATGCGTTCCATGGATTTTAAAAACCGCATAACTTTGAAACAGCTATATAAAATATATCCAAAATCGCATAAAAAAAGTTATTAAAAAAGAGGAAAACAATAAGGCAATTAAAAAATAACATTTTTGGGTAACAATTCCATAGTTCCTAACTCAAAAAAAATTTAAAAAAGTTAAAAAAATAAATTTTAACATAAATCTGATAGGAATAATAGAGGGTTATATAGAAAAGATTCGATTTAAGTAAATTAATTGATTAAAACTGGAGATATGATGTCAACCGTGTTGGATAAAGATGTTTCGAGAAAAATGCGTTAAAAGAATTTATTATGGCCAAGTTGTCGCTTCACTAAAATAGCTATAAATTCGTAAGTAGATGGAATTTTGGAAAATCCTTTTGATAATGGATCTTTAAAAGTCAAAACATTTGAAAAATGTAAAAAAATAAAATTAATAAAGGACGTGATCGTATATTCAGCGATAGCAGATGCAATATGATTCCCAACTTATATTTTTTTCCAAATTTCGGTTAGTTTTGATGATTTATTCCCTATTTTATCCAAAATATCTCGATACGTATTCGTTATGAAACTAAAAAAAAATTGCTATAGAAAAACGCATAACTTCGAAATCGCACAAAAAAAGTCGCACAAAAAAAGGTTTGAATGTACAACTATCCAGTATTGATTGTCATCGTTTTTTTTAAATCAAAAATATCAATTTTCTCCTTCGCTTAAAATTATTTTTTAGCATTATTTTAAAGCGAAAAAAGACCAAAAAGGATCTAAAAAGAAACAAACAAAGAAGTTTATTGATATTGTCGCGAGTTTCTTTGCTTTTTATCATTCATTTTTCCGTAGAGCGCTTATTCATCGTGAATTTATTAGTTGAAAACACAATTAATTCATGAACTTGTAGTCTTTCTTCTGCATTATGTGAAGTGAAATTCTGGCTGCTGTTGCACAAATATTTATCTAGGATGCTGGATATCATTTAATTTTCTCCATGTCAATAAGAACAAAAACTAGTGAGAGCTTAATAATACTGTTCATTGAGTTTATTTTAACTGAGTGTTTGAATAATGAGCTAGTTTCCCAAAACTTATAAAGGATCGAGTTCAAATCCAGATCGAGGGAAAAATAAATATTAATAATTCCGATCGATCGGTTTGATTTAAGTTTATTCTAATTTCTTAGAACTTTATGATTGATTGCTTTGCAAAAATAATTTTGCCAATTATTTAAAGATCTTCTCTTACTAAAAACAATGTTATAAGAATATATTTTTATTTTAACTGCATATCGTTTATGCGCTTGGAGCCATGAGAACGCCTTAAAATTAAAAATATCACCTCACTAGCATTATCATTTTGTCGAAAAACGGATAAGTTTCTGGACTCATATTATAACGATTCGGGTTCAAGTCCAAATTATCAGAAAAAATTCACCACCAAGCAATCGTTTAGATCTAGGTTTTAACACAATTACTACGGGCGATTTTTTGCAATGCTGTTTTTTTTAAATTTTTAGACATATCTTAATATTTTTTTTTTTCATTTGTACTCACCAATGTCCACAGATTACACCTATAGGCATCAAATACGTAATTTTTTTGAATGAGTTTTCTAGTGTCTCGCGGTTTATGCACATTCTCGTGACTCGCTGTTAACGTGTTAAGTATTCAAACGATTAATCAAGATGGATAGAGCTGCATAAAATTGACTGATTTACTATAATAATTCATATTCAAACAATCTAATTTAAACACCCGCAGAAAACACCATGAAATTATCGCATAAAAATCTTATTTCCCTGGGAAAATCTTTTATAAAAATCGCCTACGTTCGATAAAAGATATGGTACTTTAAAAAGAACGAGAATTTATTTAATTCGTAGGTGTAGATTTAAATGACAATACTCTTTATGTAACAGTGACGTATCCACGATTTGTAGCCATCAAATATAGCTATCTTTTTATAGAAGCTAATGTTAAACAAAAAATTCTGATTTCATACCGGATGGCTATAAAAATCCAGAACAATGAAGATCCAGCCCGGATGCGATGTTATGCAAATAACATGTTATGAAAAAAGAGGAATAATGGGATATTTGTATATTCGTATTTTTAACCAAATATTCGCAATGAGGATGTAAGAATGCATAAATAGAATTGACTGCATCTCAACTTTTTGTTTACACCTGCAAGACTGAATAATGAATAAACATTCTCAAGCATTACGTGCTTCCTATTGCTATTTTCATTTTGAAGTTCAAGAATGAGATACGAGACCCGACATAGAATAAACATGATAGTTATTCCATTCCTAAAAGCGCCCATGAAATAAATACTTGATTTGATTACTCGAGTCTGCCTAGAGACCGACAATGATGAAAACCCGATTCATTCATTCCATCCATTTAAAAGAAACAGCATCAGGTATTTTTGGATCCACTACGTATCAAAATACATTGCGAAATTCCTTCATTATAAATACTTACAGCGGATTAAGTTTTAATAGGGTACTGCCTGAAATAGAGCGCGCACTTTCACTCCGGGCCATTCCTACGCAGGCGCCGGCCATAAAGTGTTAAAATAATAAACACCCTCGTGTTATGTATCTAATATGTAATAATATATATCGGAAAATAAACTATTTCAACATTCCGATAAATATTTCAGTTGATTTGACCCGAAAGCTTATGTTCACAAGTGATCGACTTGTTGATAAACCTTTCATTGAGTATATCTCAACAATTATACACTACATTTATTTACAAAACAAAAAAAATATCCGGATCGTTTTACATACGCTCCGATTTAAATGGTGTTCAGCCTTTTTCGCACAGACCATAATAAGATTTATTGCGCCCTTTGAACGTTAAAGGTTTGGCTTTAAACTTGCCTTATCTCAATGTATTCAACGAGCTCGTGTACGTTACAAATTGTATTTCATTAATATAACACTGTTAAGTTGATCGAACCACTTCACGTTTTATAGAGATTGAATTAATACATTTTTAAAAAGTAATCATCACTCACCGAATTAATATGTCTAACATAGTTAGTGGCTGTTGATAAGAATCTCATTGAAAATTTAATTAAAAAAATAATAATAAATTCGCTCAGATTTAAGCCATTCGCTATATTGCATTTTTGCAAAAAATTGATTTAAGTTTATCAATAAAAAAATGCAAGCAATAAATTTAATTTTGTATATAATCGATGTTTTTACGAGTAATTATAATGGATTAATTACATATCGATAAACATGAATCATCAGTGTTTACAATATTTTCTTGAATATCTATAAAAAAATTTAATGTATGTCTGTCTGTTATATAAACAATTTTATATGTTTTGGCTAATCTATATCAAAAATTGTATAGTCACCTTTTAGAATACAAACTCGTTTTTGTCGCCCAATTTTTTAAAAATGTATTAATTAAATGAATATAGTATTATCACTGTTGATGTATGTCTGTCTGTTCTTCAGGCAAATATATTTGTATTATTTTATCCACTTTAATGTTAATTATTATAGCCTGAAAGAGGCATAGATAGATATTTTTGAAGATTGGCTCAAAAGGAAATTCCCGAGGTGCAAACTTTAAATAAAATAAGAGATTGCCACAAAACAGAATTAAATAGAATAACACAAAAGTAAAGCCAGTAAAACTTCCTGACATGGAAATAGATTTTGATGAAAATAAAGCAAATGATATTCAGTAGATCTACGGTAATCCGACAAACGTTTTGCAACGCGTTGTCGGATTATAGAGTACGGCCCTTTATAGTCCGGATTTTTTTTTTAAAAGGAGTACTCTTAATTATTATAGAATTAACGTCATGTACACAATGGCCATAGCAGTTATAAAAAATGAAAACCTGTTAACGTCGTTAAACGTATTCCATGACGATTTTGCATTTTTTAAACAGACAAGCTTTATCGTACACATGCGCTATACTTTATTGGGGTGTCGGATTACAGGGGGCGCCGGATTTGACTGGAGCCGGATTACTGCGGGTTTACTGCATCTGAGATGTAGATTATTGGACAATTTAAAATGTTTTGAAAACGTGGATAGGGAAAAACATCTCAAGAGGAAGAAAATGAGAGTGATACTATAATTGAATAAAACCAGTGAATACATTAGTTATAAAGCGGCGTTGAACTATATATTGAAACATTGTTAGATTACGCTGAACAAAGAGGATTTGAATATAATAGTATAATAGCTTTATAAATTTGTTTGTTGTGAAAAAAACTCGCAAAATTCCCGATTTCCAGTCAAATTATTTATTTCCGTCGCTGCATATGAATACTTATATAGTATACTACTTTGATGTGATTCGTAATTATATTATGGAGGAATACAAAAATTCTGAACTCCGTATCTATTATATTTCATATTGATATTCCCATTATTAGAGCCGAGGTGTAGTAAATACATCACCGGTAGGGAAAGGTTAATATAACAATTTGAAAAACATACATGTACTGTATAACATGTATACATAGATTAGACAGTTACCCCTAGGCGTCGCCTAAGCTCGTCAATTAGTAGTTACGCCACTATTTCCAAGCGTCCAGATTTCGACAAGAATGTCTCGATTTTTGTTAGATAAAAATTTCAATCTCGATTTTTTCGCGATTACGTTTACTAATCCCGGGATTCGTGAGCACCTAAAACCGTTCGGGATCCCGGGATCCTGGATCCCGAGATTGGATTCCCTAATCGATAGTATACTGTATATGTAATTCTATAACGACCTTTTTATAATTACAAAAATGTAATTAATGTATTTTAGGATTATAATATGTAACGTTTTGAGGGCCCGGCTGACTTCTTGTATCGACTGTCGTTGCATTCGCCGCTGCGACAATCCCCGATCGTCGCCATGTTCGGCCGCGAAGACAGCACCCATGAGTCACTTGGAGTATCGAGACGCTCTATACGATTATTGTGTAATTTGGACCTTAACTACAAAAATGTATGGCCAGCTTTAATATGATATTTTGGTCGATGCAAAATTTATTATGTCAGTATTAAATGCTTTCCACTGTACATCTGTCTGTTTATTTGTGAATTTTCTAAATAACTCATATACTCTTTGATTCGTTTGAATCATGTCTTGAATAGGTACATTTAATAATCCTGTATTAAGTCCTTCATTAGAAAAAAATGTATTTAATTTGATTATTAATACACATACATTCCTACGCGATATTAGTGTATCGAATCATATATTCAATTACAACTTGGTCCAATTTGTAGTCAGCCTGAGTGTGATTGTTCATCCATACCTCTATTGCAAATATGAGGAGCAATCTAAATATAAACGGGGCAATTGCATCAGACCCGATGCTGGAAATTGAGATTTATGTTTGATTTTATAATTTTCTGGCAAGGCTACTATTTTACAGCTATTAAGATCCTCCACTTGCCACAGCGAATACGACCTTGTATCGTTTGATCTGCAAAATTGCATTCGTTCCTATTTGCTTTTATTAAATCTTAAGTAACGGGAATGCGTCGAAATTTAATACTGCGTTGATGCGAATAAATTGTCCAAGGCATCGTTTTGTCACAGTCTATTCTTTCTATTATTCGACTTATGTAATGGCTGAAAATTTCAAAGATCCCGTGGAATATAATGGCCAATTCGACGGGATCGTAAACACCTTTGAAAGGCACGGTTATAGGAAAACGCCGTTAATTAACATTTGAATGGAAACAATTATGCCTCTTCGTTAACTTTATGGAGTCAATTCTTTGGAAAAACTGTGAGTTTTTTTAAAGGCTTCCTCAATAATTTTAACGGCCTCTAAAACATTGAATGCCTCGCCTATTGTCTTTATTGTTGAGCAGTTCCTTTGTCAAATGCCAATAGTTAGGCATAATTTCTATCAATTTTTCCAATCAAACACTTGATAAAATCAACCATTTTAGGCAAATTTCAATTATAAGTCTATTTAGTAGTATTCTTATATTTCTATACAATTTTCAATCAATCAAAAGGATTTCAATTAGAGCTGAATAAAGATGTTTTAGACTCCCAATGATTAAATATATTATTTTCATACGTTCATTTGGTGGCCCAAGGGGGAAAAAATTTAGCCCCAATGTTATTTTTCAGGTCAGGTTCAAGTAGATCATATTGCATGGCGAATAAATAAAAGTCAAGAAATTACTTTATCTTATATTAACCCAATAAATACCGTGCGCACAAATCTGTGCGTTACATCATTTCAACTCTATACACACATTAAACTGTATATTTGTCAAACGTAGTTATTTAACGTGCTATATACAAATTGAACCAATATTATATTTAATTAAAATATCTGATAGTTTTTTACATTAGCAAACATTATTTTCGATGTCGAGTCGAGTGAGTCGTTGTGTTCCACCATAAATCTTGTCTAAACCCTTTGATGAGTATAATCGCATATAGGCGATCGGATTTAAGCAATATAGAAAGAACATTCTTGCACGATGCTTGTGTTTGATGTTTGAATTGTTTTATTTTGAATATGTTTGATGTCTTGACGATCATCAAAGACGATTTGAATCAGACAATGGTGACTCAAATATATGTGATATTTTCGAAAATTCAAGTTTTCTGCTAGATTTCTCTCAATCTTTAGCGGTATTTGTTGGGTTAAAAGCGAATCATTGAGGCAATTGTGTCATCACGCCCATTAAAAAATTATATTGCATCATATTTCCATAGGAGATATTCTTGAGTTATTTTAATGACATAATTAGAAAATATTTTAGATAAAATAAGATCCATTGAAGTTTTATACAAACCTTCATCTTAAGATGCCATATCATTTTTTGGACAAAAGCGATCTTCATAGAACATTTTCCTAGTGATAATGATGATAAATACTAATAGTATATATATATAGTAAACAAAATTGCAGTTTATCTCAATTATGTTGTTGCAGACATTTATAAAAAAAATTAAGATCTGTAAATAAATATTATACTGATATCTTATACTCGCAAGACTGAAACTATGTTGTAGCTAATTATAATAAATATTATATGTATTTAATATTGTAACACTTTGAAAGTTACAATATTTCAATCAAGTTCCTGCGCTACAACTTTAACCACGTCTTCCGAAACCCTAGCCACTTTGTATCGAAAGTAAATGACATTTATTTAACAATAATAAATGTTAACTACTTGTAGATAAAGAAGCAGCTTTGTAGATTTTAATTTAACACCGATATGTACAATTAATCAGATTTCGAAAATTTTTGAAATGGGTGCAAAATTTCGGTCGATAGAATTTAGACCAAATCTGGATCGGGACGATCGATCAGAAAAATGGATACTTATTTTTTTCTTAGCGTGCTGGTATACCTGACTGGATTTTTAAGGGGTATTTATGATCTTGTTCATCCCTCCAGGGAAAATTTAGGACTGATTACAAATCACTATATTAAAAATACATTTTAGTTAGGTAATATCGATTTTTTTTAATAAATGATCAAAACTATCGATATAATTTATGGATCTCATAAAATACCCTGTTCTTTAGGGCATCGGTATCAAATCATCATCGATCCCGTTTGATCATAACGTGATAATATTAAATATTTTTATAAAAAAAAGCAAAATCAAGATCATATAAAATAATATATATTGGAACATAAAAAACGCTGACGCTCGATTGAACGATCTATTAAATTATGTACAGCCTTAAGGGTTAAGATCAATCTTGTTTAATGCTTTTTAAAGTATCAATACTTTTTATTCTATTTCAGGCAGTTTAAAAGCGTATACATGACATTATGATGATTTTAAGAAGCCGATTTCATCATAAAATTAGCATACGAACGTCTACCAAAATTTTCGAGAAGAACGCGTCCAGTAATGAAGTTATTTCAATAGCATTGTATGGAGTGGCTGTATCGAAGATCAACAAGACAATCGTCTCTATTAATAAGTATCGCGTTGGCTCAAAAGACATTTCTGCCCTGCTTAAAAGCCTTATTTGAATATGAATATGTTTATTGAGATGAGCCCATTTAGATACCACAATGGCCGAGGCGTCTATAGCCACTGAGGTAATGAAGTCACCAATGGTGATGCTGTATCGTCTGTAATTCCACAACATAGTCAGCACTTATGTCCACCTGTTATTTATAGCTCAGATGGCAATAAAAGTCACAAATAAAAATGTATTAGGCTTTTACGTCCACACAGAACAAATGTTAGGCCTGATAAACGGCAGACGTACTCAATATCAGCCCCCTTTAAAAAAATTTCATTGCTAAAACAGCGGCGCCGTTATCGGACTCCCATATATTTAAGGGAAGAAAAAATACCATAAAGCTCCAAAAGCGGGATATATTTTAAGCGAATGTTTTGCCGAGATCCCCACGAGAGATGGCAGTACAAATTGGACTAATGTGATTTCGGGATGATCGCGTAGTTTTTTTTCCTGGAACGAGCCTTATCGACACTAATTCGAATTAATTTATTTGTCCGACGAATTGTTAATTTGCTTTTCGTGATTCTGCCAGTCAAATTGACCCACATTAAAAAATTTGCATGATTAATGGCTCACGTGTCGACCGGACATGTCGCAAATTATAAATTCGCTAATTATAAACCATATCAAATTGATTGCACTAATTTTCGATACTGCCGACAATTAAAAATGTATTCGTAATCAGCAATAAACAAATAAATCTGTAATTAGGGCGGATTGTACACCCATAACTCGCTTTACTGCCTACATATGTTCCGGAAAAGTTGGCTGCAAATCAAAAAGCCATATAACAGAAAAACTGAAACCAAACAGAAGATCGCTAAAAGTACAACTTTTTTGGCCGTATAACGAATTATTATGGGCCGTATAAAGAGGCATCGTATAGCGAAGTATACATGTAATTCCATATAAACACATCCATAGGTAAATGGCTGACATTTAATATGCCGTTAATTGAGATGAAATCTTGGCTCGCTTGAACGACAGTTACAGTTGTCTCGCATATCAATTTGACAGCTGTCATTTTTGACACGAAGTGCATTCAATTGACAAAGGGTCTCATTAAATATAAACGTCTCTCGACTAGGATATCATGTCGATTATCATATAGCATAAATGAACATATGTATTTCTATGTCATTTCAAAAGCAACTCCCCCTAAGCATTTTTATTTTAATACAAGATAATTCAAGGGAGCTAGATCTGGATTGCACAGTGGGTGGTTTAGTTGTTGGAATTCATACATTTGAATGCATTGTTATACAGGAGCAGAAATGCTTTTGAGAACATATCTACCTAATAAGTCTTTTCTATTATGGCAGTGTTTGCTGATATGAATTCTAACTGCAAACAACCTTTAGGGGGGGAAAATGCAACCTTAACCCTTTGAGTAGTGAGCCAATTTTAAATCATCATAAGCTTAGATGCTGTATTCGTATGTCCACCACTTACCATCCGTATAAATCCACTTATCTGTCAGGATCGTCGCAGCGTGTATGAAGTTTGTATATAAATAAATAAACACTGTCGATAGCACACAATATTCGGTAATTTCTACGCGTAAACATAAACAATACACTTGAAAACGAATATTTTGGTGTTTTTGGGGAGCAACTTTTTGACATTGAGCATTTAAGCTGAATATCCTTTTCAAAATGTGACACATTTATTTAGGAATTGCTTTCATTTAATACATGCATATATTAATCATTTTCAATCGGTAGTCTTTCCCATTTAAATTGCTTATTATACAAATAAATTTCATAGTACGGAAGGAAAGGTTCCCTGAAAATTGTCACCATACGTTTAAATGTTTCTTTTATCATCTTATTTAGCAGAACACTTAAACCTTTTTTTTTGTGCGGTAGATGCGTTCCGTGGAAAATCGCACAAAAAAAGCTATGACTTACATAGAAAAAGTGAAGATGCGTTCCATTGATTTTAAAAACCGCATAACTTTGAAACGGCTATATAAAATATATCCAAAATCGCATAAAAAAAAGTTAATAAAAAACCAAGAAGGCAATTGAAAAATAACATTTTTGGTAACATTTTAAGGATGTCCGGCATTTAGCATCTCTAATGCCAGATATCCACTAGAGAAATAATAATTAATTTAATTACAAACTAGGACCAGCCATGTTACCGTGTCACTAAAATAGCTCCATAAGTAGTTGGAATTTTGGAAATTCCTTTGGAGAATGCATTTTTAAAAGTCAATTCAGTCAAGTCAAGTAATTCAGCGATAACAGATACAATATGATTTACACAGTCCCTAATTATAATTTTTTTCCAAATTTCGATTAGTGTTGATGATTTATTTCCTATTTTATCAAAACTATCTCGATTCGCACTCTTTATGAAATTAAAAAAAAGAAAAAAATTGCTTTAAAAAAACCGCATAACTTCAAAATCGCACAAAAAAAGTCGCACAAAAAGTGGTTCGTGTGTATTTTTAAATACTCGCATACGTATAAAATAAGCATGCTATCACTCTAAAACATTTACAATCGCATTGAAATTATGATTATATCATTGAATGGCCTCACGTGCGGGTGAGTATAATCAATCGTTGCATGACACGAATAAAAGGTTCGATTCGTGGCTGAATTTAATTTTTCAATCTTAACATTTATAATATGTGTTTTTAAGCCTTAATAATAAATCTATTAACATTTTCATTATACTTATTATAAATATTAGAAAATTTACTGTAAAAAATTCGCACATTTCGTTAATAGATGGCAGTAAAAGTAATATGAAATAACTCTTAAAATTACACAATCGGTTAATAGTTTTGAAATATTTAGATGAAGGTATTTAGACTTTCAGACATATGCCGGAAATGCTTCATTTTGATATACTTGTACTTATAACGCCAGTCAAAATATTGGCATTTTGCTTGTTATTTTGCGTTAAAGCAACAAGCCAAAATATTCCGGATAAAAAATTAAAGTCCGGATATAATCAAGCATATAATTATGGTCGATTTAATAGCTTTATTGGCGCTTATCTACCTGACTATCTAACATTTTAAAAACAGGCCATAAATTGAATGATTGATGGCGTTTTACAACTGTTCTACATATATTGGTGTAACGAAAAAAACAACAACTGTAACACCAATTACGATTTTTAGGCGCCAAAAAAATGTTGGGGGCGCCTGAAGAATGCCTTGAGCCTCTTCTCACCTTTAATCGAGCATAATGGGCATGACAATAAATAAAGTGTAGAACATATATTTTAATGGGCATCGCTACGCCATTAATTGTTTCTAATTGAGACATATACGGAAATTTGTTCTTATAAAAAAACAATAGCAGTGGGTCCGTATATAAATCGTACGTTTATCGATATCGATATAAATCAATATGACCTTATGAATTGTTTGCGTGCCGAAAGCTCTGCCGCATAAATCAATGAATATCGAAATAGAAAGTTGCTGAGGAAACGTGTGTAAATATGCAAATTTTAAACACCCTGTTGTTTTTTTAGGACGAAATTTCACGTGTGAAAAATAGGGGTTGTTTTATGAAAGTATACTCGGGCGCCCAAAAAGTGACGATAATGTATAGACTTAAAAGCTTTAGACACGTGTGATAATCATTCTATGATTTTATTCAAATTACATCATGATTTTTTCCAGACTAAATCCAGGATAATTAAAAAAATCCAAGGTTCTCGACCATCTTCATACATGTAACATCTCTGTATTTGTAAGCAAAATTTGGGATTAGTGTAACATGTTTGAACTTAGTGTTGGTATATTGGATTAGGTCCAATTTTCCTATAAATTCAGGATTTATAGCGAAAATAGAATCACTTCCACTTTAATATCTGCCATCTTTGTATGATACTTTCATCCACAAACCTAGTTTTTAAGTAATTTTAATCTGTTACCTTACCGTGCTAAAAAACAGCTGCGCGCTACGATGATATGTATTTGATACACCGTATGAAATTCTGAACCCCATATCTATTATGTTTCATATCGATTTTCCCATTATTAGAGTCGAGTTGTAGTAAATACATCATGCTGAATAAATTATTGATAAAATCAATTGGATTGTTGAATTAGATTTTTTTTTCAACATTTTAAAAAAATACCCAAAATTTCATTTTTTAAATCGTTATAATTTTTTAATCTGTAGTCAAAACATTCTCTATATTTGAATGCCAAATTTTGATATGGAATTATAATCGCCCAGATTTCTTTAATAAAACATATCGTATGCAATTAGCGCATCCTTATCAGGGTCGGCCGCATCAACTGAAGCATACAATCACATTAAAAAATGATGCATTTATGTTTATGCAAGCACGCAGATTGATTATAATATGGATATAATTACATTTTTATATTAATTTAATCGTGTTTTTGTCAACAGGCTGTTGGATTTGATGGGGTGGTTGCACAATGGTCGGGAGCAGGAGCAGGCCCCGGCACCGGATCATACAGATGTGGCCCCAGACTCGTTTCGGGGCTCTTCACAAGAAGTCAATTGCCACTAGGATACACCCACGTTGCAACGCTTCCCCCAGGAGCCTGCAGGATTAACATAACGGAAATGCATCACTCCAACAACTTCCTTGGTAAGAAAATCAAGTGCGCTCGAAATATATCCGCCGCTCCCCGTGACATTCCGGATTACGGATTCGTTCCTGCATTTCCTGTAAATAACAAGCGTTTATCCCATATTCAAATCCCAAAGCTGCTTATGTTGCACCAGATCTAATGAGGCCATGCTATTGATTATGGCAAAGCACTGTGGTTAAGATTCGCGAATGACTTCGAGCTGGTTTTTCTTGTTGCCTTTAGACACGATCTATTTATCATATAGTGTGTGGTTTAATCATTCGCGTCACCATAATTTCAGGTTACTTTTTATGTCAATAAATTATAATTAATAAAATTTATTCAAAATGTTGTTTGTTCAAGTTCAAAAAAAACATGTTTTTAATGTCTTGACAAGTATTAAAAATTTGCCTATCGGAAGATTTTTATCAATACCGCACATATTGCTTTCGTACCACCATATACTGAAATATCATTAATATTATGCTGCTGTAAACTATTAACAAAATCTGATTAGAAATAGTCCAATTTTAGCAAAAAAAATAGAGTTCAAGCGAGTTTCTTTGAAAATATCATACTTTTTGCCATCATACCTGAAATAGTATTTTCTTTGATCATTTCTTTGTCTGTCTAAAAAAAAATAACTATAGCATCTCACCAAATATTTGAACATATTGATGTATTGAAATGTTTCATAAATATGCGTTAAAAACGTTTTTCTTTGATCTCTTTGTGATCTTCTAATGATACATTGGTTGATGATCTATAAATACTGACGCTGGATCAAATTTGATTGTTTTTCCGTTAGTTAAGGAAGATCTTACGATTTTGACTGCCATAATCGTCAATGCTTAGTTGTTGAATCGGTTTTTAAGTTCTTTTGATATTCTCCAATATTATGATAATCCATGACGTTGATTATTCATCCTTGACATAAGATTACTACAATTATATATTATATTACCAAAGGATTGTTAAATTCAAACAATTTTATTTACATCGATTCCAAACACAAATTTGTTCGGTATTCTCGAATAATCCAAGCCATTATTGAAATTACAGAAATAAATCTCATAAACTGCATGTAATTTGGCACGAAATCGCTTAACGTTGAATCATAGAGAATGAGCGAAAAATAACCATTTGTTGATACTCATCTGAAAAATTTATTTATATGGTCTTACATCGACGATGAGGCTATAATTTATGCAAGTCATGGAGCTATTCGGAATAATGATTCACTATAACGTTGTGCAATAATGCTTGAATACCAGCGATTAAGCTCGTTGCGCCCGATATTGAAAGATCAAGTATTCTTTCGACTAATTTTGTTAGACGCCTGTCAAAATATTACGGCATTAACGTATTCGAGTTGCACTCTATAAATCAAAGATTCATTCAACGTAAATTATATATTTGCGAAAATCCCTCGGGGCGCAGTTTAAGGGTCGAACGCGAGTGGGCTCATTCCGGCAAAGAGGACGTATGTCAACCTTACATAATGCAGAAAGATATACATGTAACTCCCCTTGTTAAAACTTTTACTGTCCCATTTAAATCGACATTTAGTCGGCGTCCCTTAGATTTTAAGTTAATGTTAAAAATTCACTAACTGGGTACCATTATTCTTGAAATGGCAACCGATCGAACAAAATTCTAGGCGGATAAAATCCAAATGTTTAAATTTATTAAATAAATAATAGCATGGTATTAATGAAACTTTTGGTCATTGTGAAAGCTAAGAAACCTCGATCTTTTAAGGGAACTGTAATGAAAAATCTTCCTGCCAGAAAGGGATATGGATGGACAGAGAGATTTTTGAAGATTGGTTCAAAAAAAATGGGTTCCAGAGGTGCAAATTTAAAAAAATAAAGGATTGCCTAAGAAAGCAGTATTATTATTCGAACGAAAGCATATTGAAAACAAGCGATGAACTTGTGATTTTTGCAAAAATTTTGTCCCTTAATGTGACATCTTTGATCCAGCCCATGGGCCAAGGGGTTATAACATCAATGTAGCTTTGAATAACGTGGAGCGGAGGCACTCGCAAGGCAGAGTTCCCGAGTGGCGCCCCACTCCCACGTACACGTCAAGATGGCCGCGCTCGCACGCGGGTCCGTTTTGCCCTCGGGCCGTTGTGTAGCCGAGCGGTCGGAAGGAGGTAGACGGGTTTCGAATAGAAAAAAAATCTCGTCTTAAATAACTTCTTTATTAATCACGAGAGAGACCATGCGATCTGACCGCAGGAAGCACGTCTTCCCGTAGCCAAGGCTATCTGATGACCTTTACGACAATTTAAATTTGAAGATGACAATTTGATAAATTTAAAGATACCAGTGATTACATTAGTTATACCTTAAATGAAAAACCACTCAGTCTCGAATTCGCAGGGGAAGTTGCTCGTCGACGAAGACACACCTCAGTTGATGTAGGAGTTCACTCCTACATCAACTGAGCGTTTTTGCGTCACGTAGGATTTCACCCTAGCCTAACAGTGCCCTTGCGAGGAAAGGGGGGACTGGACTCTTTGTACTCCAGAAAGTTTTTTACAGTAAAATCAATAGGGTCGTCTAGAGTAATTTTTCGCTATCTCTTGAGGAAAACTACTCAGTTTTTACAAATTTCCCACACTCCCTATCGAGACAGTCGCGAAAGCGCCCTTCGATAAGTTCATCCAAGTGGCCTGCTGGGCTAGTGTTCCAAATGAAACTCGAAGGTCATGCTACCTTCAATATTGAGCGATTGAGGAGGTGAATGTAGGAAACAGACAAATTGGATATAACCCCTTCCAATGAATGGATATTGAAGAGGCCTATAGTTTTGCAGTAGACTGTTTGTGGCCGCACTATGATGATGATGAATAAATATGATGTTTTCTATCCTATTGATGATAATGATGCCATAATTTATATATAAATGGCTCCAATTTCAAAGATCATTAAATGATTCATTTATCAAAGCATATCGATTTGTTATTATTTGATTAATAATCCCTTCTGGCGAATATTTATAGCAATGGATTGCTCAATTTTAACAGATGCACGCGCTGTCATATGACGAAATCTTACTCATTCACTGCTAATTAATCCAAGAATACAATAAAGCATGTTTCGTTGTCAAATTTAATAATTGAGAAGCGAAATCGGTCTTACATTGAATTGTCCAAAGGTTAGAGGTCGTGTGCAATTTTTTCATGAAGGTCCAATCGTGGCCCGGGCAAGCCTCAATAGGACCAAGGAAGGCAATAAAACCTAGAATTATCTAATACATCGATGACCTCGCTTCATTAAAATGTCAAGAACATTATTGCAATTTTTTTCAACGTCAAATCCTTCAACCATGTACGCATTTCTCGCACATGGTGAAAAGCTAATCAGACTTATTCTTCGGGGCACGTGGGCGCTTTGAGCCATCGAAGAGCTAATTTATCAAAATCGTGAGAAATAGTTAATTGTTAAAACCGCCTCCATACTATTTAACTAACCATTTAGCTATTGGACACGAACTGGCCTGCGGGCTAAGCATAAATTATTTTTATCACAATGGTTTCTGTTGAAGATAGCCGACTGCGCTGATGAATGGACTGGTAGCCTCTATCTAACAATGTCATCTATTGTCAGAGATACATTAAGATTTTGAATGAATTAGCTACTAATATGCTGGAAAAGGATTGTTAATGAAATTTCATCAAAATTATTTATCACGGCTATTATTAAAATTGGGCTGTCGGATAAGTTCTGTCCATTTTTTTATACTTATTAACTCTTTGAGTAATGAGCTAATTTAAAATCATCATAAACTTAGATGCTATATTTGTATGTCCGCCACTTATCATCCGTACAAATCCACTTATCTGTCAGGACCGTCGCAACGTGAATGAAGCTTGTATATAAATAAATAAACACTGTCGACAGCAAACAATATGCGGTCATTTCTTTGCGTAAACATAAACAATACACTTGAAATCGATTCATTATATCATTCATATATCATTATTAGTCGATAAATTTGGATTAATGATCTATAAAATCATACGTTGTACGCAAGATACTCTTTCTGCCTCTGTTTCTCTCCAAAATCAACGTGCGAGCCTCTCCGTCTCTGTCTGTCTCTGAAATCAATATGTAATTCTTGTAACAGAAATTTAAAGTTCACCCCGATTTGGACGCAACCCTCTAGTTTAAATTTCTTGATTTAAGCTTTCGAAATCAAACTTAATTAGATATTAGAATTTCTCTGTAAAGATCATAACTCAGCAAAATAGCACAAAATGTTGCAACAAAATGCAACAAAACTTGACACCTTACTTCTAACAATGATTATATGAATGGGACAGAATTTATCCGACACACCAATATACTCTGAAATGGACCCAAAATATTTAAATTTTGCAATCCCATAACAATATTCTGTATCAAAGAAAATGCTTGCCTCACAAATAATATCACGTATAATCGAAGAAAATGTATTCTGCATTGGCAATCGCAAAAGGTGCATTACGTGCTGCTCTTTACGATAGTAATTGTGGCGGAAATGCATTCAAATGGACGTTCGTTGATTATTGCAACATATCCAATTTTAACAAGTTGTCATTCTGAATCGCTAATTGAAGTCGTCGTAAATCGAGAGACTTTGTATGCCAACCAAATGTTGTATTTTAATTGGAATCTAATTAGTTCGAAATTGAATGTATCCTTGTGTCATACGAAATTCATACAAAAAGCTCCACATTTTATTTAAATATTGAATTCCTGGATCGCTATGGACGAACTTCGCCGGAACTAATCTATTTGACTTACAAACAGCTTTCAGGTTTGATTATAGTGCTTCCGAAGGCACTATCTAATGCATATTTTTACAGCTGAAATGCAGGCATTCGGTCTACATAATGTAATTGTAATTATTCCAAATTTTTATAATTGATTGAAAATTGCATACAAATTTAATTAAACACGTTATTAAATCCAAACTCTCTAATTGATATAATTTAAGTATTACACCTATTATAGTATTACAAAATAATAGATATTTAGTTTACATTCTTAGTATAAAAACTATAAATATCAAGATTTTGTGCAGACAAATAGTTACTATTCAAATGAGCCCTTCAAATATTATTGTTAGTGAAATATAGTTTACAAATACAATGATATGTATGACTGACTTATTTGCCAAATTTAATTTTAAAAAATTTATGCAAAAATAACTTAGGTGGATGAAAATGCTATCAAAAATCCAAATCTTTCAAGATTGCAAAAACAATGCTTAACTAAAAATATTATTCACTTTGTTATCCCCAATTGGCTGTGTGACCCTTTGGGCAAACTCAGATGAATCCATAGTAATACAGGAACCATTTATTGAATTATCCACAAATAAGGACCTGAAACCAATGTTTGAATAAGGATACCACAAACTCTGTTTGCAAAAACGGATATCAATTTTACATCGAAAAAATAAACTGACTAGAAATTAATGCTCCTGGACACAAATTCACAAACATAAGTCAAACCTAAATAATATTATATTAATCACGTTCACCTATTTCATCCCGTAAAATAATAAATCCTTGCCAATCTCATGCAGAATTTGTTCGATTGTATTAATCTAATAATACCACAATTATTACTTTATGTTCATCCTGTTAATTGTCCTGTGAAATCAATACTTCAGATAATATTATTATCAACCCAAATTCCAACGTATAATCTCCCAGATTTAAATTTGTTTCCTAGTGTTACGTACTCCAACCTGGGACTCTCAAACTCCCAGGCAATAAGCTTCAAGTCAATATTCTTTCATTTAATAAATTATAATATTGTATACTTCTTATGAGATCATTGTTGATCACTTTGACATCGTTTTCGTGGCGTATGTATTTTTAAAAATGTGGTCGTTAATCAAATATCTTATAGTTAAAGCCGTTACAAGGGGGTGGCAAAGCAGGCGCTCGCCACGAGCGCAATTGGGCTTGGGGCGCAAAACGCAAAAAACGCGCCATGTCAGCGGTCCGAAAAGCGGACCGATTGGACACACAGACCTTGTAGGCACTAAAAGAAGACATAGTGGTTTTCTTTTAGAGCTCAGAAGTTAACTCATAAATGGCTCGTGCCAAATGAGATGGCGAACGATATTCATATATCTTACTAATTTATGTTGCTATCTTATTTAGTTTTTTTAGTTTTAAGCTGCAAAATCTGCCGGACCATTAAACAGCTCGGATCAGCGGAGGGTCCCCGCGTTCTTTTGTCTCAGATGTAAAATGATGGACCCATGTTTCATCCTGAATTGATGCAAAAACTGGGACTTATTGCTATGGATCATCGTTAAACACTCGATTGAAACATCATTACATTGTGAGCAAGCGCGAAACCCATCTAGCGCACAGCTTTCTCATGTCCGATTTTCAATTGTCTAATCACTCTTTTCTTCGTCTAATACTGGGCCCGCCCAGTCGGCATAAGCCCGCAATAAAATAAAGACAAAAATATTTTCGACCGATTTTAAAATTTAAACAACCCACTCGATCAGTCTTCTTTGGACAACTTCGTTTTGTTATTAGAGTTCGTAATCGTTCGATCGCGAGGCGCTCATTCCTTATGTCAGCAGTCCGAAAAGTGGACCGGTTGGACACATAGACCTTGTGGCCACTCCGTCCTCTTTTAGAGCTTTTTGCGGCATTTGCGGTTGAGCAGGTTGGCATGGTACTAAATAGCGGGACTAATAAACAACTCGGGTCACAATGGAGGGTCCCCATGTTCCTTTGTCTCAGATGTGAAGTGATGGACCCATTATTCATCCATGGTTACGAATTGATGTGAAAATTCAGCTTTATTGCTGTAAAACATCGCCAAACACTCGATTGAAACATCAACACGATGCTGTTTTTGTTCCACTGTGAGCAAATGCGGCACTTATCTTGCGCACAGCTTTCTCATATCCAAACTTTTAGTCGATATGCAATGTACAGCATTTTTGAAAGGTCTACCATATCTGCTAGCTCGCGCAAGTTTATATCCTTGTTACGACTCTGCCTGTAGCTTTAAACCCAAGATGTTTATATCCAAGTACAAACGCTAAATCTCGATACTACCTTTAAGTATATATACATGATATCTCCTGTCATATTGTATTAAAGCGGTGCTCATTTCCCTATATTGATTTTATCGACCCACTCGGTTCATCTTCAATCAAAGGCTTGCACGATGCAGATCTTCAACTGGATAAGACATGCATTTGTTGTGGCAACTCGCGAATCTGCACACGCAACTAACGACCCTCTACTGTGCACTTCTTTAAACTTCTTTTATACCCACTTGTCCTTTGTAAAACCGTATGCATTTATGGTAAAAGCACCTTCAACGGACAACTAAATCTTTTCTTATTACATTGTATGCTATTCACATGTCGGACCTGTCCTTTTAGTCGGCCATCACGATCAGATACTGGAGCCGATCAATGTTTACTTTACGATCGCTCTTGTCCCGATTGTTGCCCAACCTACTAATGACGAGGCACTACCAATGGGACCACTACGATATGTTTATTTATTATAATGTAATTTTATGACTTGATTCGGGCTGACCTCACGTGTGCGAGGGGAAAAGCCTGGAATTGAGTGGTTCCGACTTTGCGTGACTCCATCAATCGATCGACGTTGGAGACCCTGCCATATACGCTAATGATAAAATTTAACTTCCACATGTACAGGAACGACTCGAAATCGTGAACTCGAATTCATAACTTGCTCAATATTTAAATATTGAGATTGCGAAGTAGGCTAATCACATTGCTAATAGCGATTTTATGACATATTAATAGCTATGTGTTTTGTTGGACTCATTGGAGACCATGAGAGCTCGAACCCTGAATTTCGACTCGAAACGTCGGCATTCAAATATATAATAATTCTTTTATAATGTATACATAGCTTGGGTACACGCCCATTAGATGTAAAATTCGCTATTATGTTCGAAATGATGGAACGATACAAGCTACTTGAATTTGTGGCATTTAAAATCTCGTTTAATTCATCCCACGTATATCTTAAAATATACACAAAAAATCAAATGTTTCCATTTACTTTTTTGATTTTTTATGTCAACGATATTGACCTCTTGGGTGAGCAATGTGAATAAATTCATTCGTCCAAAGCACGCCATGAAATGCTTGGCAAATTCCAAGACAAACATTTAATAACCCTACGTCAAGTATCATACCTTAAATCTTCATAAATTCTTAGAAAAAACTAAATTTCAGAGCATTAAATTAAATATTCGTGATAATGATTCAAAACTGTAACAGCAAAGCTTATTTCTCAAGACAATATGAAGATCAACAATCTCATGAAGTTCAAGTATACATCGTTATTTCTAATCTCAAATAGTTTTGCTTTCATAATAAAAATCAAACGATATATAAATCACTACTTTGTTAATTATTTTGATACAATGAATTCATATGAATATAAAAATGCATAATAGTCTTAAATAAAAATAATATTTATGCATCAACTATGTATAAATATATGCATAAAAATGTAACGCTGCGTCTTTATGAATATTGTATTGATTATGATATTAATTATCGACTTGCAATCAAAGAAATATAATATTTCCTGCAAATTATATAAACTGCCATTTAAAACTTTTGAATTGATGACTTAACAAGTATGAATAATATGATTATTTTTAATTTGCAGCTTTGAAAACAACTAACGGATCATTTATTATAAATGGAAACTTTGCAATAAGCTGGTCTGGCGAATATGAAGCAGCTGGAACCAAATTTCTTTATAAACAAGGTGGAAATGTTGAGTCAATATCCGCACCGGGACCGCTATTACAATCCGTGGATGTTATGGTAAAATATTAATCATTAACGTTTTAATATTAATTGTATTATTATTGAATGTAAATTTGGATTAATCGATTAAAAATTTTATAGATATTATACCAACATCCGAATCCAGGAATTAAATATGAATATACCATACAAATACCACCCGGTGAATCTGAGATTCAAAAGCCCGCACAAAACCCAGTCCCTGCTCCGCCGTTACTGATAGCCCCCAGAATAAATAACTCTCTGCCGTATACACCGAGATCTCTTGTTCATCACCAGTATTCTCATCGTTCTCGCTTAGAACCCGAAGAGGTTTCTAATAAGCAACAAGATCCTATTCTACCAAAGGAAAATATTCCGGATCCCGAAGGAAATAGCTTGGAACCAAGACGCTCTGAAAATGAAAAGCATCCTTACGGCACTGGGGTCTTGGCAACCGAGTCTGAACGACCTAATCAGCCTGTCCATCCAAGGCATAAGAGAAGGCGATTCGGTTGGAAACCAGTGGGTTATACAGCCTGTACCAAACAATGTGCAGGTAAATATTATAAATACAGTGAGAATTAAGTTAAAATAAAAATATTAAACAAATTGTATCAATACAGGAATGCAGACCAGACAGTTTGGATGCTTTAGAGAGCTCAATCAAACACCAGTTCCGGAGAAAAAATGCGGTACAAAACCTCCGAATTATGTACGACCTTGCGGCAATCGTTGTCCGCCTCGCTGGTCTGTAGGAGCCTGGAGTCCGTGTTCAGCTTCATGTGGTCCATCATCACAGAGCAGACAAATAATATGTTTACAAGATATCACTTATCAAAATTTAAATGTGAAGGTATGAAATAATGTTCATAATTTACTAACGTGCATTGCTCAAATTAATGATTTAATTGCTTACCACCATTAAAAAAAACAACATTTTAAGAATAAAGAATTAATATTTTTTGTATTAATATGAAAATATTTTATATTAAAGGTTGCAGATTCTTTGTGTCCAGAAAATCCACCGCCACCGACACAAAAATGTCAGCTTCCCGACTGTCCTAACGACCGAATCGAAATAAAATTGAAATCAAACGAAGGTTCTCAATGGCGAAATGAGCTAGGCGTCGATTACGGCTACAACAGGAATGAAGATAAACGTTCTAGATTTTACAAGAACAAAAATGACACCGATAGATTTACCGACGAATCCGGGAGAAGTATTTTGTATCGGTACGGTAATGAAACAATCGGTAAAACAGACGATGAGCTGAGTAACGAAATAACTGAAAATAATATAAATAGGAATAGAAATAGCGCAAATTGGAAACCAGAAAACGCATGGATGTATTCAGAGTGGTCACAAGAGGTATGAATATACTACGCAAATGTATTATTATTAACATCGATTGATTAAAAACATTTGTTTCAAACAACAAATCAATTTCAGTGTTCAGAAGAGTGCGGTAAAGGCTTACAAACCAGGATGGTCAAATGCGCAGATCCGTCCGGTTGTGACGAACGAAAAAAACCGGCTGAATCTCGAACATGCTCTAGCGATCGAAAATGTAACACGCAAGCATCCAAATGGTTCACGGGTAATTATATTTAAATTGATACTTCTTAAAGTATGGTTTTGTTATTGTATTTGCTGCGTAAATGATACATGCTTTTGAATGTGATAGGTCCGTGGTCTCAATGCTCCAACCCGTGTGCCATAAATGGAAAAATGACGAGGGAAGTTATATGCATATCTTATTATAAGGGACAGCATAGAGTGACGACGGGTTGTCCTCAGCATTTAAAGCCTGACGCTGAGAGACCATGTCCGCCGAGTATGATGAGGAGTGATTGCACTCCTGAATGGTTCATTAGCGAATGGTCTCAGGTAAATATAATACGCTATTATGACAATATTATTGCAATATTTCATTGTTTGGATCGATTTAATAACGTCGATTTTTCTCCGTATAGTGCATCGGTCCTTGCGGTGCAACTGCGCAAACAAGATTTGTAACGTGTCAGAGTTCCTCGGCAGGTCCGGAAGGCTCATGTGCTCTTCCTAGGCCTGTAGACCAAAGAGATTGTGTTCCTTCGCACTGTCATATGGTGGGATTCAGTAAGTATTTCGCGCATAAAATAAGCAATATGTACTTTCATATCAAATATATTCTAACGGTTAAATTGATAATGAATATAATTTTAGCACCAAGGGCCGAACTTAGGAGTGGAAATGAAGATAACACAATTAACAATCCTATATCTAATGGTACGTTTAAATCAATTCGGCGTTAAATTAGTTTCTATTTGATTGATTATTAACATGTTTGTTTTTTGCTGCAGGACAATGCGTGGATAAAATTCCGACTTGCCATATAGCTGTCCAAGCACGGCTATGTCAATACGAGTACTATAAGAGCTCGTGTTGTGCCGCCTGCCGAAAAGCACCTAATATTTCATAACATGTTTTAGCAATAATTGATGAAAATTTGAATTTATTGATTTTCAAATGTAAAAATATACTTCCTCAGTAAAATGCTTTTGTTGAGAGCAAATTGCAAAAACCCTTTAATTTATTTTAGTTCGCTTTCTTTCGACGGCTAAGATTTTAATATTGTTAAATCTAGAGCATACATTTTCTTTTATCGACATTAAATTAAAATTCCATTTTGCTTTTTAGTATTCCAAGATTTTGTTGATGAATAAATATTTATGCCGACGCAAATGTTGGCTAGTGTATTCTATAAAAAATGTATTTGCATATAATAAGTATTAACAACAATAATATCAAATAGGTTTTTAGTTGATAAAATATCAGCACATTTCAATTTGCTTTAAAATTGTATTAGGCTTTTATCAATAGAGTTGATTACTATTATACCTATGCATAAATACTTTTAAAGAGACTTAATGCTATAATTTATCATCTATCGTCATTCACAATTCATTCACTTACAAAATAATGACAACACTGATTTCATTACAGCATAAATTGAAAATAATTGCCTTAATAAATGTGTAAATATATTGGGGTTTCAATTTTTAGAAATTAGAAGTTATTTTTTAAACATCTATTTGAAAAATGTTATGCGCGCATAATAAAAGTTAGTATTAATTATGAAAATGTGATTTTAGTATATGTTTAATCAGATAACACCGGTGATAACTTATGATTCGTTATGTTTAACTCTTCACATGCAGTCACGTCAATTATCCAATAAAAATGAAGCGGATTTGATTGCGATTCTTTTATGTTTATAATCGACGATCTTGATATTCGTTCAAAATTCAATAGGATAAAAATGGGATTTAATAATCTATATTTATAATCCAAATGCAGATTTTTTTCAGTTTTGCACTCTCTAAGAATTTTCAGCAGTCGGCAGATGATTTTTGAAAATGAATAGTCTCTCAAATTCATCATCGATTCATTAGCATTTACTTCGTAATTACTTTTAAATGTAATTTGATAGTAATTTTTTACGATTCTTAACGTAAATAAAAAACCCAAATATTAAATTTTTGCATTCAATAGTTACATATCAATTCTATACAAAATATTTATCTTTAAATAGGATTTTACTATTCATAACAATTTTAAATTCATCCCATTAAAATGAATCACTATTCACGTCACAAAAACATTTTTTAATCATACAAACGTTTGCAAATCATAATTTTATAACATACGGCGTCGACGAAACGTTCATGTTTATTCATTTAATTATTATTGTACTCGTAGAATATTCTGGTTTTACTGTGTCCCACCTGCATATTATGCAACCATAATGTTATCTTACGGATTAATGTTAATGTAACGTAAGTTAGTGACATTTCTTTTTAATATACCTTAAGATACGCGATAGTATTTAAAAGAAATGTAAATTTGAAAAATGTTCACAGATTCACACCTCGTTTTGATGCATTTTCACGTGAGAAATTGTAGCAAAAACATCACTGAGATGTAAATTTTAAAAAAATTGAAACATTCCCGGAAACGTTTCTACATGTTTTGTAATGTTTTTGTAGTAGCATTATTTTTCTCAATTCATAAGTCTTGCTAACGTTTTTATTAATTTACGGATGATGGGACATATATTATGATGATCTGGCGCTACAACCGTTGAGAATTACACAAATACCAGATGCCAAATTGTTTTCGTTAAACTTCATATAACGTCATCAAAAAATATTTAGAATAAATTTATATGCTAGTCTTCATATTTCTTAATTTTCTTTACAAAATTATTATAATTTCACTTATAAAATAAAGACTTGTGTATATTAATTTTTTCTAAGATAATCAAAAATTAAAGCTCTTTTAGGAAAACTTATTAATTTACGCTTTTGTTTTCAAACCAAAATGATGTTTTAGTGTATATAGGGATTTAAATTGTGTATTTTATATGTAATACAAAAAAATAAATTAAATATCATGTTTTTTTCCAATCTTACCGCAGATTGCATGAAAAAAATGTTACGCGCAAATCTTCTTTATTGGCATTATTTGTTCACTTTTGAAAAAATTATGTTAATTTTTTAGTAATAAATCTTACGCACTATCACTACGCAATAAATCATATTTTACTTGCATTTCTTCATAAATATTTATATGCCGTGTAAATATTAATTGTAATTTAAGCACACTGTTTTAGTTATATATCATTTGCTTAAGTTAACAGTATTATCAATTAAAAAATATTTATTTAAACTCTTAAAATTTTAATAGATATACATAATTCTAAGTTTCGTTCTAAACTACATGTATGTCCCTTATAATATTGTTTGTAAAAGTACACATTTGTTTTTGCGTGACTCTTATTTATATGAAGAAACATATTTTTAAATTTGTTCTTTTTGTAAAAAAAATATGATTTAAGAACATTTTTATAATTTTTTATGTGAAGAGTTTCATAAGGTTTGTAGTTATTTACTATTATATACCTTATTGTTATCTTTGTAATGAAAATCTTAGCAACGTAAGTATATATCTAAACAAAATATCTCACATTTTTCCGATATCTTATGTATTTGCACAAAATAATATGTGCTATCTCGATTTCGTGAATGTTAAAATAACTCATTTAATTTTTACTTTAATTGATAAACGATTTCTTGAACCAATAATATTGGTAATGAATATAAATAAATATAAATGTGTAGTATATTAGCATTTAAATAAAATTGATTAAATATTATTATAATCTTTTATTTTTTATAATTCGTGCTCAATCTACAATTTTAAAGTTTGTTGGGCTCTGTTTGTGTCCAGACACGGTAAAGACAGCATCTCCTTAAGTTTTTTTTAAAAGGACTGTAACATTCCAGGGGTGCTTGCCGAAATTATTATCATTTGACTGGGATGTACTCTCCGGACATTGCCTTTCTTTCATTGAAAAATTATTTACGTTGTAAAAATTTTAATTCAAAAAATGATATAAAAATGTACAATATTTGATCAATATTTATATAAAATATTTTGCCAACAAACCTGGGAAATTTTGGCAAGAAGGCATTATGAGGCTTCCGGAGAGATGGAGAAAGTTAATAGAACAGAATGGATCATATATTATTCAGTAAAATTAGGATTTCCTGAAATTGCACACAGTATAGGTGTTCTCTGAAATTGAACATGATTTTGTTGCTTTGTATGAATGTATGTTTGCTGTATTACAATTGACTTCTGATCTGTTGTCATTTTATTGCGATAAATAAGATAATTTTTAATTTTACAATGGGTGATTGCAAAGAAAAAGAAAGTAAAGCATCATGAAAAGGCATTTCACTGGAAACTAAAATGCAGATGTTCAGACTGCTTTAAATTTGTCTACTTTATCAATACCCGTTAGTATAATACACTCCAACGGTGCCCTATGGGAGCCTTTCCAGGTGACAACGGGAGTCTGACAGGGGGATGCGCTCTCCCCATTAATATTTAACATTGCATTGGAAACAATTATGAGAGAGGCTGGCAGATTGGGATTAGATCGAGATCCATGGAAGGATAATGCAATGCATCTGGCCTTTGCTGATGACATTGATGTCATGTCTAAATCCAAATCAGAGGCTTTGGCGGCACTTAATTCTATTGATGGAGCTGCTGCTTATTTCGGCATGAAAATTAATTAAGAAAAGACAAAATATATGGTGGTATCGAGGGTGAATGCTGGAGGTTACACCTTAGTGAGTGTCAACAATGAAAATATTAAAAAGGTCCAAGAGTTCAAATACCTTGGATCCATCCTCGTGAAGGACTTAATGAAAAATGAAATAACCTCCAGGATTCAAAATGGTAATCGGTGCTGAAAAACTTCGGATTCGGGTTGAATGGCAGTAGACCCATTGTAAGACCTCAGCTACTGGGGTCAAAAAAAGATGCCACTGAGCCTGGCAATTGAAGGGAGGAGGCCCAGGGCAGACGAAAATGGCGGCAAGCGTTGTCAGTGGCCGGGTCGGAATTCTGCAATAAAAAATACCCATTCCAAAAGCAATGTGATTGAGGAAATGGAAAAACGACGTTCCATCTGGATTGACAATGAAGTTGAACACAATTTGCCATTAGGTCAAGCAATTATAGTGGAAAAGGTGAGAACGATTTTTAACCATATTCAGAATGAAAAAGTTGATACGAGTGAAAATTTCATATTCATCGAGGGTGGTTCCATCGATTTAAAAAAAAAACATTTTTCATAACATACATATTACCTGAGAAGAGACAAGTGAAGACACAAGCAGCTGCTTTATTTCCAGCAGCATTAAGAGCAATTATCCTACTGAATTGGTTTTCAATGTTGATGAAACTGGCTTTTTTTTGGAAGAGAACACCAAAAACGTATACTTTTATCTCACAAAGAAAAGTGAGTACCAAGAGTTCAACATACAAGATTATTTTTGTTTTTATGAAGCGAAATTTGAAATCGTCAAGCAAGCTAATGAAACAGGTTTGGATAAAATACATGCTCAGGATATTGAAGTATTATTGCAAGTCACAACTGATGAATCTTTCAAACGAGTATCTTAAATGCTACAAAATAAAACAAAAAATGATAAGTTTTTGTACTGTCTGTTCTGTTTCATTTATCCCCATTATTTACAGGTCAAGATGATCTCATTTAACACTGTCCTTAGCTTATTGGAACGCATTCCAACGAATTAAGCGGGTTTTTATGCTACTATATAAGAAAAATCCTAATCTCTTCTCAAAAGAAACAAATATCGCTACATATATCACTAATTATTTTATTTCATAAATAGTCATGTTCTTATAAATTTACAGAATATTAAATGGATTACTTATAAATCATGTCTACATCTTAGGAAGAACTACTTAAACTAGCCATTAGTAGTTCCATCTTATTGAGGAAATTTTTACCCTCCATTTTGTCAAAGCGTACTTCTTTAAAAGATCCGCCCAAATGCTCCCATTTCCGTTCCTGAACCAGCTGTCCAGCGAAGAAGTCTTTTCGAGGAGACTGCGCTATAGATACTTGTATTCCATTGGATGGTTCACATCTTACAGAAATCATTCTATCACCTATTATAAACAAGAAATCATTAATATATATTTATCATGATATTGTGTTTATAACAAAAATGATTCATTACCATTTGGAGATGCTAATAAACAAGATGATGCATTTCCCAAAGGTTCAACTGGTCCCGAGCCCAGATGAGCGCTTCCCGCTAAAAATTGCCAACCCATACAGCGTCCTACGGCTTGCACGGCTACCATTTGATGTTGGTAAATCTGCAAATAAATAAAAGAAATAAATTTAGGCTTGAACAAAATTAATCCTAAAAAAATATTAGTAGCTCAAAATAATACCTGACAGTAAATGAGATCTCTCAGTTCTTGTGGTTCATATGACATATGCATTACTCGTCCATCTCGACAAATACACTTTAAAGTTTTTTCGCCAACATGTACCACGAGTGATGTCCGACATACTGCATCATATCTGAAATATCAATGAGAGTATTAATTTCGTAACGACGATATAATAAAATAAATAAATACATAAATAATCACATACCCGTGAGTCATTATATTAATCTTAACACATGACATCGTCGGACTATTGAGAGCGTTCCAATGTGACACTATTAACGGATCTTTCACCTGTAACATTTATAAATCGATATAATCTTTTCGATGAATTTTAATAAATTTAAATACGTATATTAAAATCAAACCTCTTTTGCGATTGTATCTAAAACATATTCGGTTCTTTTACGCATGAAGAAATGCTGAGCTTGCTGTATAATTTGTTCTAAGAGAGTTTGTTGTTTGCTCATATCTCTCAGCTCATATCGATCTGCAGCCATGGGTCCTGTGTACATTTAATTTTAGTCTATATATTCGTAATGTGTGTAAATAAAATTTAAAGACAATAAGCAACCTGCAAGACATCGTCGCTTTGAAGGTCCCAATGGTCCACTTGCCGGATGCGGGAAAGGGTGATGTGTATTAGAATGATGCGCTTGACGTAACAATTGATGAAGTGAATGTTCCAACACGTGATCATGATCAGATTTTTGTTGAGCCCCGGAACCGATTGCCGGTCTTCCATCTGTTGTAGAATTTTGTCCATTGGAGTGATATAAACCGATTATTAATTGAATTCCAGGTAACACCTATATAAAAACGGCATATAATATATAGGATGATTGATTTTAAAAATGTACTTATTCAGAGCGAGTTAAAAATTACCGTAGCGACAATTTGGTTGCCAACTACCATATGTGGTATAGGCGCATTAAGTTGGACAGCTTCGGATGCAAGACGAGCAAAAAGCTCTTTGCAAAAGAGAACATTTTGCGCTGCCTCCAGTCTCTGTTTCCAATTCAAATCAGATCCAGGAACAGTAGCTGCACCTGCTGTAGCTATTCCCAAAGCTCCAGCAGTTAACTGTGTACTTAATAGCTCTTCTTGATCTTTGTCAATAATATTTACACAAATTAGATTTGAATACATTTTTATATAAACAACTTTTTTAATGAGATGAATACCTTTTTGACACACCACTGATATAAAAGCGACTCCTTGTAGTTCAGCTGGCACAGTAACCTTTAAAGCGGAGGGTACTGGTATTTGCGCTCCTGGTATTCCGCTAACGTTAGTAATGGCTGGTTGTATTGAATCTTCAGGAGCTTTGCTAACCTATACAATAAATTTACAGTTATATTTTAAGAATACCAATAGAATGCATGCATTGAACATATATAAATACCTCAAACACTCCAGATTGTGGAAATTTAGAGCCTGCAGTTCTATAACTAAGATCCCCTATTATAGTATTTGAAACTTTTTTAAGTCTCCAATTTTGTCTTAATCTTAAGAGATCTATGTGAAAATCATTGTTATTTCTGGCGTTTCTTATACTCTCATTTGTTTTAAGTCTTTCCACGCCAGCCAATAGAGTACTTGCTGCACTCGATAAAGCTTTTTTTCTGCCATACACTTGAACCATAGGGCGAGGTTCTACTGGTTCCTGTGGTACAGGATCTAATACCTACAATCAAGTTAAAAGAGCTACAATTACTCGTGGATAAAAATGAAAGTGTAATTAATTTTAATAACACTTATTATTTTATCAAATTAGCATCAATATGAAAAACGTTATGAACATTTTTCTGAAAGTCACATGGAATAGAAAATCGCCAAAAATGTGCAGGATTACATGGGGGATAACCTCACCTAAGACTTATGCATTTTATATTAGCTGTTTTAGCATGTTGTATTATAAAATAATGGAGCATTATACATGAACTTACCATGTAACGCTTTTCTTTTGCAATCGCCAAAACATCAGCTAGTACACAAACTTCAGTTAAAGCATTTCTCAGCTTATTCCTGACTGAATCCCATGGCCATAAACTCGATTGTAGACCGGGGTCTTTTGTGTCTTCTTCAACTACTTTAGTATCGGTTGCATTATCAGGAAACTCCTTTTTTATAGTTGTTGCAACAAATTCATCTGTGGTGGTGGCTTTACTGAAGTCTATTTTTTGGGCCAATTTCGCCAGATTTTCTGACATAGACAGGGGGCTAAAAATAAATTCAGAAAATCTTAACTTAATTGATATATATCAAAAAGTAATGAAAAATGTGTAACACTAATAAACTAAATTTAATACAGATTAATGATCACATTACGTATAAAAATAAGGGATTAAATTTGATGAAAAATCAAATTCGGAACGTAAACTAGTTAAAGAACTGCATGATTTGCATTATTGAGAAAAATTAGATGTAAATATTTACTCACAAATTATAGGCATATCATAATAATTACGTTACGTTATAACTTAAAAGACAATTAGGTATCAAAATAGAAAACGAACGCTTGGTAAATTTCCTGTCCATCGTAGGTGATTTCTTGTATTTGGTTTTCAATAGGCGCTTCTACTGATATGTTGACGGAACACGCCATCGCCGGTGACAGAAGCCATACAACAATGTTGCCAGTTGAAATAATTGTTTGATGCTTTCCGCTATTGACTGGTCGTACAACATCATTTTTCTATTTAAAAAAAAGTTATTTAACTTTTTAATAGGCTTTTAATGTATAAAATAATAATTATAAAATTCATATGAACATATTAAATACATTACGATGCATATCTAAATATTTTAATTTAAAAATATTTAAATTCTACTATATATCATAAAAATCAATATACAATAATAATTTAATTTTAAAAAAATCATTGAAATGCTAATCAGAATAAAATAAGTGAAGAATTCATAAATATGAAATTTTTAAGGTATTCGTTCATTTGATAATTTAAAATCTCAGAATTTAAACGTATGGCAACTTCGACCAGATGGTCGATACAACTGTCATTTGAGTTTGGTGTTCAAGTCAGCTGTAGATCATTAGTATTATCGTATTACATTAAAAATATTTATTTTTGAGATATGGATGTTTATAAAGAACTCATTACCGGACTTCGAGAAAGCTACGAGAAAGTTAGACGTTTATTGGATGAACAAAGTCGACATGATCCACCAGAGGAACCACATGCTTCACGATATGCTGCTCGCAGAGTACTACTCGCAATGGAAGCTGCACTACAGGATTCAACTGTTCCTCGAAAGAAAGCGATGCTCGCTGCAGTACTTTTGAATCTCGGTTGTGTGGGAGTCGATACTGAAGAGCTGTCCGAGGGTGAGAGCAAGCTTACAGCTTGTGTAAACACAATCGACGGCGAAGAACTTCAGCCTGACACAGTGATCATCGCGATTACAGCCCTCAATCAACTAGGGATTTTATGGTCTCACAGAGAAGATCCTCTTGAATCAAAACAGCATTTAGATCGCGCAGAGACTATTTACAAGCAGTTTAAAGCTTCTGATTTAGTTCCACTTAATATATCAGACTTGTTTTCAGATTCTGAGGAACCAAATGGCCCTGATTCCTTAATAAATCTGGAAAAAACGCATACGTTGACTCTTTATTATTTAGCACAAATATACGGAAGTTTGGAAGACTTTTTAAAATCAGCAGTTTACTGTCATACAACGTTGAAAAGACAGTTAGAATTCGAAGATTATGATCCAATCGATTGGGCTTTAAATTCTGCTACTTTATCGCAATTTTTTATGGAATCAAATGGCTTTAAACAGGCTAGACATCATTTGGCTGCTGCAACGTATATTTTAGACCGATACGAAGAAAAGCTTATGCAGGAACAAACTGTGAGTGATGCTCATGATGCAAAAGTTGAAATACTCAAGCATAGATCTGCAGATGTGGCTAGGTGTTGGGCAAAATATGGTCTCATGCTTTTATCTAATTCTCGAGATAGACTTTTACATCATACCAATGATGTTGATGATGATATGACATGTTCTCTATCGTCAGGTAATAAAATTAAATGCCAAATTTATTCAATAAATGTATGATATATTAATTCATTTTATTTTTTGCAGATCTTGCCAAATTGAAGCTCTCAGAAAACAGTTCCGTTTCAGTCGATGATCTATCGCAACTTTCATTTCACAATTTAGATCTGTCCATTTATGAAAATCAAATATCGTATAAATTCATACTTACATTCGATGATGCAAAATGGGTATTTCAAAACACTAAAACATGGATCGATAAAGCTACCACTTATTACACGATGGATAATTTGGCATCTGATCATTTACAAATCATGCAAGATGCCTCACAATTGTTTAAATATTTGGCATTTTTCGAAGACTGCGATGAGCGAAGGGCAAAAATGCACAAAAGACGGATAGACATTTTAGAGAAAGCCATCAAAGACATAAATCCTACTTATTACATGCAGTATTTGCGACAAATTTGGTACGAATTGGCCGAAATCAACGGGGAAATTTTAGACATTAAAATAGAGAAAATTGAGACGTCCACCGAGCGTCCCACTCCTCATGCGCTGAATAAAATCAACAAACTCGCCGAAGAAAGTATTAAATATTTCAACAAATTCTTGGACTCGCTGAAGCAGCCGCAGTCTAAATTAATGCCTAAAAAGTTTACACCGGAGACTGAAAAGGCGGCGTTGGGCGCATATTTCCAGATAGGACGGCTTCATATGAAAATCGTAGTTCTCGATAAAAAAGCTCAACTCCACAACTCGGAGGAAACATTGAAAGCGTATACAAACTTCGTACATTACTGTGATGCAAATGAGGATATTGCAAAAACGTTAAAACTCGAATTAGATGTGAGTCGCGAAATGATAGATTTACTTCCTTTCAAGATTCAAAAGCTGAAACGAGAAGTAATGGTTCCTGAATAGATTTATCTGAAAATTGAGCTTACTCTATTTAAATTAAAAGTACACTTTTTAAACATTTCTTTTTACTGAAGGATTTATAATATCGCTGATGATCTCAATTTTATTTTAAAAATAAAATATTTAGGTCTCTAATGTATAATAATTGTTCTTTTTATGGTTTTGAAATTGTGTTTGGGCCATTTCAAATGTGGATTTGTAACGTAGATGAATTATCGGAGCTCAGTTATTTTCGTTGTGGACTGCAGTATCAGTGCGATGATCCACGGCTGCCACATCATCCGTGATATCAGCGATAATGACTCTATAGAGGGGTAAATTATAAAGATGAGATCATCTTTTCCATGTATTTATTTGATTCACTTCAGATCAGCTGCGATTATGAGGCATAAACGTCTCTCATGATGAACGATGACTAACTCTAATCTCAACTACCTCTGTGAATCTCCGACTCAAGACTTCGACTTGTTTAAACTAAAGCTAACTCTTAACTGATTTACACGCTCTCCGCATCGCTCTTCTCCCTGGCTTAATGTTTTTAGTTACTAAGTCGGAGTTCTTTTTGTAATTTAACTCTCATTGTTATATCTTCCTCCTAAGGCATTTAAGACACAAGACTAGGCATTTATTTTGCCCCTTAGAATCCCCATTATTCCCCTTAGAAGAAAACTGAAAGGCTTACACGATAACACTCTTTATTTTTGCGATTTTTCCTTCCATGTTACAGATTATATTTTTATCTCTAATAGAATAATCATATGATAGTCTATATCCTCGCTAATTCCAGTTGCTTTAAAAATAATAGTGTTTCAATATTAATATTTCACAATGTCATAATTTTGTTCAAATAGAATCCAGAAAATTTAATTGGAACTACCTGTAAGTATGCTGTTGCAGGATTAATTTTGCCGTTTCTACTGTGCACTTAAATCAATTATTTATAATTTAAATACATTAAATTGAACTATATCAATTTTATATTTAAAAAATAAAGCAAACCGAAAAACTAACTGAATAAAGTACACTTATATAAATCAAGTATAATAAAAGTAAAAAATTCTGGTTGTTCTATATTTATATGTACATAAATTTATATTTGTAAATGTGTGATCATATGAACTTATCATAAATGAGAAAAATATGTGTTATACTCGTTATATATTTCTATATAAATGTAATTGAAATTTTCTAGTCTGATATTTAATCATTGTTTAATTTGTAATTGCATAGCAGATGAATAACTAGGGGATTGAGTTATTTTTATCTTATCTATATTACAGAATTAACAGCTAATAGAAAATAGTATAGTTATTTGGTTTCCGATTTTTTGTTTTTCAAAATAAACCTTGTGAATATTCAAAGAAATATCGAGAGGACCATTTATAAAATATTATCATATATGTAAAACAGTTATTTAAATAAAATAATCTTAATATTCTTATTTGTTATTATTATCAATAGCGTACTGAATGCTATATGTATTTTTGCGCAGTAGAGATATAAAATGTATTTTGTATTGTATTAACACATTACGTACGGGAAGCATATTTTCATGAATATATCACGTAATATAGAATATATAATGTTGGGTTGGGCACGAGAAAGAAAAAGAAATTCCAGATGACCCTCCTAGATCAGAGTAATCTAGTAAGATGGTGGAAAGCTTCTGAAAAATCTTGCTATACTTGAGGCGATGCAATAGGCACTTGCTATGTGTTTGAACTAATTAAAAAATCGCCATGTGTGAGAGGTATACTAGCAAAATCTCTACAATCTACTAAAAGACCTTGGCTTATCAAGAACAACTGTAAGTTCTTTATTAGGACGTGTATCAAAAACCGCACTAGTAAGATCTTACCAAATTTGGCTAGGCAGGGATGGGAGTAAGTGCAGCGAAGGTGAATGTTATTATGTACATTGAAAAAGACTTTGTAAACCTATGCTTGGGTCGCATGACCTGGGCACTGCTCCGAGTTTCTCACTCTGCCACTCGATGTGCCCATCACCCGTACAGTGAATTCATGGGCTAACTATGTGTTAATTCTTTAAGTCATTATCATCATCATAGTTTCACATACATTCACCTCATTTGCTCGATATTGAAGGTCGCATAACTTCCATGTTTCATTTTGAATGCTCACCCAGGGGGTCTCCTGAATGAACGTTTCGACGGGCGCTTTCGCGTCCATCTCGATAGGGAGTGTGGGAGGTTTTTGAAGATTGAGCAGTTTTCCTCGGTCAAATATATACAATAAAGAGTGTGATAGCAAGCCGAGGAGTTTGTGTTCCTACATTGATTAAGGTTTCAAATTGTTTTATACTTGTGTAGTCCTTTGTAAATGTCTTTCAGCTTTGGGTTACGTTTTGCGGGAGTTGTTTTTATAGGTAACTAGTTCTTCCTGGTTGTAGTATCTGTTTTATTTCGTCTACTCATCTAAGTGTGAGTCTTTTTTTCAATCTTTTTTTGTCTCTGGGGTACCAATCTAGGAGACTCTTCATCCATCGCTCGTCCTTTATTCGTGCGATATGTCCTGCCCAGCTCCATTTAAGTTGTTTGATTCTAAGAATGATGTCCTGAGTTATAAGGAATACAGCGTCGGATGTATTTTACATTTGTTCATATGAAATTGATATAGCTGTTAAGTGAATTTAACATTCATACCTTAAGAATTAAGTCTTCTGATTTATGATATTTTTTTATATTAATTATCTTCGTTTAATTCTCCTATATATTCATTTTTAAATGGCTTTTTGCAGTCCCTCATAGGGGATTGTTACTGACAACTTTGGCATGGTTTTCATTGTGTATAATTGTTTTTAAAACAGTAATCGCCAGCCAGACGACATTGCCTTTTTAATTTGCATACAATACAAATATACCAATCTTAAATAACTCTAAACTATCAATTGTATGTATTCGCATTTATCAGGGTTAATAATTAATAGGAACATGGTTATGGTATGAATGAAGTTTTATTTTAAATGTACATTTTCATATTAATAAATGAGAAAAGTAATGCAAATAATTTAAAATTTGGAACATTATTAGCACCGATAAAAAGTGTTATTCCATTGTAATATTTGCCATGTTTTCGGTTAGATTTAATTTATTTATTATGTAATCTTAAGTATTTTAACATTCTAGGTATATTTTTATACCAGGCATTAATATAACAAGTTATAGTCATTTGCATAACCAAGATTTGTTTTTCAAATTGTGTAATCGTAAGTTGATATTAGGAAGAGATAAAAGAAATATGTATATGATATTTTCGTTTATTAAGGATCGAAAAACACTACAATTATGAAAATCTACTGTTCGAAGCAAAATTTAATTTTCTTGAACTTGTCTGCATTTCATTTTCCTGATTAATTGGAACTAATTCCTGCCATGCCTTTTCCATAGGGAGAAACAGCATTTGTTGTCAGATAATAGTCTCCATGGGCGCTGAAAAAAATAAAGAAAATTAAAATAATCACTCTCAAATCTCATTTTGTATTTTTACATAGTCAATCTGTTTATTTAAACTCACCTAGGGCTAGCGGCAAATCCCATGTAAACTACATCACCGTTGCTATCTTCAGCATTTTTAACAATTTCAAATTTGTTGTGGTTAAGAGAAAATGCAGCCGGGAATGCATCAGGGTTCCTTAAAGATTCAGCCCAAAATCTCCACGATCTCCAATGGTTGCACAAATCTATTACACAATTGAATTAATAGAGAGTAAACATATTTTAAAACTGAAGAATCCATATATATATATAAATACCTTCAGGTGACATTGGCGAATGTAATCCAGTGGGACATCCTGGTTGGAATCGTTTTCCTCCGTTAGGCCAGAAATCAACAGTTCCGGTAGAATCGAACGCACCATAAGCACCAGCGTCGGTATGGATTACGTCCACAAAGGAAGCATCATCTTTTGAGATGTGGTTCATTACAAATCCAGGGTAATACAATGGCATGGCCGGGTCTAAGCCTGTAATTCTGGTATCAAAACAAAATATTATTTAATGAGCAATATTTTCAAATTTTGTTCAACGAGCTGGATTAAATTTTGTTCATTTACCTCACTAATTTGACGTTAAGTTTTTGCATTTCGTTTCCAATGAATCCAGCTATCTGTCCTCCGAGGGAATGTCCTACAACATGCACATGCTCCACATCAAGACCCTCATCGATCATCTTCTTCAATTGAGCGGCAAATGTGTGGGCTACCTAAAAGAGTAATATATATTAATTTTGATATATTCCAAGGTATTCTGTTTGAAAAATGAATGCATAGTAACGTTACTTTTCTTGTGTTAGGGGCAGCGTTAATAAAATAGCTTCCCATTGCCATGTTAGACCAATCGACGAAGACAATATTGGTGTTTGGTTGGGCTTCCAAATATGCTTTGACAACGGTTTCAACACTCTCGCTTTGAGCATTTTCTTTGTATCCATGAATATAGAAGACAGTAGAATATTCTTTTCTGAAACTTGGTTGATTTACAATGGTGTATCCTTGAGAAAGTCTGACATCAGCATATTGGTCAATGCTTTTTCTGTGGGGGGGGGGGGAAAAAACAATTTAGTCTGTAATTAATCTATTTAATACTTACAATAATATATATTTAATTCTTACCCAGTATAGTATCTCAAAACAATGTCTTCAACTTTATTATCGCGGTTGCTGTAAGCTCCTAAAATCGACAAATAGCGGTTAAATCATGTGAGCAAATTCTAAAGTTATGGGATACAAATATAAATTAACTCACTGAAAATTGTCGGAATCAGTCCCTCAAATTTTTGTGGATCATCTCCTAGAGCCGTGAAGGGATTCTTTAGGAGTTCTGAATTGGCAGCAACGAAAAAGCTGAAGAACAGGAAGATGAGCGTGGTCTTTGCCATCTTGTAAGAGGTAGTTAGCACAGCTCGGTCCAAGTTCAGAGACTGATTTAAATCAGCTCTTGCTTGGCTTTTATAGTTTCAAATAAAGTGATTATTTAGCTAATTGTTATCATGCAAAACGTCTTAACCATTGGAAAAATGTGCATCGCGCGTGCAATAAACTAGATAAAAGGTGAACTCTATCACTGAGTGTCAGGATGCTGTAATATTTTCACATTCAGTCTTCAATCAAAGGTTAAATCAGATTTTTTGTTCAACTTAGTGGAGTCCGCGATGACAATAACTAATGTAATATATTTGAAAAATTGCGTGCAGGTAAGAAAATTGATGATTATTATCTAATTCAATGTCGTTTATCTAAACAAAGTTTGTTCATTGTTTTTTTTTCATTGTTAACTTTGCATTTATAGATTATAAGTATTCTCACTCGACGTATCATAGATTTTTATTTATGTTAATGTACATTAACATAAACAATTAAAATTGAAGACTATTTCATTACATAAGTATGAGTTTTAAACTTTGCATTATAGTATAAAATAACCACTAGATTTAAAAGAGATGTATAATCAATATTTGACATGAATGCACCAAGTGTTCACCTTTTTCATGAGGTTCTTATCAAAATTAATGAAAAATAATATAATAAAATTGAAAGTATTCGTCAATATACCATGGAAAAATTTATATTTATGAAGATATTTTATAATTTCATTGTCGTTATTATTTATTATGGGAAATACAGTTTTATTAAATTCATTTAAGGATGCAATATTTGGTAAAAGTGTATATCTTCACTTTATGAAGTCTATATAAATTGAGATACATGTGAAAAAAAACAATGATTGGGAAACGTTACTATTTCACAATTTATCATAATTATACTGGAATAATTTAAAAACTATTTTACACAGCTATTAAGCATGCATATCTTAATTGTGTAATAGTTTTAGGTGAAACAGATTGATAGTTTATTTTGGTAAATTTGATGCTTTTCTCCATAAAGAAATATTTATGTATGCGGTCTGAAAACATCTTTACAGAATTTTTAATTGTGTAATAATTTATTAAATTCATAATACAACATATTAAATAGCAGCTAAATTTAATATTAAATTAGACTTAGCTCTGGCTTTGATCTAAATAGAAATATTATTAAATATTCTAATTGGCTATGTCGCCAAGCGGATTTTCATGGCTATAAGGTCAAATTGCATATGTGAATATTGCCATAATTAATATCATATTTGTTCTTCATTATGAAGCGATAGCATTTAAATGCAATGCATGCTTATTATGCTCTAGCCAATTACAGCAAGCTCAAAATCTTACGATGGAATATGTTTCAGTTACACGTGCCAAAGGTGCATAGGTCAAATTGATAATACGTTTTCATAAACAGCCTTATTAAATACGACACATTTAATGTTATAAATTAATATTTTTTATTATTAATCTAAGACGAAGGCCTTGTGTGAATACAAAAATAGAAAATTTAAAAAAATACTATTATGTTATGGAGTAAAAACAATTTCATTTTCTGAAAACGTGTTGGAAAAAAATGATGCTTCTCTTATATTTAAGAATGTTTGATATTTCCTTGGAAATAAATCGTGATAAGATCTATCTCTATCGGATAATTTTATTTATAAAATTAGCAATAGCAATTTGAAAATCACCTTTTGCATTTAAAGAGAATCCTGGATATTTTTACAGCAATCTCAACTTGGAAATTCAAAATGTTAGACAAAAATATAGGGGTATAAGTCTAAATTTAAAACTATTTTCTTTATATACTAGATTTTATTTTCCGATCGGCTGAAAAGCCCTCTAAGCATAAAATCATATTGATAGTTCTTCTTCTTGCGGTTTATTCCTTTTACTTTGGATATAGTTTCAACGTCATAAGATATCATATAAAATATTTCCCATAGGTCAATGTTTAAGATAAGTACTATCACACCGATGTCGTTAGCTACTAGTCGTAAACTATATTTTGCTTGCTAATGGATAGAGATAATGCATGACATTGGTTAGACCCTTACCAATGATTTCAATTGATGTCATCTATTTTTTTTTCTCTGCTTACATGTGTTAGCAAACATGTTCCTAAGCAATTATAAATTTAATTTAATTAATCATCATGATTATAGTGCAACCACATACAGCCCACTCCAGAACTAGAGGCTTTTCAATATCCATTTATAGGAAAAAGTTATATCCATCTCATCTGTATCATAGATTCACATCGTCATTCGCTCAATATTGTAACTGGGTGAACATATCGAAGGACGCTTTTGCGACCACCTCAATAGGGAATGTGGGATATTTGTAGAGTTTAAGCAGTTTTCTCGCAAGACAATGAAAAACTACTCGAGACAATCTGGAGGACTTTGCGTTCAGTCTCTTCTTTCCTCGTCCAGACGTTGCTGGACTAGTGTAAAGACATACATGAGGCTTAAGTGCATCTTGGATTCACTCCTACACCGACTGAGAATGTCACGTGCAATTTATCTGAGAAAATTCGAGACTGGATAATTTCCTTATATTTCATTTTTAATAATAATCATGATCAACTAGTATTCTTCTTAAATATATGATGATTACTATTCTTAATTATTTTATAATAATCTGGAATGATAATATATGCTTTAAAAATGTGGTCGTAAGCCACATATTGATTGAGTTACTAGACTTTAAATATATAAAATGAACAAATTTATTACTTCACTACTCTTGATAAATTATGGAAGTACGAGACAATAAGATATTTTAAATTTAATAATATGTGTTTTTAGTGATCACATTTTCAAAACATTTAAATAATTGGCATTTATATTTAGACTCACTGCTGGAGTTTTTATATAGTATGTTTCCTTAGTAATCCAATTTAATGGTATAATGTTGAATGTTCAAAATCATTTTAGAGTGCCTCGCCTTGATGCAAGTAGCCTATAGTATGCTTCATACCCTATGAGTTCTAATATATATAATTTGGATTCAAATGCTATTTTCAAAGATGGTTTTAATCGAGAATCAATAAAAAAGCAAAAAATAACTATCTTTGTAATATATAAAAATTATTGTTTGTTCGTATTTAATGAGCTGCCATACCGTTCATCGGATTGCATTAAAACTTTGTTAACTTATTGTTTACACTTGCGCAAATAACATAGGTATAGTAAAAGTATTGTTTGTGTATGTAATTTGCTATGGGAGACCTTTGCTATGTTGGCGCATATTGGTCTGATGGTTGCTAAGGTAAATAAAGTACTATAACCGTCGATTTGTTATGTATTTACAAAGTGTTTGGTCTTCAGTGGGCTATACCATGAGGCGGTAACACACAAACGTTATCATTTTAATTCATTCCTAACAATTGATTCAAAAACTCTGATAATCGGTGCTATTATGTTCCAAAAAATATATTAGGGAAAAAATCACTATCGGCGAAATTTTACAAAACATTAACACTGCAGTTCGGGTGGTCCGCGCTAGGCTTCGCCCAAGTTCCAGGTATTCCACACTAAGCTTCGTCCAAAGTCCATGCCATTTCGCAAAAAAATCATGAAACTTTCTGGCATTGCAGCGTATGCCAGGTAATCACTAGTTATTAATAATTTTCAAAGAACATTTTTATTAACATTATTAACATTTTTTTAACATTTTTAAGAAAGTTTTTATTAACAGCTTAACGACCGCATGTTTTTTAAATTTTTTTTGCCGATTTTGGCGATTTTGCAGAAAGAAAAGCAAAAAAACTACCATTTCACTAAATTCACTATATTTCGTAAACCACTTGAGGTATTTTAGTAACCCAATAGTTTTTCAATAGAATGGAATGTATGACGTAGACGTATATAAGAGTCCACGGACAGCAACCAAAGTTTTTCAAAGACTCAAATACGAGTCCGCGGCCGTTAAGCTGTTAAAATATGACTTTTAAAATGTATTATAACGTTGAAGAATTGCTTCTGGATACTGCCGCTACCTATAAAATATTATATACTCTTGCTTTATCACACTTACAATATGGGACTTCTATCATTTTACTATACCAACCCAATTAATATACTAATCGTTACATCTTTTATAGATCACCCGAGTTGCTGGTCACTCATTATCTCTTATATAATTGATAGTACCCAATTGTATACAGTGGATAGATTTTACCGGTTCAAACTTAGGAAGGCTGAAAGAACATAAAAAGCACATGGAGATCAACTCACAGACTGCTTTGAGGAGGGACAATGTATGTCTTCGTTCTACCCCTAGCTAGGATATGAGGAACTGGGTAACCTGCTGGTTGAATGCTCTAAATTAAACTGGGAGGTCATGCTACATTCAATATCAAGCAAATAAGGAGACGAGATGGATGTAATACTTTTCTATGAATGGATATTAAAGAGGTCCTAATCTGCAGCGCATTGTTTGTGGCTGCAATATGATGATGATAATAATACGTATTATAATTTAAAATAAGACAAAATCATTGATATTTAAATGTTTTTGCAATGAACAATTAACAATGCAGAAATATAATATTGAAAGGCGTTCAATTTAAATTTAATTTTTAGTTTGTACTGGTAACAAAATAATACAATGGTATTGAATCACTGAATAAATGAAATAATATATATAAAATTCATTATGACGAACATTAATAGTATTTACTTATTCAAAGGAAAAAATCTTCGATACGACGTTTCAAAAACAATCAATCTTTTTGAACATAAGTTCCATTTAATCCTTTTCCAAACGGCGTGCAACAGTTTGTTATCATATAGTAATTCCCGGTGGCGCTGAAAACATTATAATACAACATTCGTTAGAAATTATGAATTTTATTTAAGTGTTTCAGTATAGATTTTTGATAACTACTAACGTTCTATCCGTATTGGCTCCCAAGTATATGACTGGTCTGTTTGGATTTGGACCTCTGTTATCTTGTTTAAATTCTTTGTATGATTTTGCATTGACGCCTGGAAACGCAGCAGGATTTTTAATCGATTCTGCCCAAAATCTCCAAGATCTCCAATGACTACACAAGCCTGTGAATAATATACGGGTTTAATTTATAAATGGTTTATGCGTTTTGAAATAAATACGATATAGTATTTGCAAATTAATTACATGTTACTATAAATTGGCTGAAATACAAATCATTTTATATGCTTAACACATCTTGAATGCAACGAATAGTTTTACTTGGCATTTTTTGTATGGTTATTGTATGTCAATTTTTTTATAAAGGTCCGTACTATATTCTAATGCTAAATAAAGTGTGCGTTTTGTTGGTTTAACACTTTTTTAATGTGTTACAATTCAATGTCAGATGTGTTCTGTACACAAAAAAATAACTGACGAGCTACATACGTGGATTTTGCAATGTTTTCCTTCACAGAAGTGAATGTCTCGATAAATATCATACCTTATCTAGATATTAGGACCTTAATATTAATTTATGTATGTTTTTTGTAAATAAATAAAACATTATCATAAATCTTCTAATGTACAAAAATAAAAATTAGTTTGTTCGTATTTTATGCGCTGCCATACCGTTTATACGATTGCTATAAAACTTTGCCAACTTATTGTTTACTCTTTCTCAAATAATATAGATATAGTACAATTAACTTACAGTAGATCTTATATATAAAATTCAATGTTTGTGTATTTGTTCATATTTATAATAAATCCAAAAAAATAAAATAAGGATCTTTCTTTCTATCATATCTAATTGAACCAGATAACTCTTTCAAATTTCATACGATATTTTTATAATTATTAATTCTGTGGTAGCAACGCACCGCTAGTACGTACCAATTAGGTTCTATAATTTATACGGATCTATGGAAAATCAAGTGTTTTTTAGTCTAAATAATTATTTTAAATATCATTATAAAATAATAAGTAGTTTAAAAGATACAGCAATATTTTCAAAGTGTATTTATTTATTACATTTCGATGGTTTTTGCCCATTATGCATACCGATTGCCTGCAAACATTAACCGCTTAAAATGTGTTAATTATGGGCTATTTTGTAGCATAAATAAAATTAATTGTAATTATTTATATTCTTACTATCATCGGAGAGTGGTACGGGAGCAAATTTAGGGCATCCAGGTTGTTTGGCCGAGCCACCGTTAGGCCACCAATCGATCGTTCCCGTAGACGATGGAGCACCGTATCCACCAGCATCGGTATGAATAATATCAACAAACTCTCCATCATCGGCCGATATGTGATCAAATATGTTTGGATAAAACATGGGAAATGCTGGATCTAACGCAGTTATTCTAAAAATATTAGATATATCAGTATACATGAAATATTATAATCTATTTTTCTAGTTTTAATATTATGTACCGACCTTTTTACTTTTATATTATATTTTTGCAACTCTTTTCCAATAAATCCAACCATCTGTCCGCCGAGAGAATGTCCTACCAGATGTAACGTATCGAGGTTGAGACCCTTGTTTATAAGACCTCTCAGCTCATTGGCTACTCCCTGTGCAACCTGAAAAACATTTATTATCATGTTAATCTTATATCGTAGGAAAAATAAAAAATGTCGATTGAATTCGCTTATATTGTTATACTAACAAGTTTAATATTGGGAGCTGCGTTTATAAAGTATGATCCAAAAGCCATATTAGACCAGTCGACTAAAATTAGATTCGTTTTGGGCTCGGCTTCTAAATATGCTTCAAATATGACTTTAATACTTTCATTTTCTGCAGTTTCTTCGTATCCGTGTATATAGAGCATTGTTGGACGTTCTTTATTGAAATTTTTATTAGCTATAATCCCCAACGATCGAGGTAATTTAAAATCATCATAATTGTGTATTGTTGTTCTGCAACATATAATAGATATTATATTCAGAAAATAAAATAAGATATTATTTTAATGTACAGTTTGATATTTTAATAGCATTTTGAAGTGAAGCGAGACGTTCGTAAAGGATTAATTCAATTACTTATGCTTTACACTCTTATGATCTAATAAAGAGAATATCTCACCCCGTATAGAGTCTTAAATACACATCTTCAATTACATTGTCACGATGAGGATGCTCTGTAAAATAATAAATATGTATATATTAGCATTAATATAATTTTATCAATAGTTTCATAAAATATAAATAAATAATGATACATTAATCATTCATTAAATTAAAAGCAAAATATTTTTTTATAAATATATATATATTTATATTGCAATTGATTTAGTTTAAAATATGGTACGCATGAAAACTCTTCCAACGTTGAATGTTAGTAAACAGTTAAATAGTATTAAATCATAATATAGTAGAGAGGGTTTACTATGATTTCATTCATGAAGATTAAATATAGAGTAGTTTAACAATGACCATAATTGTTACTCCAATTGAGCTGATTACAGTTTCATCAATTGTTAAATGGAAGTTATGTACGTAACGCGTACTCATCAATACGGAATGGTAATTCATATAGTAGAGAGTGTTGAATTAGAATTATTGAAACACTATATTTTAAATAAGTCTCATCTTAAAACATAAACGAGCATAGCTTGCCGTTAAATTTATATGAAATAATTTCACTTCCTTTATAGAACGTCAACGAAGCATTACCTGACGTGCATATTAAAACACACATGATAAATACATATTATATTAAAGTTGTGAGCAAATTAACAAAATTATTATAGTTAATGCATATAATTAATTATAATAATATTATCAATTCATTGTTCAAGATATTCGCACGTTAATTTTTTTTAAAAAATAGCGTCAAGGGTCAAGATAAAATAATACAATTTATCAATTGGTCATCAATAGTACAGGATTAAATATTACCCGTCATTTTTATACAAGAATTTTACATTATAATGCTTTAATGATAAACGTGAGCTATGCATATAGGTATTTTTTTGCTATTTTTTTGTCTCGGGTTCACAACAGGTGAACGTTGTTGTCTTATATAATTGTTTTAACATGCAACTGTTATATTTACACTGTAAATATTGTGTTTGGAAGTCTAAATTTGTGTAACTAACAATAAATTCTGTTCTATATGTCCATGACAGAATTAGAAACGTGTTAGAAATAGATTTGTCGTCTTCTGATGAGTTGCTCGCAGACGAGTCTGCTCATAATGCGTTTGGAATTCACGCTGAATATAATTAAAAATACATTTTATTCATGCAAATATTGATATGTTAATACATTAATCGAGTTGCTTTTAATACAAATTCAAAACGTTAACAAAAATAGTTGTATTTTTTTAAACGGTTCGTATAAATCAAAAAAATACTGTTTTTTACTGTAAAAAGTAAGAGGTTCAGCAAACAATACAGTTTTAAGAACCATAAATTGTACGGCTGTGATTGCATACGAATCATATTATTATGTGTGTATGATCATTTCAAAATAATTGCACCGTGCAATCATTTTAAGATCTTGCCATTCTTTACTTCCTCACTTCCAATCAGATATACTTCTATTGTTTGAAGCAGAGGTGCCCAATATTTTTGAAAAGTATTGGAATTTATATTTTGATGAAATGCAAGGCCATAAGAAGAGCGCCCTAGCCGGCATAAGCCCACAATAAAATAAAGACAACAATATTTTCGATTGATTGTAAAATTTAAAAAAACACCCAATCATTCTTCCTTAGACAACATCGTTTCATAATGAGTTTGTAATCGTTATGTAGACATGTTCAGATATGGAATCCGATCGCGAGGCGCTCATTCATCAGCGGTCCGAAAAGCGGACCGATTGGACATACAAACCTTGTGACCACTTTTAGGGCTTTTTGCAGCATTTTTTATGATATGTACGATCACGGAAGCAACGTAACGTCTAGACAATTTCTATCATAATATTTTTTGTACAACAGTAACCACCATTTATACGTTAAATCGGGTACTTTTGGGACCATCTTTGTGTATTATTTAAAAAAATACATTATAGTGGTATTTAATATATTGCATTTATTAGTTAACTTTAAAAGGTTGGTGGAAGTTAGATACATACTTGCCACGGGCGCTTCATATCCTTGTTATGGCTCTGAGGAAATTTTTGTTTGCTTTCAAATAAGATACATGGCATTGAATTGCATATTTAATTGATTGATGATATTTGCAATACGGTTGATAATGTAAAAAATACATTGATCAACTTGATTGATGATTTCATGCAATTATTTGATGAAATGATTAGAAGTGAAAAGATAAGCGAAATTTATTAATTTTATCATCTCTCATCGGTGCAAAAAATATTTTAATCTGATTTATCCATCATCATCCCTGATTAATGTATCTCAAGTTTTTGCAAGAGGTTTATTTAATTTTTTTGGAGCTGTATTTTAACACTTTACAGTCCGGGCGGTAAGAGTGAAAACTTAAGCCTTTGAAGCAAAATTTCAGCGTTGCTTACAAAAGAGTCTACGGCATCGATATATTTAAACATAACAGTGGTTATCAATCTGTGGTGCGTGTACCAGAGTGATAAAATGCAAAAAGTGATTATTTTTGACTTGAATGGATAAAATGGCACAATAAATACACGGACAAAACATAAGGACAACATTCATCCATTCATTGTTTTATATAAAAATTATTTTTGAATTGTGTATTTGAACATATTCTATGACGTATTTATATATTTAAAAAAAATATAATTTCCTATACACTCAACTCTCTTTTAGTGCGACTTTTTTTTGTGCGATTTCGAAGTTATGCGGTTATTTTAAAGCAATTTTTTTTCATAAAGAGTACTTATCGAGATATTTTGGATAAAATATGATATAAATCATCAACCCTAACTGAAATTTGGGAAAAAATTATAATTTGGGACTGTGTAAATCATATTGCATCTGCTATCGCTGAACTAAGACTACGCTCTTTACTCTGGTTTAGATTTTTGAAAACATTGATTTCTTTTTTTTTGCATTTTTCCAATGTTTCGACTTTTAAAAATACATTATCCGAAGGAATTTTCAAAATTCCGACTACTTACGGAGTTATAGCTATTTTAGTGACGCAGCAACTTGGCCGGTCCTACCATAATGAAATCTTTTAACGCGTTTTTTTCGAAACTACTTTTTTTTAACACGGTTGACATCATATCTCTAGTTTTAATGAATTAATTTACTTCAAGCCGGGTACGAATCTTTTCTATATAAGCCTCTATTATTCCTACCAGATTTATGTCAGATTTGACTGAATTTTTTTTAAACAGTCGCCATTTTGTGATTTATTTCTTTTTTGAGCTAGGAAATATAGTGACATCTTTACTAATTATTAATTAATATTGTTGGAAAGAGAAAATCTACACAGAACAATGATGACATTGATACTGGCTATATTATTTTTTCCGAAGAAGAAAACGATTTTGAGTTATATCGAAAATAGCTGTTTCAAAGTTATGCGCTTTTTAAAATCCATGGAACGCATCATCATTTTTTCTATGTAAGTCATTGCTTTTTTTGTGCGATTTTTCTTGACGGTGTATTTTGTTGACGGATGACATTTACAAATATTTCATACGATTAAAGTATTGACACATGTGTATACTGTCATCCCTAGAAATAAATTTAAATCTATATCGAATTCGTACGATATTGTTTTCAAGCTAAGGTTAGGCCATTCTCATCACGCGTTAATGCGGATACGGATTATAAAGAGTTAATAATCAAATGTATACGTAATTCAATTTGTATGAATATCATTCATATTATGCCGTAAACAGTTTACTACAGAATGAAAGCATCTCTACTTAATTAATACATAAAATGCTATTGAGATATAGCATTTTTCTAAAAAAAAAATAATCTAAAATTAATTAGAATATCAAATCGCATCAATTACATTCATAAAATATATTCCACGTGTTTGATTTGCAACTTTTTTCGCCATAAATGACAAATACAACGATGTCCTTATCAATTGGCAATCACTTTCAAAATGTAACATTTCATGGGAACGAACAGCAACTTTCTCGGCATTGATGGAATTTTATGTCGAAACGTTTAAATTCGATTTCTCTCCGTAAATATAATGTAAAATAATTGATGTGCTTCCCCAATTAAACACACATTTATTTCATATTGCTAATAATCGAGCGCGCTTTTTGTAGCAAATTTTTTGAATTTGTACCCCGTCATCATTCAATTGCAAATGCAACACATCAGTTTTTGCTCAACTCAGACAGCCCAATTATATATAACTTGAAATAGATTATGAAAGTTGCCGTGATGAAAAACATTGCAAGAAATATGTCAAGCCAAGGATAACCAGGAGTCAATTGCAGTTCATTCAAATTTGCATAATATGCATGCAATTTGTTCATTGGGATTCTATTCGCTGCTCAAAACTGCAGTTGATAAAGATCGATTTAAATTTTGATTTGAATGATTCGGTGCCCTTTTCAAATATCAAATTTGAACACATAATTTATACCATATTGTCATATCATTGAAGAATTTTTTAGTGTTATGGTTTATAGATCAATGCCAATTATAAGAGGCTAGACAAGTATTACGCGATCTAACCTTAAGATTAAATTCTTAACCACTTAATATTTATCATTCAACATATCGATTTTAAATAGATACATGATATTTAAAACCAAAATTGGTTTTATATTTAAAGTCATACTACTTGTTTGATATTGATTTTATGCATACATCATCTGTTCTTATCTTATCATCTTAAAAATTGACTCAATCTAATCTCGATGAATAACGCGATTTTAAGGCAAAGATCTGATCCGATTGTTCCATCATTGTATCGAGGGTTAAATCGATGTTGTTCGAGTGGGAAACAATTGTGGTCCGAACCCGTAAAGATGACTAAGTGGATCTTCAATGTGTGCTTTGAATAAGATCGAAATAGATCGTGGCCTTATAAAAACGGGAGGAAAAGAATGAATGGATCCGGGAGTGGTTTGTCTATTTCGGGTTTATACGCTATAGGGGGGTTTGAATACTATTTTATTGTGCGTTTTTATTATAAATCATTATAATTTTATTCGCTGTATAATAAAATCAGATGCGTGCTTATACGCATAGTTCCGCGATTACCGTAATTCCAAGTCTAAAACATTGCTTTGTTTTTTTTTATCAGGTGGATTACAGATAATTGCGCTTATAAGATTTACAATATTTACTTCATATAATATTTTAAGAATTTAGGATCTTTTTTGTAAAGGATTTTAGTGAATGTTGCAGATGTTAAACATAAAATAATACACACCTTTACCCCACCAGTATCGATTCCAGCCATCCCCAATTTTTTTGAACAACGACATTATGTCGTAGGGTCACAAATTTTAAGCAAAATGAATCAAGAATTGCACTAAAACGACTGTTCTACTTTATTGACATGAACAACTGTCATACGTTTGAGTTACGGTCACGTTATAGCTCTTCACCGTACTCCAGCTCCGACCATCAGAGTAGGCCAAGCAGAACTGGTTAACAGTGTTTGGATCTGCCAGCTTGACGGAGGGGGGATGCGAAAGAAATGAAAGACAAGTTTAACACTCTATAACCGTTTGGGGAACTATCCTAATTGCTAAGGAATTCAGGACCTGTAGCGAAACGGTCGATTTTTTATCACCATCCAGATGTTATGAACACACGACTGCATTCTTGATTCCTCCAGCATGGAACCATATCTGAAGCAACAAACCAACATTTAACAGCACATCTGCATTTTGGAATCAGATAAAAAACAATATGCTATATAACTATGCATTACCATTACCGTACGAACACGAAATATTAGGTCATCCCGAAAGAAATCTATTATTTATTTTTTCAACTTTAATAATATTTTTTTCAATTTTTTTACACAAGTCAATTTAAAATATAATCGGTTTCCTTATTATCATCTCACGCCCATCTATAATGCAAGTTTTTTTTAACCTCTTTTAAAACTAGATAGTTTCGAGCGAAGATATGAATCCAAATTATTTTTTAATTTAAGTACACTTAAACCTTTTTTGTGCGGTAGATGCGTTCGGCGGAAAATCGCACAAAAAAGCTATATCTTACATAGAAAAAATGAAGTTGCGTTTCATGGATTTTAAAAACCGCATAACTTTGAAACTTCTATATAAAATATATCCAAAATCGCATAAAAAAAGTCAATAAAAACCAGGAAAATAATAATTACAAACTATCATCGCAGTATGATAATTTTCGTTGTGATTTTCGATATGACTCAAAATCGCTCTCTTCTTTGGAAGAAATGTCACTATAGTTTCTAACTACAAAAAAAAAAAAAAATTACAAGATTACGACTGTTTAAAAAAAAATCAGTTAAGTCATTTTTTGGCCTTATTTTGTCAGTTTTGTTTTTAAATAGTTAAAAAATAAATATTGACATAAATCTGGTAGGAATAATAGAAGGTTATATATAAAAGACTCTTATCTAGTTTGAAGTAAATTAATTAATTAAAATTTGATATATGATGTCAACTGTGTTGAAAAAAGTAGTTTTGAGAAAAACGCGTTAAAAGATTTCATTATGGTAAGTTGCCGCATCACTAAAATAGCTGTAACTCCGTAAATAGTTGGAATTTTGGAGACTCCTTTGGAGAACGTACTTTTAAAAGTTGAAACATTGGAAAAATGCAAAAAAACAATCAATTTTTTCAAAAATCTAAACCAGAATAAAGGGCGTGGTCGTAATTCAGCTAGCAGATAGCAGATGCAAAATGTCCAAAATTATGATTTTTCTCCAAATTTCGGTTAGTGGTGATGATTAATTTTCTATTTTATCCAAAATATCTCGATAAGTACTCTTTATGAAATAAAAAATAAATGCTTTAAATAAAACCGCATAACTTCGAAATCGCACAAAAAAAAGTAGCACAAAAAGAGGTTTGAGTGTATATGGAGGATATGCATTGGAAGTATTTAAGCACAGTTTAAGAAGTTCATTGTAAATAACTCAAGTCATAATCGACTAAACACAAAAATAACATTCCAAAGTGTCAATCCTGGCTTGTTACTTAGAAATTCATTGTTTTTTTTAATAGAAATTTCGCAAAGTTGATTGGAAAAAAAACGAAATCGTTCCTCTTCCACTCTCCACTCTCTCCGTCTCCCTTGCATACATCATAGACACGTTACTATGTCTATATGTAGTATAAATTAGCCACTAGACTGGGGATCCTCAACCCCGTGCCCGGGGGCGCATGCGCACCCGTGGAGCCATTTTTGTGTAATAGATTCCAGCAATTTTCCATAATCGAAATTATTGTTTTTTATATTACAAAAATTGCTAAAATTGCCATTTCCTGAGCAGAAATTCTTCAAATTCTTCAAGAAGATACACCAAAAGCTTAAGAAGAAATTTTAGACATACAAAATGACATAATCTTAAAATTGAAAAGACTGACTGAAAACATTTGGCATTTAGCTGATCATAAAATGCATACATAAATATATATAATATTTTTTAATATGCTTAAAATGTGTGCAAATCTTTTTTTTTTTAAATTCGGCCTACCCATTACCATAATAATGTTAAAAATGTCTGCACTAGACCGAAAGCTTGGCAATTTTATTACATATTACACAACAAACAAATGGAAAAAATGCAATGCACAAAATCAATTTTTACTTGGAACTTGCGAGAAAAAGCTTGCATTCTTTGCATTTACAACAATGCGCATGCGCGTTTGCTTCGTCATCCGCAGATAGTTCGTGCGGCATCCGAATACATTTTATCATTGATTGAAGGCATTTAGACCAATATTGTCATCTGTTTATCGTTAGGACAGGTTAATCAATTTGGTTGACGATGATCGCTTAACATATCAGCATACAATGTCAAACATGTTAATCCTCTAGATACAAACTGAGCTCAAACGAGCGTTTGTGAAGATAATGAATTTCTTTCGAGAGGACTTAATATATCTAATGCCATTTTCTTCGTGTTGAAACACCAATAAACGCACGCAAGGATTAATTTAATACTTCTGATTAAGATATTACATTGAGAGACTCTTTATAATTGTATTTCTTGTATTTGCAAATTTGCATCAATAATTGATTGTATATTAATATTTTCTACGAAGGTTAATTAATAATTAGGTTATGAGCGAGAAGCATATTTTTACGAACTACGCAGTTTTTCACAATACTTTGCTTATGAAGATTTATTGATACTAATTCTACAAAAATGATTTGTACAAAAATCTAGTTTAAACACGATTCGATATCGATTGATCTATCAAAAAATATTGAAGACAGAGCTCAATTCTCAATATCTTAAGTATATATTGATATGTTGGTATGTGGCTTGTTTCGATTCAAATTTGATTTGCTTTTCATAATATTTTTTTTCGATTCGACTTTGTGACGACTTGAATGACTTTTAAGCAATGGCTCATAGTCGAAATTAATTAATATGAACAATACACGCCATAAAATATTAATTAAAAATCGGAAGTATATTTTAAATTCTAGATTTTGAATATTAATCAATGGAAATATTGGACGAATAAAAGTGTTTAGCCCTGCCCTCGACCCTAAAGGAACGCATGCATAAAGGGCGATAGTTAATATTATGATATCAATTATCAAAATATACTTCATCGCGAAAATCAAAAAGGAAATCCCTCTTTATACGCGATCTTGGATCTTTAAGTAGCCGAATTCCATTTTATAATCATTCTCTGTACGTAAAAGTGCAATAATCTGATTGAAAAATAAGATTGTGTATCAATTTCCGATTGCGTTGTCGTTTCAATCAATGACTGTTCTGCATATCTTAAAATCAATTCCCATTAATGAAAATATTGTGTTATATTATTTTCTCTGGAAATAATAATTTACGTCATATATAGATTAAAAAAATCAGGGATTCGAACCGTTATTTTTTCATTTCGGTTTTGGTTCAATTTACTAACATTTATATAGGTTCGGTTACGGTTTTCGTTTCGGCAAATATAACGGTTTTACCGTTATCGGTTTCATTTTGGTTTGAAGTCTGATAATTGTACAAATTCTGATTTTTTGCTGGTGTATGTGTGTGAGTAAATTTGTACGACGACAAATCGCTGGCAAGCAAATATAGCATCTATGTTTATAAAGGTTTTAAATTAGCTTTTAAAATCCCAACCCACTTCGATTATGATGTTGTACTCGCTGTTCTTTGTTCACCACCAAATCATATAGGACGTCGTTATCCAGGATCTAACACCCCCCCAAGATCTGACTCATCCAGCAACGAAAAATTGCCCGATCGAAATCTGATAAACCACTTTTTGCACTTTTCTGCGAAAATTGTACACACCCAGACGGAAAGACTGATTAGAATAAACTAAACAATGACTGTTTCAAAGCATATGACAAAAAACCAATACAAACTTAGGTCATTTTTTTATAACTTTTCTCACTGAAGTGTAAAAACGACACGTATTTTTGGCACTACCGATATATATGCAAATATTTTGTAAAGGACAAAGTACAGCTTTATATGCGTGTCTTCAATTTTAGTAACAAAGGAACACATTTCGTCAAGTTTGAAATTAATGCATTTGGGACTCAAATACAATAGAATCACTTTTGGTACTTGTTGTATTAGAAATGGAAGCACGGAAAATATAGCACTATGTACATATGAGTGTATACTCATCAAAGGGTAATAGCCACCAAGGAGGGCCCCTGAACGTTTGGCAGGCATTTCTTCCTTCATTCTACAAAGCTAATTTTGCAAAAAATGGTTTGTTTGATTTTAGCAGATAAGATGAAGATGTACCCAACAGCGGAGGATACGGCAATTCTAGCAGTACTTAATACAGTGAAGATACAAGTTAATCCATATCAATCCAATCAAGTTTTATTAGTATGAGGGTTTTGGGGTTATATCATGGAGAATTGGAAATGTCTAAGGATATTGCAATTTTGATTTTCAGAATGTTGACTTCTTTTAACAAAATATTCAGCGAAAATACTATAAAGAGAACTTTTCGCTACTCAGTAGAGATCAGGTTCATTTTGTGAGATATCAATGTGAATTCCAACAAATATAGCAGAGCCGCAACAAGGGTATGAAGCGCCCGTGGCAAGTAACTTCCGCCCACAACCCTCACAAATTTAATTTATTTTTTAAAGTCAACTAATATTATTAAAAATGCAATATAAATACTATTATAATGTATGTTTTAAAAAAATATACAAAGATGGCCCCAAAAGTACCCGATCTAACGTATAGATGGCGGTTACTGTTGTAAAAAACATACTATGATAGACGTTACGTTGCTTCCGTGATCGTACATATCATAGAAAATGCTGCAAAATGTCCCAAAAGAGGACGGAGTGATCACAAAGTTTGTATGTCCAATTGGTCCGCTTTTCGGACCGCTCATTTGATGAATGAGCGCCTCGCGATCGGATGCCATACCTGAACACGTATACAGGACGATTAAAAACTTTTATTATGAAGAAGACTTATCGGGTGGGTTGTTTAGATTTTACAATTGGTCGTCTTTATTTTATTGCGGGCTTATGCAGGCTAGGTAGGCATAATATTTGAGCGATAAGGAATATAGAAGGATTAGACAACTTAGTACATATTATAAAAATGGACAGAGCCAATCAGTGTTGTTTCATATAAAGTAGAATGGTCGAGTAAAATAAGACAATGCAAATCTCGACCGGGTCATTCGAACAAAATATTTTTTTTTAAAAATAGACTTAAGCTGATTGAAGAAAAGTGAGATAGATGTAATATATTAGTGGAAGCAAATTTTGAACAAAAAATGATTATCTTTTTTGTATTTCTATATTATTATAAAGTAAAGGTTTTAGTATAAAGTAAAGAAAAATCTCAATTGTTGAATAGAAAAAAAAAAAAAAAAATTTACCATCGAAATTTCATTACGACTGTATATTTTTTATCATGATTAAATTTTCATTATTTCACACTATTCACATTTATGCTGGTTATTAAATACAATAGTCATACAAATCTGGTGTATAACCTACATTTCTATTATAGTTATCGCAGTGATTGGAGTTTTAACTATTCCAGTGCCTGTTTTACAATGTACATGGCATAGAAATATAATTTTACATTGTAGTCCGAGAAAACATATTATTGAACGGGAGACATTAAAACAAATTGATTGTACCGACGAATCAAAGGTCTCTATTGTTAAGAATATAATTACAGAATCGATTAAACGGATCGGAAACTACGACATGCCGTCAAAAGATTCTAGGACAGTGTAATTTTGAAATTGATGATATTTTTTTAAATAGCTTAGTGACCCAAATTTGTGTTGGAATCGATACAAAGAATCTGCTCTAAAAATGAGACAATACTATAGAACGAATACCAACATATTAAACATTGTTTAAATAATTTTGATTATGTATTTACATTAAAAAAATATGTATAATCGGACATGATTATAATGAGCACTTACAGAATGACGCAAATTGCTCGTAATAACCGATAATTCATATGAATAAATGTATTTTTAATTCAACCCAACATTATCAAAAAAAAAAAATAATTGAACGATCCAATCTTTGCAATTCAATACAATTTTTTATGAATTTTAAATTTAAAAAATTATATTTTATTTCAATCTTTAAGTATAAAATGTATTAAGATATTACCTTAAATTTAGTCGACAACGTTCTAAATATTATTAATGATTTGTGTTTAAGAATATTTTACATCGGAAATGCTCAATTATTTATTTTTTATTTCAATGTCATAAATCCTATTATGGAACGCTCGCTATAGCCGTTATCTCTTTATAATAGAATAGAATGCTCTATTAAAAAATGTATGTTTCAAAATATAAATAAAATATTGCCGTAAATCATTATTAATCTTATCGATATTGTATCATAGTTTTAGAAATCAAATAGATGGATTGCATTTAGACAATTTATTTACATAAAGTTACTCGAAAATTCAATAATTTTGCAATACTAATAAAATAAACACCTCTGTTATATTTGTAATCGACAGATGAAAGAAAAAAAATCGATTTTATCTATAAATAAGCCTTTCATTGAAAAATATTATCAATAACGGATGTTTAGTAAAAAATCGATACATTTCAGATTTTATCTCGATCAACTTTTTCGCTTTATGAAACTTGTTAAGTGCATTTATTCAGTGCAATATCACAATTTTACTACAAAAAAACATTTCGCTAATCGTTGTTAACTAATGTTAACACATTATCGGCGGGCTATTTGCATGGACCGTATATGCTCCAATGCGGGTGATTTTTTTGCAATATTCCAATTTTTTAAATTTTTACTAAAATACGCATAGCTTCCGAAACTTTAAACATATCTTAATATTTTTTTACTTATGGTTTATGCACAGTCTTTACTAAGGAACCCAATCCCGAGTCAAAATTTCGATTCGATGTCGGGATTTCGGGATTGAATAAGACGATCCCGGGATCCTGAGATCGGGATTTTCAACAGTTTAAGAAATTACATTGATAAATTTGATCAAAAAGTACTAAAAAGTCCATTTGTTTAATATAAAAAATAATTTGAAAGCGAAAGAATTTCATTTATTTAAGGAAAGATAAAAATACAATTCAAAAATAGATAAATAGAACACTAAAAAAATTAAATATTACTTTGAAAATATGACCGAAGTAACATTAAAGTATCGAGTGTTTCGTCATCTAGTCTGGATCTGATTTTGGAAGCCAGGCAACAATTTGAAAAACATATATGTATAAACAGATTAAACAGTTACTGCCCCTAGGCATCGCCTAATAGTAGTTACGCCTCTGTTTCCAAGCGTCCAGATTTTGGTGAGAATGTCTCGATTTAGTAGTCTTCAACATGCTGGCGAGGTGTACGATTTCTGTTATACGAAAATTTCAATCCCGAATTTTTCGGGATTACGTTTACTAATCCCGGGATTCATGAGCACCTAAAACTGTCCAGGATCCCGGGATTCCGGGATCTGGGATCACGGGATTGGATTCCCTAGTTTTTACGAACACGAGAATCCTCGTGTCACGCGCTAGGTGCATGGCTTTGTAAACATGAGAATTATCGTGTCCCGCTGTTAACGTGTTAATTGAATCTATTGATCGACGTCAATTGATGAATCTGAAAATATCGAACCTATTTGATTTTCAATGATGATACATTTTAATATCAATGAATAGTGAATATTAATTTTCGCTTGATGATTGAAGGTCTTCGTTTGATGATTCTTCATTTCCTCAATATTTATTTTTTAGATTAAGAAATCTAGAATACATTTAAATCTTTTTTTGTGCGGTAGATGCAATTCGCGAAAAAGTGTAGATGCATTCCATGAATTTTAAAATCCGCATAACTTTGAAACAGCTATATAAAATATATCCAAAATCGCATAAAAAAAGTTAATAAAAAAACCAAGAAAACTACAAGGCAATTAAAAAATTACATTTTTAGCAACATTTTAAGGATGTCTGTCATCTTAAATGCTAGACTGACATTGCTGTATAATAGTTTTCATTGCAATTTTCGATGACTCAAAATCGCTCTCTTTTTCGGAAGTAAGGGCAGTGTCAATGTCACCATTTTTCTGTGTAGATTTTCTCTTTCTAATAATATAATTCTTAATAAGTAAAAATGTCGCTACCTCAAAAAAAAAATATTTTCACAAAATGGCGACTGTTTAAAAAAAATTCAGTCAAGTCATTTTTTTGCCTTTTTTGTCACAGTTTTAATTTTTTTTAAATAGTTAAAAAATAAATTTTGACATAAATCTGGTAGAAACAATAGAGAGTTATATAGAAAAGGTTTGTACCTAGTTTGAAGTAAATCAATTAATTGAAACTTTAGATCTTATGTCAATCATGTAGAAAAAAGTAGTTTCTAGAAAAATGCGGTAAAGATTTCATTCTGGTAGGACCAGTTTAGTTGTCACGTCACTAAAAAAGCTATAACTCCGTAAGTAATTAGAATGTTGGAAGTACTCTTTATAAAATAAAATAAAATGCTTTAAAAAAACCGCATAAGTCGCACAAAAAGAGGTTTGAGTGTACATTGAGGCATGAGTGTAAAATTTGATATTAAGTGAATATATTTTTTATATATTTTGGATTTGTCATCGAAGCCTTATAAAAAGAATTCAGGATATAAACTACTGTACTTGGTTGTTATTATTTTTAGCTTGAAATGTCGACGAACGTAGGGTAATTTAAAGCAAATCACAATGTTATTCCCGAAAAAATTTATCCATACAACAGAGTCATGATTATAGCAAAATATGATATTACCAACATGTGCAGTTACTATGTATTAAAAAAAACCAAAAGTATTTGGAGGATAATGGATAAATGCACCTGAAATCTTCATATCTACTATTGATTTAAGCGTAGTCTTGTACATTTGAACGATTGAATAAATAATTCGAAATATCAATTCAGCTGCTCGATGCTCGATAATAATATTTGTATAACATGAAAAACTACATAGAAATTATTTCACATTATTTGCAATGTTAAAGGTAAACAAGGAAGATAACCTTTTGGTTCAGGGAGTTGTTTGGCTGGAATCCCGGTTAAAATCCTCATGGCATTCTGGATAATAAGGAATTTCTCGAAAAAGCCGACCATTATTTTGGCACGATAACTTTGTACTTGGTTGTTCGATATGTTTCTTAATAATGAATTGTGATTCTAAAGTTTTATCGTTTTTAAAGCGGAGTTTATTAATATTTATATCATTTTTTGTTGTGGAAGTATCAGTTATTCTCAAAGCTAAGCGTTACATACGCATTTTTGCAGATAACGTCCATCAGCCGGTATATATTATTTCTAAAATATGATTGTATTTGTGTTACATCATTGCTTAAAAACCATGTTAGAATCACTTTGTTTATTTGTTATAAATGTGACATTTGACTTTGTGATAATTTTTACGACGTAATAGCGATGCTAAAAAAATGTTTTGCAATAGGAACATTAAAATTATATTATTTATCCCATTAGTTATGTTATTTGCGATTTAAGACAATAACTGAAATCAAAGCCGATGATTGATGCATGAAGCATTCATATAATTACAGTACTAGAAATAATACTATAGCGTGGAATTGGCCTACATCCGATAACGAAAGAAGAAGGGCAGATCTTCTGTTAGAACCAGATATAGACTTTTTTAAAAAAATCGATTTCCGATTTATCTATTCAATAGTCCTTAATAAATCCCAACAGCAATCATATAATTTAATTTTAATAGAACAGAGTTAATTACATTAAAAAAATCCCACCAGATGTAAAAAAAATAGGCCTTTGAACCGGAATTGAATCGAAAAGATTCAAAAACGAAAGAGAGTTTTATTTATTTACGTATTGACATAATATGTGTTATATATTTGCTATGTATTCAGATTGGGATTCCCAGATTTCAATGAATTGAAAATCGTAATCGAACCAATATAAATGTTTGCAACTGAGCCGGAACGAAAACCGATATGAAAAAAAATAACGATTTAAAGCCCTGCAGAAAAGGATTAGGGGGGCTTAGGAGTCGGGACTAATATTTCATTCGGGGAAAGCCATTGTATTTTTTGTCTTTTACATTATCGTAATTTAATAATTTCTAATCTTTGAGTTATTACTTCATGCAATAGAGACAACGACCTTATAAGGATAGTTTGTGCGGCACCCAAGCGTCTATCCTATTCACACTATCAATCATTTATAAACGTATCTGCACTTTGAATTCCTATGATGATTCCTTGTTTGTTTATCGAGGATCTTACCCTTAAGTTTATTAAGACATTCATATCTAATAACGGTTATCACATCTTCCCATATGTTGCTTATGGTTATGGTGTCCTTAATCCCATTCCATTTTCGACTCTAAAAAGGCAGCTTACAATATTGGGGTTTGATATTTTGCATAAAAATATGTGTAAATAATCGTTATTGTTCTATTTCTCAATGGATTTGTTGAATATTTATGGTATCCCCTATGCTGTAGCCATTTTATATAAATGGTGCAAAATAACCCAGTAAACTATTCTTTCCGACGATAATAGCAAATCCTATAAGACCTCCTCTTACCTTTTCAAATATTATGTATGGATGAATATTAAAAAAAAGCTCAAACTATAAATCATAGGAATGTAATCAGCTTGCTAAATAATACAGTGTTAGCCAGTTCAATCTAAAACATTGTTATTGTTAGTTATAGCGGTTTGATTATTGAACCCGCATTAGTTAAAAAAAGTAGTAGGCCCTTTGAAAGCCTTCCTCGTCTTTTAGCTTTGATGGCTTCTCGCAGAGAAGTTATTGTATAGGCATAGGTCTCTTCGAATATGGCGTTATATAGTCCTTAATTATTTAAAACAATAGGTTCATAAATAAAACGATAATTTATTTACATTTTTGTTTGAAGAAGCAGCACAAATTGATTTTTTTTAATAAGTCTTCAGAAATAATTTTATCTGATGTCACGTGTTTATCGTATTGGGCGACTCCCAAACTAAATGCTTCGCAAATACATACATTGCATATTGCATAGCTAAAGTTTAAAAATAAATAAAATTAAAAAAAACATCTATTTTTGCATGACGTCTGAGAATTAATGTCATTCGTAGATTAGGATTCATATATTCATCAATAAACTAAAGAATAATGTATACATTAACCCCTCAAAGAGCTAAGACACAATGTTATGCCTGAATTCCAGTGACTTATAAAGACCGTTCTTACACGTTGAGCTCGGTGATAGACAGAGACGGAGAGAGTATCTTGCGTACATCGTACGATTGTATAGATCGTCTAGCCAAATTTATCGACGAATAATGATATGTAAATGATATAATGAATCGATTTCAAGTGTATTTTTTATGTTTACGCAAATAAATGACCGAATATTTTGTGCTATCGACAGTGTTTATTTATTTATGTACAAGCTTCATACACGCTGCGGCGGTCCTGACATAAGTAGATTTGTACGACGATAAATGGCTGATAAGCAAATATAGCATCTAAGATTATGAAGATTTTAAATTAGCTCACTACTCAAAGGGTTCATACGAGTACATTTATCTAAAACCGTTCTAAATTTCGAAATAAATATATTCCAATGTTTTAAGACTGAGGGTAGACAATGAAGGTTATGTGGTTACGCTCATAAATAATAAATAGAGTTCGGTGCAGTTATGACCCAAAAAAAAACATATTTTTCAAGGACCAATGTCCCTCAGAGGATAAATTGTCAGGGAAAAAACCGACAGTTTGTCGGAAAGAAAGGATGAATCGTTTGTAGTGTGTCCATGCTCGTCTTATACGTCATACAGGCGCTATGCGCATGCGTCGTACCACCTCTACTGTGTATATGTCCATACGTAGTATAAAGCAACCACTACACCAGTAGTAAGTCAATTTTATTATACATATATTACATAAACATAGGAATTAAAAGGTTTTACTTATACCACGCGAGAATTTCGTGTATTTTATATTAAGTCTTACTGGAATGTTCAAGATCTGCAACCGACGCATTAGGTATGGCGGTCACTACGACTAAAATAATGAGCTGAGTAGATCCTTGTCCCTCTCTGTGACTCGCTGCTCCGAATTTTTGTTGGGTTTCTTTTGCAATTGAACTTTTATGGAAGAAAACAAATTTTAAACTTTAAAAATACTTTAATCAAACAAAATTTGAGATTCATGCTAAAAATTAGACACCGAATGTTGGTTTGACGGATTCGTTTATAACAATAGAGCAAAAAATTATACATAAAAACTAATTGAATTTCAGTAAAAAAAAAATAAAAATCTAAAAATATGGTGGTGTTGTTTTGTCTAATTTGTCCGACTATAGAGTACCGCCTCCGACCCCTTGTAGTCCGGATCTTTTCGGAAATGAGTAATTGCAATCCGAAAATATATGAAAATGATGAGATAGACAACACATTATTGAATTAACGCCATAAACACAATGGCCAGTTATAAAAAATAAAAACTTGTTGACTTCATAAAACGTATTCCATGATGATTTTTGAAGCGTTTTAACAATCCCTTGCTAGCAACAAAGTATTTTTTTTATATTTGTATTTTTTATATTTATTTTTCCCTGAAGAAACCACATATATAAAGTTTCCTCCACCTCTGGACGTTTAGCTTTCTTGAAGATTTGTCTCTTGTCTGGTTCACAATCAATGGTGGAAATAAAATTTTGAATGATCTCGCGGTTTTTTTGTATCATAAATTATGGATCGTTCTACACCGTATTCACTTGCCAACTTAAAAAAATAATATTTACAACTTAGGCGATCCAGAATCACACATTCGCATTTTTTACATTGACGAACCTTTATCGTACATATGTACACTTAAATCTTTTTTTGTGCGGTAAATGCGTTTCGCACAAAAATAAATCGCACAAATAAGCTATGACTTATATAGAAATGTTGTTATGCGGTTTTAAAAACCGCATAACTTTGAATCAGCTGTATAAATATATCCAAAATCGCATTAAAAAGTTCATAAAAAACAGGAATAAAATAACATTTTTGGTAACATTTAAAGGACGTCTTGCATCATTGGTAAAATTTTAAGGATGTCTGACATCTCAAACGCCAGACATCCACTAGAGAAATACTAATCATTTTAATTACAACAAAAATAAATCACAAAATGGCTAATGTTTAAAAAAATTCAATCAAGTCACTGTTCGACTCTTTTTTGTCAAAGTTTTAATATTTTTTAAATAGTTAAAAAATAAATTTGGGCATAAATCTGGTAGAAATAATAGAAGGTTGTATAGAAAATATTTGTACCCGGTTTGAAGTTAATTAATTAATTAAAGCTTAAGATATGATGTCAACTTGGTTGAAAAAAGGAGTTTCGAGAAAAACGCGTTAAAATGTTTCATTATGGTATGACCGGCCATTTTGCCGGGTAACTAAAATAGCTATAACTCCGTAAGTAGTTGAAATTTTGGAAATTCCTTTGGAGAATGTATTTTGAAAAGTCGAGACATTGTAAAAATGCAATAAAACGAAATCAATTTTTTGGAGTGGTCGTATATTCAGCAATAGCAGATCCAATATGATTTACACAGTCCCAAATAATATTTTTTTCCATATTTCGGTTATTTTTGATGACCTATTTCCTATTATTCCAAAATATCTAGATACGTTCTCTTTATGAAATTAATAAAAAAGAAAAAAAATACTTTAAAAAACCGCATAACTTCAAAATCGCACAAATAGAGGTTTGAGAGTGCGGATTAGACTAGGGCTGGATTACCGCGGTTCTGCTGTAATGCTTTTTTACATTAAAACTGACTTATTCTATTTGATTCCATTTGAAAAAATATTTTTTTAGTTTTGATAGTAAATTATCCTGATTTGAAATTACGAATTTATTTAAATTATACATCATACAATACTACACATGAAACATTTACCAAACGAAAAAAGGTGATGACAGAAGAAGTACGGTATAAAAACATGTTATCAAAGTTCAATATTTTTTCTTCCGCAATTTTTTTACATTTGGCTTGTAAAATTGAATGAAGACAAAATATAATACAAACTTCTCATGCTGTTTTTGCAGCATTTTTTTGAGCTTACATTTCTGTTCAAATTTATTGATTAATAGCATTATTTACATTCGAAAAAAAACACATTAATTCTGATGAGATAAAGTGGAAAATATTTACATTATTTCCTTAAAACGACAATAAACCAGATGTAGATTAAAATAACTTTTATAAAAAAAGGTTTGAACATTAGATGATGATTTTGAGAATAAAATGCATTTTAAACTTTTGATAATAATCATAGATGGCAGGCTAACAATTGCCAAATTATTGAGGCGATGAAAATAGTTTTAAAAATCCCACCCATAAAAAATCATGAATGCTTACATAATTAAAAACAATACTATGCAGTTAAAATCATAACTATGAGACAATCCGAAGTGATTGGACATTGGATTGATTTTTGCGCTATAAAAATAAATCTGTTACTTCATAAAAACCATCATCCGCGAATCATAATTTCACAACCAACAGTAAATTATATTGCAATTTTTTGATTTATTATAAAATGTATATAAGGCTTTTTATTGCGAAAACAGCACTGGAAATAAATAATCCCAAATTGAGCTTTGAGATCATCACGAATTAGTAATATTGCGGTCAGCATGTCGGTCATCAGATTTAAATATTCATGAAGTTATTCAATAAACTTGATATTTTGGCAGACGATGACTCTTACGTTATGTAATTTTTTTGCAAACGTTTTGACAACATTTGAGCTTATTACAAGTTGAAATATATTATGAATCTAATTGATCAGAGGTATTAATTTGAATAAGGACTTCGACCCGTTATTTTTTCGTTTTCGTTCCGGAAAAAATAAAGGTTTCACCAGTTTTCGGTTTTGCTCCGGGTGATATATTTTTAATTTTTGTATTTGTATTAAAAAAAATATTTTGCAAAAGAATTTAGAACATTTTATTCCTTTAATCTTCTTTATAATGATTAAAGATGTTTCAAGTATTTAAAATAAATAATATTGGCAAATTAACCTTTTGAGGAGTGAGTAAATTTAAAATCGATGAAGTCGTTGATGCCATAATCGCTTTACACCGATTACTTTCTGTCAGCTCCTATCAGCGTAAGACAATCTTCAATTCGAGACAGAGTCAATTGTAAATAAGCACTGTTAATAGCATACAAGACCACGTAATTTCTAAGACGCGGTACCGAACCGAAAAAATCGATATTTACCAATCGGTTTCATTCCGGAAAAAAATTTTTTTTATCGGTTATCGGTTTCTTTCTGGTTCGAAGTTCTATTTTTAATGATATATTTAAAATAGAAAATCATTAAATTTTAATTATAAACTATTTTAAGAAAAGAGTCCTAAATAGGTTTTTTTTTTTTTTAATATTCGATATGGAAAATAAATTAATCATTTAAATATGGCATAATATTTCAATTTTCTCATTCTATTGTTGATATTAAAATTAATAAAGAATGTATTATAATAGAAAATTTAAAATGTACTTTGCTCCAATGTAAAAAAAATAGTTATATTGTATTATAGAGTCCAATTCAATAGATTTGCACATAATTAATGACAAGTTATATCATCAGAAATTTAAAAAAAAAACATTTGAAATCAACATCGCTCTTTCACAATGAGCGTTGTGTTTAAATAGTAATTTCTCAGTTACTTTATAAAAATTTTGCCCACGCTCGATAAAAGGTCTTTTTAAATGTCATGTTCTTTATATGTATACTTTTTTAATTTAAATATTATTCAAAGATTGCAAAAGCCCCTTGCGTTCTGAACGCGGGGGAGAAATTAGCTAGATTTTGTTACTTAAAACAAAAAAAAAATCAAACTAAGATAGCAACATACATTAGTAAGATTCATTTGGTGCGAGTCACCTATATAAATTAGCCTTTGAGGCAGCTTCCGTGATCGTACGGATCATAAAAAATGCCGCAAAAAGCCCTAAAAGAGGACGAAGTGGTTACAAGGCCTGTGTGTCCAGCCGGTCCGCTTTTCGGACCGCTGACATGACGAATGAGCGCCTCGCGATCGGAAGCCATACATAAACATGTCTACAGAATGATTACGAACTCTTATTACAACATTTATTTTATTATTTTAATTTTAGGTATAACAGCTATTTTCCTTATTAGGGTAATATTAATATAACAATAAAAAATAAAGAAAAAATATTACGTTGAAAAAAAGATTTTCCGCATTGAAATACAAAACCATTAATTATTTAGTTATGATCCCTGGAATATGAGATTCAATTCAAGATTCTAAACTATTATGTATTTCTATAATAATGAAAATTTATATATGAGATTACTAATACAAGGCAACTTCAATTTTTTAAATATTCAACGAGTGAAATTTAATGACCGTGTCATTGGGATGTAATAATGTTTTAATTAATAGACATATTATGTCGATAACGATTATGTTGTATAGAATGCAAATATAATATTAATCTATGTAATTAGAAATGCACGTTCAACCAAAATCTTTCCATTAAGCTGAATCACAAGAATACTTTGTTAACCCAGGAAAAATAAAATAAGACTATATTTAAAATCATTTGTAGTAATATATTTATTGTGCTATTGCCATTCCTGTCATTCATATTAATCTTAACTAAAAAGGTTCATACGCACTTCGTTATATAAAAAACCCAAATTGAATTTATCAACTTGTTATGCAATGCCAATAAAATGATCTTCAAAGTCAGGTTCATTTCTGAAATTTTATTGAATCATAATACTCCTAACCTTCGTATTCATTGAACAATTGATTTCTAAACCGGTGAAATGTAAATTAATGCTGTCGTCATATATGATTAGCATAGAAAGATGTTGGAACCATAAATTGACAATACGACTATATAAAAGACTAGATTATATATATTATTTAATTAACCATGTTAATTGTATAGTCTGTATAGAAATATGTTGATTTATGAAGCTTTAGGATTAATCGTGTAATCGATTCTGTAAATATTATATAAACATTGTGCATTTACTAAATGTATTATTAATATTTTAGTAATATAAGTTTAAAACTATCGTTATATTAAATAGCTTAAAACATACTATTTTTAATCTGAATAATACTGATCATTAGTTTATTGAGCATCGGAGAGATTATTTAAGCGAAGGTGATTATAGCAGTATTTTCTAGTAATAAATCTGTTTTTTTCTGATATAAAATGAATGGATGATTGTGTACTAAGTTTATTTATATGATTTTTATTATATTAACAATGGGTTAAAAATGTTAATCAATAGTACAAATAGTATTTCAAACATTAATACATATATTTAATGCAACATCAAAGAAATCTCTCAACGACTTTTCAAATTCACAAAGTCGTTTTGTTACACAACTACAGCTTTAAATTTTTGCATTCACATAAACAAACACTATTAAAGATATAATGTTAATATAAGACATTGGTAAACATCAATATGGAATCAGTGAGAGTTCAACCACAATACATCCATCGACGTTGCGCTGCCATAATGGCGAATTTCTTTCTATTAGTTTGTTATGTATTAGTTTCATTTGTGCCGAGTATTATATCTTCGGAAATAACAACTTGCAAAGGTGAATTTAATAATATAATGCAATATTATAACATATTTACAATATGATTGTTCAAAGTGAAATATTTATTATATTTGTTTTACAATTAAAGTGTTTTTAATTTCTAGTGAATTACACAAACGATACCAATAATAAATGATTGAAATTAATAATAATACATTATTTGTTTGGCTTAAATTTCAGATGATAGTAATGATTACTTTCCTAATTACGTTGAAACCAGACCGAGAAATATTTTGGAAGAAGTTACTATTCGATTGTATATTGGGTAAGATAAATAAATTAACATTTTTTTAAATGCATATAGAAAAGATGATCAATTTTAAACTGATAATAAACCATCATAAAGCAAAGTGATCATCATTTCATTATACATTTTTCTAGTCCTCGTTTAAGTCCAAGTATAATATATAGACAAAATCTCTTCCAACAATTATAGATTTAATTCAACGATAAATTGATAAAATGTGTATGAAATCCAATCCTTATGATGTAGTAATTATATAAAATCTATTAATTTTAGGCCAACAGTATGTGATCTTTATGAAACCAAGCTCACTAATCTGCATACGGTGATGTCACATCCACATTTCTCAAAGGAGCGTAAGACGGTTCTATACTTTTTTGGATTCACCGAACATCCTTTGAAATTAAGTGTGAGATTTGCAGTTAAAGGTTATTTGAAACGCAACGATACCAATTTTATGGTAGTAAATTGGCATAATATCGGCTATTTTCCTAATTTCTTGAACGTCATACCAGGCGGTCGTGAGGTAAATATAACATTAAAGCATATATTACATTTAAATAGAAATCATTTGGTTGTTATTGTGGGATTACATTAAATTTGGAGTATCGCAGACTGTTAATGATTGATAAATTATGACGATAAAATTAAGTATATCGTTGCTTTCTCTTCTTTCTATAAAATCTTTAATCATTTGTGTATTTTAAGAATCTACTATGTAAATGATTTAATGGATATTTCAATATTATAGGTGGCTATGACTACGGCAGCAATGTTTAAACTCATGTTTGATACGAAGCGCATTAATCTTGATACATTCCATATCATTGGACATTCAGCGGGAGCAGTACTTGGCGCTTGGACTGCAGCTAAATTAAAATCATACGGATATTTAGTACCGAGGTATTATCATAGAAACCTTATTATGCAATATATTATATGTACAATCATTCGTAACCATACAAATAATAGGAAACACTAAGAGAAATGCATATATTTAAATAATTTTAATTTCTTTCCATCAACTTATATCAGGCTGACACACTTAGACCCCAGCGGTTATGGTATTTTTGTGCATGGACTTCTTAATGTGCAAATAAGCAAAGATGATGCAAAATTCGTTGATGCAATTCACACATCTGCATTAATATTTGGGTCGATAACGAATGTTGCAACTGCTGATTTTTGGCCTAACGGAGGAATCAATCAACCAGGCTGTCTGCTTAGATTCAAGAATATATACAGTGAATGTAAGCAACATTTCTAACTGTGATTGATTTATGAAAATAGCTCCAAGCAAATAATATAATAATATACACAACTTATAGTTTTCTGTGCACATTCAAGAGCATGGCGATACTGGGCCGAGTCCTTAGAAAATCCAACAGCTTTTAAAGCATCAAAAGATGATTCATGTTTATCTGAAAAACACACAATAAAACCGTGCGAGGAAAAAGAAAGCTCACCAGTTTATATGGGAGTCGACGTCGATACAACGTAATATAAGTTCTTTATGATTATATATATATATATTTTATTAAACGAGTCTATATCTCATTTTATGTTATACTATTAATGATATTCACAAATAAAAGTAAATATTTTATGTAATAATAGTGAAATCATGTGATATCAAACATTATAAATCATACAAAATATGAATATGTAATTAATAATACAATTTTAATTTGCCAAATAATATAATAAGATAAGATTATAAAGTGATTTGCATTTGCTTTCAGGATATCTGGAATATATTACTTAGTAACAAACGATTCTCCGCCATATGGCAGAGGCGAAGAAGGAGCATGCGGATGTTAATGATGACAACTCGATTATATCATTGAAGATGAACATATATGAATGTTTAAAAGTATAGATTGTGATTATATAAAGACTTAATATATGTAAGTAAGACATAGCGTTTGAATAGATATATAATTAGTGTTTGAATATGGAATATTCATGACGTTATTCGTTCTGCTAATCTTGTTTAAATTATAAATCGGTTGTGCCAAATTCTAATCTATGTTAGTAATAATTATGAATCAATTTAAGACTGTTTTTATGTTCATCAAATGTTGATTGCTGAAAGATACGTGTAGAAATTTATAAACAAACACTGAAAGAAATGAACGGTTGATTCACTGTAAATACTTACTATAGTTTTTAAGTACACAATTTCTCTAATAAGAATAAAAAGACTTTATATGTTGTTATTTTATTTTATGCATGTCGTGGGTAATTTCAATAAAAAATAGTTACTAGTGTAAGTTTCATTCAATATAATTTCTTAAAGGAGTTTTATAATTATAATATTAAAAGTAAATCTAACTAATAATTATTAATATCTTAGTTGATGATACTATTACAATTAAGATTAACATTAGAATTAATACTTGCATTATGACGACTTCATAAAATGCATTTCATGTGTATAAATAACGGGTGGCAATATTTATTAAATTGTATGTAAAGACTATTTTTTTTATTCATATAATGTTCAATAATATTATTAAAATAAAATTTGATTAAACATAATTAAAATAAACAGATTTGCATACATATTTCACAGTGTTTGAGAAAAATGTATCGTTTCAACATAACAAACTAAGCCGTCCCATGAACTGAAAATTGCATTTTCAGCATTGGCACTATTCCTGCATCTGAATCACGTACCACATATGATTTTTAAGCGATTATTCGATTCAATGAAGCGTTTTACAATTTTTCAAATATTTTGAAAGTGGATACCAGCATTCTAAAACATTTATCAATGTAATTTTTTTATTGAAAAAAGATAGAGTTTGATATAATTCATTCAGATTTGCTGATTCATAACAATGAATCATACGTTGAAGAATATGAAAGTCATCTTGGATATCGATTTCATGTGACATTGAAGATCTTGACCAGTGGAAGATATCATTCAAGCATGTGCAAAACACTTTGAAGGTTGAGATAATGAAATGAAAAGACAATAGAGATTTCATCAATGGCTATAATAAAATTTGAGAGTAAAAAATCAAACGATTTTTAGGGTGTCGAGAGCAAGGCTCAAAAATTATCATGAAACTTTGACTGATTTGAGTTTTAATTTAAATATTTTCAATGACGTGACCAAATGGTTACGCTTGTCTTTAAATATGGATTCTCATCATTCACAGCTCTAAGAAATTTCTTCATTCATAATTCATTGGATGATAATTAATGCTTTTTAACCCTTAAAGGAGTACTATCCCAGGGCCTGGGACCCCCCCCTCCATTTATTCGAAAGAGCACTCTTGTACATTGAGCTCGGAAATAGACAGAGACAGAGAGAGAACGTAGCGCAGTTCGGGAGACAGAGACGGAGAGCTTCCCCGCATACATCGTACGATTGTATAGATCATCAGTCCAAATTTATCGACTAATAATGATTTCGATTTCAAGTGTATTAATTTTTTACGCAAATAAATGACCGAATATTTTGTGCTATCGACAGTGTTATCGCTACTTATTGAATGAGCCTTTGTCCAATTATTATTTATTTCTAAAGCAGGAGTAAATTAATCGATTTTTTGTGTATGGTTTATGTAAAGAAATGACGTGGTCTTGTATGCTATCAACAGTGTTTATTTACAATTGACTCTGCCTCGAATTGAAGATTGTCTTACGCTGATAGGAGCTGATAGAAAGTAAGAAATAAAACAGTTTACGTTAACATATTATCATGCTCGTAACGTAAAACGAAGAGATATTCTCTAAAATTTAATATAGTATATTTATGCTGATGTAGCGTACCACAGCTCTTCTGACATAAAGAGGTTGGTTATCTTCGTCGCTGTGACTTGAAGGTCGTGTTGTTCGAACCCGCGATTAAGAACATCTTGACGGGGTCCGTGATCGATAGTGAGATCGATCGCGACACAATCCGTAATAATGGTCCCGGCTCACGAGTCGGCTGCGATGAATGACGGAACACACAGTAGGAAAATCAGTGGCAAGCAAGCGAGCGTGCGTAATACGAAACAAGCTAGTGATGGTTCAACCGAGGGTCGTACTTATACTAGTCACCTTTTCTTCCCCGCCCTTTTGATCACCGCCGGGTCCCTTTTTGAAAAGCCGCCGCCCTTTTGATAATCTGTCGCTATTTTGGTAGTTGGCTGCTGTTTTGACAATTCGCCGCTGATGTGATGACACCTCATGGGAGGTCGTGAGTGGCGTCATCATCCAAGTATCACTACTCCTTTGCAGAAATCTCTTCTTGAAAATAGAAAATCCGAATCTGATAGGCTTGCACCTTGTCTGTACTTCATTTTTATGTTAGCTTAAAGATAAAGCTGTGTTTGTGTAATATATAAAAAGTGCTTCATGCTACATATCCATAGTAGAGGTAGCGCGTAGCGTGTCTATGTTACGTGCGTGTACAACAGAAAGAGTAGAAACGATTCTCTCTCTCTTTTTTCAATCTTCACTTGGAGTTTCACTTTTCGTGACGTACTGCACTTATAGAAGTTTAACTTCAAAAAATATCGAATTCAGACAAATATGTACAAAGATTTAAGTTAAATGGCTTAATTTCATCATAAATGGAAGTCCTCATTCATATGCATCTTATTCAGAACATTGCACTAATTTTGAAAGGAAGAGTTGGATGGCACTCACAATGCAGGAGCGTCCGATATCGAGCTTCAATTGCTTATATAATATATTTTGCTTCTGGTACATCTTCGTATTTATCCTATTTCACAATATCGAACGATTGACTCATGTTATTCAGCTTTCTTCAATATTGTGTCATAATAAGTTCTTAACTGATTACGATTTATCACATGTGGTATTCACTTGAAATGTAGAAATCTCAAAGTGACAAGATAAGTTGGCAATGTATTATATATAAAGGTGAATTTCGCATTGGAAAATCAGAGTTGCTTCTTTGTCAAGAGTATAAGTTTTGTATTTTGAGTGCATTTCGCTATGGCTAAATTGTGCTTGTTGTTTGTTGTATTGGCAGTTGTTGGCCAAACATTTGCTCAAAGTCATCATTTCGTATTGGGAAACAAAGGACCCCAAGATATCCTATTGCATTATGAAATTGTGAATAAATCATCATCGGTCCTGCAGATCGTCACACGAGATATTACATTTCCGAGTCCAGGAACCACCAATCTTCTTTTCATCTCGCACATAAATGCAACTGATCAGTACGTCAACGGAAAAGGAGGATATGCGAGTCTTTTGAAGGGAGGAATCAACTTCCAGGATGTCGTGCTTCATTTCAAGTCCCAGAGGAGCCATGGATTCAATTTCATCCTTGAAATTTGGGGTCGTATATTTTGAATCGATTATATTGTGTATGAGAATAAATTTTGAATGAAATTATGCGTTTTTCTATTAAAATGTAAATTGCGTCCGAAATGATCCAAGGATTCGGTATAATTCGAGAAATTAGGTCAAACACATTAGGGCGGAAAGTTTTTATGAATTTGATGATCTCATTTCCATGAAATGAACGACTTTTCCCGAGTGTCCCGAGCAGAAAATAATGTATAGAAAATTAAGTATTCAATGCTATAAATTCGCAATAACTTCCCTCTACGAAAAAGGTTCATTTCACGTCGGGTGTATTAAAAAAGAGTTTGTAGAGTTCCTTATTAAGCGATTCCAATGCTAAAAGCTCTCCTTAATAAGTGTTTGGAGAGCGCCTTTCGTTGGCCCTGAACTTTTTTTCGATTACCCGACTTCTTTCACTTCTGTGTAAATGCAAAAAGAGAGAAACGAAAAGAAGATCCAAACAGATTTTCGTTGACAAGTTCTAAGCCTGCCCTCTTGGATATGTTTTACGTCTTGTGAGCTTCGTCGGATTCTTCGCGGAAGCGAATAATACGCCATACAGACAAGCCTAATACGCGATAATTAAAAAAATATTCGGACCAAAGATAGCGTCCATATTTCTACACACGTGGACGTATTCATACTAAATCACTCTAGTAAATATGATCCGTTATTAATGGATTTTCAGTGTATTTTACGGTTGCTGGGGTTACAAATAGCATGAGCGCTAGTCATATGAAAGCTATGGATTTGATTGATATGGAGGATTGAATGCATGACATCCTTTCAATATAGCAATCAATTCCTGAAACGCTGAATCAAAATTATATTTGACCATTTGAAAGAAAAATGTTATTCTGAATATCGCGCAAAGATAAATTCATCAATTTTCGACAAGACAAAGACACTTATCTGAACTAAAATTTAACTGTTAAAAATTTGGTTAACAGCTCGTTGGAGTTGATGCATATGATCATAATCATCAGTTTAATTAATTATTTTTATTTTATTTTTATATAAAAAGCTCATATTTTATAAAACGCGAATGTCTATAACACCATTTTTGGATGAAACTAGGAAATATTGAACATTTACATTTTTTTGTGCGCACGCGTTTTTGTGTGTGAGCGAACCGGAATGAGTTAAAACCCCGGTAATTAACTTGATCTTAAAATAATGGATATGATACATAAATAGCATATTTCCGTATTAACAAACAAACAATGATGTCAAATTTTATCAAATTTATTCAACGAACAAATAACATGAAATAATAACATAAGCGATCTTATGATGTGAGTATTTCTGTGATGGTTTCTTGATAATGGACCAAATCATTGATATGCCGCATGAAAGTTTTTATTTAAATGTTCGCCTTATAATATCAAATTAATTTATGTTAATTTATTTTCAAGGAAAAGCTTTAAATTATATTTTCTGTACATTTTTGCTTTATAAACGTTTCTAACGTATCCAACGAATCCAATTTCAACATGGATACGAAGAATAAAATTTTCATCGACTAAGAAGCATCGGAGAAGTAAAACAATACTTTCCAACAATATATGTTAGAACTTAAATAAAACACAAGTATACAGTAATTTTATATTACTTTAAAATAATATTGAGGAACTTGTAGGAATTCTTTAACACATTCCAACCTTTAGTCTTTGTTTTGTCGGGTCTCATTCAATGCCTTAGACTTGAACAGAATATATTATCATAGAAAATATGACTAGGTTTAATTTATTTAATCATTATTTTTAAGTTATATTATAATTTCTCTAGTCTTTTCTTTGATCTTAGCAAGAATTTGATGAATTTAAATAAAGAAATGGAAATATGAGACGCAGATAAATTTTGGTTATGTAAATTATATTTTAAGAGAGAGGGAGACAGCTATGAGACCTCTTTTTGATAAAAAAAATATGTGGTCGACCGGGACGATCGATGATAAGGGAGGGAGGGTGTTGCGTGAGTGAAGTGGTATACCTACGCAAAGCCGCTGTTGATCTGTTTAGATACAATTCAACAGATTATCAGCGATATATTTCTGCTTCTTTCAGACACAATGTGTCAAATAAACAGAGACAGAGCGACAAACAGCGTTTTACAGGTGTAGAGGGACATTGATGACAGATCACATTAGCGGCACACAATGATTATCATCATAGAGCGTCCAGGTACTTTAGAGGAGGTTATTCTAAGTTCAATGGAGCTATCTAGCGGGGTAATTACCACTGTTACGTAGGGAGCGGGGGGAATCCTCGGGCGGCTCCCCACTCCCACGCGCTCATCAGGATAGCCACGCTAACCCACGGGTCCGTTCTTCTATCGGATCATGTGCAGCCGGACGGGTGGACGGGTGTCGAACTAAAAGATTCTTCTCTATGAAACTTTTTATTCCACACGAAAGAGAGGGATTTGGCTGCGGAACGGACGTTCTTCCGCAACCAAGGTCAACCGCCGATTTTTACCGACCCCCACCTCCTGCGCGTCATTATCCAACCGGCAACGGTGCAGGTGCAAGAAGCGATCGGTCGGTAATTGCAGGTGCAATGTTCCCGCAGCGCAACAGAAGATGGCGCTGTTAAAATAGCATATTGCAACTGAAGAGAGACGCAAGATGTCGCCACTAATCTGGAAAATTAAATCTCTAGCTTCAGTTTGAAGGGCGCTGCAGTAGGCAACGGACTTCCCCAATGGTACTCATATCGGTCATTTGTAGTACCAAGCCACAGAGACGAATCACCGTTCGAGCAGCCTAGAGCCGTTCTCCTCTGTATGCACTAGGTCAGGGGTCGGCAACCTGCGGCTCGCGAGCCACATGCGGCTCTTTGGATGTGAAGCTGCGGCTCTTTAGTTCCATACGCAAATAACGAAATTTTCTACTTGAATAACCATGCAAAACCATCGCTCCCATTGAATTTGTTTGCCCAATTATTTGTTATTGAAGTACATGTTAGTGGTGTAAGTAAATTTTAAATTGTTTTAATTTTTTACTAAAATAATAAGTGATTATATTTTTTTATTTTTTTCCGTGGGAGGGGAATCTTCGCAAGATACCCATTCTGGGTAGTGTGAGATTAACGATTAACTCGTTCCTGCCCACTAAACCCCTCCCTTGTCCTTCTCTGCCCCTGGTATTGTTTTACACATTGCTTCAGGAGGTCAGGTAGTCTGGCCTTAGATTGGCCCTATTCTAGTGTTGGAGAGGCGCTCTGCGTCTCTCTCTCTCACTGCCCTCTTTGGCGCTCAGAATCTCTTCTACGTAGTTGCGCCAAAGGTTCCAGTTCTTCCTGCTTCTTATCATGCTGTGGACTGACGTTGAGTTTGGCTACCCCGAGTGCTTGTTTCAGTAGTTTTCTCTGGAGTGCCCAAGCCTCACAGCCAATGATGGTGTGCTCTACGTCGTCGACCTCCGCTTGGCAGTGGTGGCACGTTGCGGATGGTTCTTTGTCAATCCGCTTCAGGTACGCACCGAAGCATCCGTGCCCAGTGAGCACCTGAGTCAAGCGGTAGGTTGTTTCACCGTGTCCCCCGGCCCTCCACCGACGTATGACCGGGATAAGTCGATGGGTCCACCTTCTCTTGCTGAACTGATCCCATCACTGTTGCCAGGCTTCCCTCAGTTTCTGGTCATGTTCGTTGCGATTTTTAGGATATTCGTAGTCCAAGGTCCTCTTCTTTGCTTGGAGGTCCAGCGGGGGCATTCCAGCAATCACAAGCACAGCGACACTGTCTCGGAGCTGCGGTGACTCGGAGCGCTCCTTGTCGCTGGACCCTAGCGAGCTTTTTTCTATTGGTGTCGCGTCTGAGCGTCTCGTGCCATATCGGGGTTCCGTACAAAAGGATCGAGTGTATTACCTCGTTTATGGTACGTCTTCTGCACGGCTTTGGCCTTCCAATGTTGGGCATGAGCCTTCCAAACTTTTGCACCTTCTCTGATGTTTCTTCCATGTGTTTGCTAAAGGTCAACTTGTTATCCATGAGGATCCCGAGGTATCTCAGCGTTTTGCTGTATTCCACATCGTGTCCTCCAATAACAAGCTGCTCGACCCTCTTCTCCGTCTGCTGCATATCATTGCCTCCGTCTTCTCGGCCGCCAGCTGCAGGCGATTATCCCGCATCCACACTCGAATTCTGGCGAGGGCTTTGTTGCCCGTCGCCTCCACTTCCTATGGATATTGAGCCGTCACCAGTAGCGCGACGTCGTCCGCGAAGGCAATGAGTTCTGGTCCTGCAGGTAGTGCCATGTTTAGAACACTGTTGTAGAGTACGTCCCAGAGGGTTGGTCCTAGAACGGACCCCTGCGGGACGCCCATCTCCAGTCTTCTCGTCAGGTCTGTTTCATTGTGATGGACATATCGGCCTTTGAAATAATCGCTTATGAGGTCGAGTGCATACTGTGGAATTTCATTTTTTTCCTCCAGGGCTCCAACGATTAGCTCCCAGTTTGCGCTATTGAAAGTGGTTTTTTTTTGTTGGCAAGAATTTTTTTTTGTGGCTCTTTAAACACTTTGAAATTTGTAAATTGTAATTTTTGGCTCTTCCGACTCAAAAGGTTGCCGACCCCTGCACTAGGTTGTTGAGGATAGTGGTGACGCCTTTTGCAAGGATTCCACCTACTTCTATTATCAACAGTTCTACATTCCACTTTATGTTAGCTATATTTTCAACTTATGTTAGTTGAGCTACCACAGCAGTGTTTGATGAGCAAACAGACGATGCTACTTTTGCGCAACTCTACTCCACATCATAACCTCACCTTAGGGTTTTATGGGTGGGAATCGTGGAGTTCACAACCCACCCGAATGTGTCAAATAAACAGTGACATCTTCTGTTTTCTTGCAGATACATTGCATCTAGACTATCGACATCTTTCTAGATTTTTGCATGTACACGGCTTTCTTTCCTTGTGATGCGCAGGAAACGGGGACTCATTGGATAGCCTTGGCCGCTTCACGTTACATTGGTGTCAGAATTACTTATTTGGATGATGTATAGAATTAAATTCATACCATGTTACAAACATTTGGAACTGTATGAAACAATTAATTTTTATTAACAAGGTAAATATAATATAATTAATGTTTGGATATCATATCAACTATTTAAGGCAAATAAAGAATTTTGTAAAGAATTTTCAAGCTTGAAAATTCATTATTATTTTTATCCATCTATTAATTAATGAGAATTGGGTGTCATGAATATATACCCATTACCCATTTTCAACTCTCAAACTCGGTTCACAAAGGAAATGAAACTGGAAATGAAATAGTCACGGTAGAACTACATTATATTCAATTAGAAAGACCTGGGCAAATATTCGTCTATTGGCTTGAATCTCTGGATGTTGATTTATCTGGATATCATGGATCTTAAAAAGTAAATACTGAGATAATTAATATTGTTATACAAAGATATCTATGAGTGAATATATTTGGAATAGTAATTAAAATATAATTACAAAATAATGTTAATCATGCTCTAAAATATCTTATATGGAGATCGTTTATATTTGACAATGGAAGGAGAAGAGAAGGCCTAATAAAAACTTCAAAGAATAACTCTCAAGTTTGATCAATGGAAAAATAGTCATATTTTATCACGATAATGTCTATTTCTATATTGCAATTATGTTAGAAATTTAATTAGATTGTTCTATCGTATTTGGGTAGTCCAAAACTATAATTGCTTTATTAAAGGGGATCAAAATTGAGAGAAACGATGCGAATCCACATTTGAAAATGATGGATTTGTATAATATAATGGTTTGCTTTTCAATATTCCTAATGTGTATAATTTCTATGCACAATATTTTATTTGAAAATTACACTTTTTAACACGCAAAACTCAATTAATGGTTCCATATATGTTATCTTCTGTTTATGTGTGCATTACAAAATAAACATTTTTACGAACATATGTTTTTAATCCAAACCTGGCCAGTAATGTACTATGAGTGGTCACATTTTAATTGAAATAATGGAACTCTCCACTGTTTTTCTCATTAAGCCTACCGTTCGCTGATGAATACATTATTAATTTAAATATGTGTCGAAGGTAAATAGATATGTTCGATTCGATTATCCCAACTATAATTTATTGTTGATTATTAACAGTGTGTTGCTTAACATGCTCGCTTTAACCCCTAAAGGAGTATTATCCCAGGGTCTGGGACCACCCCTCTCCACTATTCAGAAATAGCACTTATACATTGAGCTCGGAGACAGACAGAGACAGAAAGAGAACGTAGCATAGTTCGGAAGACAGAGGTGGAGAGCTTATCCGCATATATCGCATGATTGTATCTATACAAGTGTTAGCCCAAAATTATCGACGTGGTCTTGTATGCTATCAACAGTGCATATTTACAATTGACTCTGCCTCGAACTGAAGATTGTCTTACATAGGGGCTGATATAAAATAATCGGTGTAAAGCGATTATGGCATCAACGACTTCATCGATTTTAAATTTGCTCACTCCTCAAAAGGTTAATATACGATGGACTCGCGCAAGACGACGCGTGTCGCGCGGTTAATCAACAATGCAGACCTCGCCTCGTGCGGCGACATCCAAACTAAGAACTAATTGGATATACAGCATAGTTTGAAAATTGAAAATGTGCATATACATCCTTATTAAGCATATACAAAGTGCATAAAAGTGAGGCTGGTCGCGTTCGGTTGGCGATATCACAACTTTATCCGTAAAGCGAAGCGCACCCGGTTTCACACCCGGTTATGGTAATTTTTTGATTTCGAATTCATACCCGATGGTGCCACTCCAGTGGCGAGCCTGAATATTTTATGATAACACTAAGTTGGCGGTATACTTTGGATACCTTTTTAATGTGGCTATGTGACATGCTTATGGATGAGGCCGCCATGCAAAGGACGCTTTTCGTTTATCGATCATAGCCCTTATATTTTTTTCAGCAAAAACTTTCTGTGTTTTGCGAATCCGTACTATCCGATGTGTGTGGAATTATTCACGACGTTCCTTGGGATATTGAAAAACCCTATTCAATAAAAAAATAACTGTATTTGAACTATGGAAGATTGCTTTTATAGCGCGTCCGTCTGTGTTGATTTAATGTAGTTTATATTGCTTTAAAGTGATATGGATATACTAATATAATCCGGACATTAATATATAAGGAATTTAACAAAACTCTAACGATAATACTTAAATAATCCCAACAAAACACAACGATGATGGAAAATGAATAAAGTAATAAATTTAATTTCCCGTATTGAAAGAGAAAGAAAGAAAGAGAGAGGCAATACTGTAGTATATATAAATACCGGTGTATTTAAAAGCATAATCAGTGGCCGACCTGCATGGACGTGTCTTTTTTCTCTTGGGAGGGGGAAATCTTCAAAAAGACAATTTGGTTAAAAAACAATAGTAGTGTGGGATTCCTATTCACTAAAATCCCCACTATTTTTTCTCCATCGACCTCACCGGGTGGATGTTAGACTCCATGATGCCCACCCATAAAACCCTTTTAACCAATCCTACACCCGGGAGCAACGGTTAATCCGTGGGGAAATGATGTGGAGTAGAGGTGCGCGAAAGCAGCCTCGTCAGTTTGCTCATCAAACGCTACTGGGGTAGCCCAGTAAACATGAGTTGGCTACGTAGGTTACCCTGTGCTGCATATCCATAAAGAGATTCAACCTCCTAGGCATACACGGGAGAATGTTTTTAGGTTATTTGAACGGAGACTTGTCTCTGTGGTATGGTATTACAAATGACCGAACCGATATGAGTATCATAGGGAAGGGGTAGCCTCTGCAGTCCACCATCTGCTGCAGCCCTCTTCAAAATGAGGTTGAACTCGTAGTGACAGTGAACTCGCAATAGTATTATTTTGAATTTAAAGGGTGGGCGCCCGGATGCTCTGCGCGTAGCGTTTCTCGTGTGTCTAAAAGATCAGTGGACGAAATTCTCTGTGTGGTTAGTCCGGGGTAACCCGCAATAGACCACACAGCAGCACAAGAAATAGAATTGCATACGAATGACCCTCCAATCCAGTTAGTCGTTGCTTGTCTTCTGTCATGTCTACTGACCCTCTTGGAATCCGCTTTCGCATTGCTTAATTGTGATGATCATGTTGGATATAGTTAGGGTTTCTTCAATTATTTCGCTAATTCTCGCCTGTCATCTGTCCATGCCTCACATTTGAAGACGGTGTACTCCTCATCATCGCGATCCTTGCTACAGTGGTGGAACTTTGTCGAGTCCTCCTTGTCAATTTTAAATAGGTAAGGACCGATGCACCCATATTCGGTTAGTATCTGGGTCAGATGATAGGTGAGCTCTCCGTGTTTCGTGAGATTCATTTTTGTATCGCTAGGATCAATTTGTATGTCTACCTCCTCTTGGTTTTGATATCCTAGCGATTCTGCCATTGTTGGATCGACTCTTCCCGGGTTTCCTCTTTTCCTGTGGTTTTCTTATATTGGCGCTTCTTTTCCGTGGCGAGGATGTCCATGGAAAGTGTGCCTGCTGTTGTGTATGCCGAGGCACCTGACACTTCTGGAGTAGTTCCTACTCATAATCCTCCTGGATAGCCATTGTCGATGGTTCGTCAACGCGTTTCCTTGTTAGGGAAGGTCGACGTATGGACATACCTGCTCCCGCTGACTGTGCCTCTGCTCCCGGTGTCCGACAAAGTCAAATTAGGATTTCTGGTTGCCAACATTCTTGGAAGACGGAGTACACAGAGTATAAAAAGATGATGAGAAATGGATTCAATTCGATAACTATATACACACACACACAAACACACATATACGGCTATTGCATTACATTAAGACTATACAATGTGATTTTGAAGTGATTTTAAGCAATTCTTATTATGGGAACATTACCAACCATTTTGAGATGGTTTTTCATGGCGTATATGTTTTTAAAAATTTGTTGCCAGCCTCACCTCCTGTAGGATTTAAACCCAAGATCACTGAGTTACGAATCCTACCGATTAATCGTGGGACTGCTTACAGGTATTTAATTAATTGTATATTAAAACCAAAATAAATCTGTTTTATAGACATTGAAAAAGCCTTTGTTTACGTAAAGCATATTCATCTTGCAGTTAGTTCCACGGTTAAATAGTTGGGCTCGTAGCTTAATCGCCTTGGGTTCAAGTCTGCAAGAAGTGTGATTGACGACCATTCCAGTGGGCTTCAAACTTTTTAATATGCTTAGGGCCTCATAAGTACTAAATCCGCTACTGTTCACACAATATTATAAATAGAATGTAAGAATTTGATTATTTCTTATTCTATAATTATTTTCGCCAAAAACTATTCCTATAAATTAAAAGCCCTTGAATGCTCATAAATAGAACTCCACATAAACTAAAAGATTATTTGAATAGAGAATCAAGCAAGAAAAGTATTTTTATTAATTAAATAATATTGAGATAGTTACTAAGAAGATATTACTAAGAAAATTAGGCAATCAAATGTTAATTGAGGGAATATTTTAGACACCCATTGGATACTTAAAACCACCCATAAATAAACCATCCAAACATTTCCGAGAACAGAACGTTCCACCGAGCATATAAATTTCATTTTTTTTAGCTTTCCCCAGCGACAAGACCTCACCGTGTTTGAGCTTTCACTCCATAGCACATGTATAATAAATAAGCAATTTCTATGCATACGGAAAAGGAAACAGAACATTGAAAACACATGCCATTGGATGACAAAAGTTTGAAGGCAGAAAGCACTGATACCAGCTACGCCATTCAACTTTTAAGATAAACATTATGATTCATAAAGTTCTTCATTCAGCTTCACAATGCAGCTGAAGATAATGAAGTCGTCATATGTCAAGTTGAATGCACGTGGAAATGGATTTTCCGACAGTAGATTACATATGGAGTGATGATAAATGATACGCGGTTTCGTGCGACGAATTTTATATTTGACAAGTAATATCCATAAGACGTGAAAATAATTGATTTCGTGTCAAATTTTGTGAAAAATTATGAATGTAATTTTTAAATTTACAAATTTTATACAATAAATATTTCAAAATACATCAGGGATATATCACATTTTATGTTAAAATATTATCAATCGATCCTTCAATTCTTAGAAAATTAAACATTAGATAATTTAATGAATTATCTATATTAACCTTTTGAGGAGTTTAATCGCGTATTTGCGATCGAATTCTAGTGATCCGGAACAAATCTTCAAATTTAATTTGAAATCAGATATTTGAATCTATTTTATATTTTTGTATGACCTTCCAATCCATACTCATATTTAAACTACGCGCGCGAAATCATTCCAAATTTTTAAACGTTCACATTAGCGACGCTGAATCGACTAAATTTAATATTTTTATAATTTTTATATAAGCATTGTAATAAAATCTAACATTTTTTTGAAAAAAAAATAATTTTAAGCTCAAAATTGAATTTATTATATTCAAATTATTACAAAACGAGAGGCAACGCCCGTGGCGCCATCACCTGATACGCCCTCCGAACTATATATATATATATTTTAAAATTCAGCTAATATTTAAACCACTTTTATAAATATTTCCATAATTAAAAATTAAATTTAAAAAAATGTATAGATTTGTTATGTACTTGCTAAGCCTTCGGTCTTCGATGGACTGTGCCGGGAGGCGGTAAGACACAAATGTCATAATTTCAATTTATACCTGGATCAATTCATTTGGCGACAACAGCAACACATCGAAAACGTATTCGAGTCACTTAGTCGCGGTTGCTGCTTCCCTCAATCAGCTGAATCTCGGGAGAGCTGTCAACAGATCCAGTCTCGCAATCACTGACTTTTACTTTTTTTATATGATTTTGGCTCACTTTATTCACTATCTTTAACTTTTCTCTTAAATTATTTTTCAATCGACACTTATTTTTGACGTGTTTTCAATACTCTGCTAAAATTAGCCATAGCAACATAATTAAATAAATTAATAGCCCTAATAGCTGCAGCTTTATCTGGATGATTTTCTTCCACAAATGTTTGTAACTTTAACCACATTGAAGTATGAGTTCTAATCTCTGCTGTTGACAGTTTCTTTTCCTCCCTCTCATCTTTTTCTGCTCTCGACAGAGCCTTCTTTAGTTGACGGTGTTGTTGTTCATGCATCTCCTTTAACTCATCGACGCTGAGGTTCTCGCTATGTTATTCAACGAGTTTTTTGATATCAAATTAATTTACCTCGAGACCTGGAGATTTGTCCAGGAACACAATTTCTTCGACAGGCTCTTTTTCACTGGCAAACCCCTCGAAGTCTTGTTCTAAAATCACCTCAGGCCACAAATTTCTCCAAGCAGAGTTCAGTGTTCTTCTTGAGACACTTTGTCATGAGTTTCAGGCACCTGATCCATGGGCTGCAGCATAGGAGTTGTCTCGGGTGGGAGAAAGGCAATTTTTATAAAACTAAATTCTTCCAAAATGTTATCTTGAAGTCTCATGGTGTAGGCAGGAGTATTATCCATATGCGTGCTTTTCAGAGGAAGATTATTATCTAGCAGGTATATATTGTTATCTTAGAATCAGCAGCAGGATCTATCTATTCGGTAAACAGCTCTTCGTCGGTCCATGCCCTGCTGTTTAATCCCTACATAACAGGCAGCCTGTCCTTTCATACTTTGCACTTCTTGAATGCTCACGAGTTCTCCGAAGAGTAAACAAGAAGAGGCTTTATCTTCTTATTGCCACTTGCATCTGCACAAAAGAGGATTGCCAGACAGTCTTTCATCGTATGATATTTCAAATAATGTTAATCGTTTTGGTGGATTTCTTCGTACTCCATCCACGGACGTAAGAAAACAGTAAATAATGTTCTTTTATACGTAATATTTAGATTAAATGTGCCATCATGTCAGTTTTGGGGCATATTACGATTCAAAATTTGATTTTAAGATGTATTATGTTACATTTAAATGGACGATTATTATAATTTAAAGGATACTCCAGAATTCCAATTTATTCTTTGAGTGTTTTTAAATCGATTTCAATCTGACTCTATCTATTCAGGTTTGCTTTTTTCATTTTTGCAATTAAAACCTAGACTTAAAATATTCGAAGTCGAGTTTTTATCTTATTTCCGATAGAAACTTTTGAACGAAATGAAGTTTTTAGACTTTCTATAGAATCTCCGCAATGCAAGAGGTCAAATGAAACTCCCCCGGGAGCTTAAACGGACGGCGCTTTAACTTCTTTCGGTCTGTTAATCCTTTTTCGGTCAACATGTCTTCAAAATTTCGAATAAATTGTGGCGGAAGTCGTACGGCGGTGTACGTGTGTGGGTTGTGCAATATTTCAAATGAAGAGGATACATTTTTTTAGGTAATTTATGCAAATATGTAAAGCATCTGGTAGCATACACGGCATACAGCTTCGGCTCACAATGTATAAAAGCTTCTTTGTGGAGCGAGCTTTGATCATCCAGTTTGAGAGCTACTCTACAAAGGAAATTTTCCTCTGTAAAAATTCAGTCTGCGTAATTTGGAACTGAGTTCTATTTTTCAGCTGCTGAAAATCACCATAACCTTCCCGTTGCATTTAGAGGTGTGGAAGGAAACAAAAATCCAGAAACATTTACTTCAACTATGCCGAAGGACCCTCACTTCCCTAAATATCAAGCAAAACTTTACAATTTAAATTTAAGAATGGAATTTTCAATATATAAATTTGATAGAAGATAATCAACCTTATTATTTTAATTCAATCAAATTCATGAGCTTTTCTTGGAGCTGAGATTATGATGTTTTTAAAAGTAAATAAATAAGTCAAATCTTTCTTAACTAACCTTAGGCGGAACGCTGTATATTAGACTTTTTTGCTATTAGGGGTGTAATGCTGGGTATAGAAAATTATGTGTATTATTAGTTTATTTACTTAACCGTCAGGGACTCACTGGTGAGTCACTATGTTTTTTATAAAATAAAATAAGTTTTCCAGCGTCTTTATTAGGGCAAAATAAAAACTTTTAAGTCTATAATTCTATAATGTGTGTTAACACAATTCTTCAGAAATTTGTCCAAAATGTCATTTTCTCCTAAACTTGAATAATCTAATATATAAAAAATAGTATTTCTTTGTTCGTATGTCATGCGCTGCCATACCGTTCATAAGGTTACAATAAAAATTTATGAAATTATTGCTAAAGATTGCGCAAGTAACATAGGCATAGTTTAATATATAAAAATAAAAATTTGTTTGTTCGTATTTTATGCGCTGCCATACTCTTTATTCGATTGCAATAAAACTTTGCCAACTTATTGTTTGCACTTTCTCAAATAATATAAGTATAGTACAATTAACTCACAGTAGATCTTATATATAAAAATCAATGTTTGTAAGTAGAAATTTGATGATTTGGATTATCTGTGTTTGTCCTCCCCGGCAGTCCCCGGATAATCGAGAGTCTACTGTAACAAGAGTATGTTTATCATCATATAATTTGCTCACAATACAATACATTCATTTTATTGTCATATTTATTTCAAGACATCTAAACGGACGTAACGTGGATGGGTGGACGAGTAACAAAGCAAAATATTTTGATCCAAGATATTTAGATAATGATGAGCCTCAGATCAGCTCAAAGACGGCAGACTGAGAACATTTTTTCTGAACCAAGGCTCAATGTGATTCAACCCTTATATTTGACATACTATACCGCTATAAATACTATTATATATTTTATTTTTCCCTCCATATTTACAAAAATGGCAATTTATCAGAGATTTGGATTTATTAAAATAAAATGTATGCGAAAATTAATATACTATTTTTATCATTATAATTATGGGTTGCAGTACAAAAATACCTACTCTCTTTTTATTTATGCTGTCACCCGTATCAACTAACTATTTCGCTTACATACTCCGTTAATTAATTAATTTTAGCCGTAATTTTACCTACTTCAATATTTCAAGGAGCTAATAATATAATACACACACATTTCGAGTAATTTATTAGATGTACAAAGCAACCAGTCTGCATATTTATGCCGAAATTGTTGGTTTTGTGGTGGTTGATCTCATAAAAGAAAATTGGTTTGAATATAAAAGTGTTCCATTCGGGTGATTCGACTTATTTTGACCGAATGAAGCATCGATGCGTAAAGGAGCCGAAGGAGGCGGTCTCTTTTCCAAGAGAGATCCTTCAAGGGTCGATGAGAATGCGGGGAGAAATTACAATCAAAGTTCAGCTAGACAGGAGGCCGGGATTTCGGCAACCAGATAGCGTAAATGAGGTGAGTTTATCGTGAACGAAGTGAAACGATCGATTTATCACCGATAGGTGTTATGGGACCCTGGATGGTTTGGGGGCCCCGTGATTCGCCAGCCATCGTCCATGGGGTGACTTATTGCTTCCGACTTGCGTTTACAAGGGACCCTCTCTGCGGGGATCCTGGCCTTTGCGGTGTGCTCTGCGAAATGTGTTGCGTTTCTAGTATATAAGGAATATTTCATATTAGTACACATACGCCGTTTAACATAGCCCCTCTAACATGAGTAAGATTTGAAAATATGTTTCCCCATACGAACTAAAATTGTGTAAATTTTTTTGGATAGTTTGGTGTTTTAACATACGTAAATCAAAGTAAATACTGCACTAATATTGTCCATATGCTCTATAATCACGACACAAAGCTGAAAATATACCAAATCCAGATATAATTTTTTCTGGACTGGGACGGGTTTTCTACTGCGTCTATACACGCTTGCGGCATGTATCGGTTAATAACCATTTCGCGATCGTAAACCTTCATATTTGACTGTTTAAGACAGTGATTCCCAAAGTGGTCTATATCGACCCCCAGGGGTCTATGACAACCTACAAGGGGTCTACGTCAGCGAAAAAAAAATTGGGGTCCATGAAACGAAAATGGGGGTCCACGATAGTGGATCTCAACACATACACTGATAGTACTTACTTACTTACATCATATTATTTTATAATAAAGACATATATTTTTTAGACAGGGTTGGTTGACGGAATACTACATTCGGCAGACGAAGCTGTCGACTATGATGTTTGTTTTTTTAATGACGTTAATAATTTAGCTCGTGACGGTGCACGAATTAATTTTTTTTTTATAATTTTTTTTTTTTTTTTTTTTAAATTTTGTCCAAAATTTTGGTAGATCATAACGACAATGTCGTGCAATCTCCGTCCGTCGGTGTCTGAAAAGTTAGCAGACGACGTGACCCCGAACCATTATCGAAGGAGTTAGGTTGGGGTATGTTAGGTTGGGGTATGTTTGCCACCACTGTGAAGCGGAAGCGGATGACGCCGAACACACCATCATAGACTGTGAGGCTTGGGCACCCCAGAGAGAACTGCTGAAACAAGCACTCGGGGTGAACGAGCTAAATATCGACAACATGGTCCACAGCATGATGGAAAGAAAGGAAAACTGGGACCTTTGGCGCGACTTTGTAGAAGACATCATGTGCGCCAAAGAAGACAGTGAAAGAGTGAGGCGCAGAGCGCCCCTACAACAATAGAATAGGGCCATAACGGCTAGACTACCTGTCATCCATGAAGCAATGTGTAAAATAATACCATGGTGACGGAGGAGACCCAAGGGAGCGATTTAGTGGGCAGGTGCGGCTGGTGGGTTTCCCTTATGGAAATCCATACTTAAACAGACGTAAATCCTACACTACCCGGATAATGGCAACATTATCTGGGCGTCTTTGGAAGATTTGCGCTCCCACAGGAAAAAAAAAAAAAAAAAAAAAAAAAAGGTTGGGGTATGTTAGGTTGGGGTATGTTAGGTTGGGGTATGTTAGGTTGGGGTATGTTAGGTTGGGGTATGTTAGGTTGGGGTATGTTAGGTTGGGGTATGAGAGGTTGGGGTTTGTTAGGTTGGGGTATGTTAGGTTGGGGTATGTTAGGTTGGGGTATGTTAGGTTGGGGTATGTTATGTTGGGGTATGTTAGGTTGGGGTATGTTAGGTTGGGGTATGTTATGTTGGGTTGGGTTGGGTTAACCAAACCTAACCTAACTATTACGTTGGCTTGGTTTTGGCCAATTTAGGTTGTAAATGTTGTAATAGTGCCAAACTTACATATAAGAGACGGGAAGAAAAAAAAAAAGTTTGTGAAGATTCCTCACCCACAGAAACAAACAAAATTTAATATGGTTAATTTGCAGTTACAAGGCGACAGTTTAAATTTGATTAATCCAATCTCGGGATCCCGGACAGTTTTAGATGATCATGAATCGCGGGATTAGTAAAAATGATCCCAAAAAATCGGGATTGAAATTTTGATCTAAGAGAAATCGTACACCTCATCAGCACGATGAAGGCTACTAAATCGAGATATTTCCGCTGAAATCTGGACGCTTGGAAATAGTGGCGAAACTACTAATTGGTGAGCTTAGGCGACGCCTGGGGGCAGTAACTGTCTAATCTATATATATATATACAGTACATATATGTTTTCAAATTGTTATATTAACCTTTCCCTACCGGTGATGTATTTACTACACATCGACTCTAATAATGGGAATATCAATATGAAATATAATAGATACGGGATTCAGAATTTTTATATTCCTCCGTACTATAATTATGAATCACATCAAAGTATTATAGTATGTAAGTATTCATCTGCAGCGACGGAAATCAATAATTTGTCGGGAAATCGGAAATTTTGCGAGCTTTAGTTCGTATCTCAGCAGATAGGAATTTTATTAGTCACATTGATGGTGTTATACGAAAATAGGAGCTCAAGCGGTCATCGATTCGAACTAGCATTTAAATATATGATGACGATACCTCCAATGAGCGTGCATTCAAGATCATTCAATGGGTAGCCCTGATGACTATTGAATTTATTTAAAAAGAAAATGGAAATACCAAAATCCATTAAAATGTGAATACATTTTGGGATTCACTTAAATTTTTCCTTAGCATAGTAGTTTTAAGGTATTAAAAAAGATTTATTTGTCTATGAAAAAACAAAGCGACTCACTGGTTATGTGAATAATTTTTGAATTTTTATTTTGATTTTTTTAAGATTGATTTTTTCAGGTTGCATCACGATTTGTGTCAATTCACTTTGGAAACGAATAAACATTTCGCTCAGTACACTTTAAAATCGACACAATTGGATTCCAAACAACGATAGTGGTGTATTTGTCATTTGACGCGTAGCACGTTCTGGCGTCGCTCCTTAGAAAATAAATCTAAAAGAGGTCACCGAGACGTTTTCCAGAGTTCCAGGGCAGGTCCCGCGAAGCCTTCTCCAGCGACACCTGGCCTGGGGTAAGTGTGGCAAATGAACCGTAAACCTTTGACAATGTATTTTTACGACCCCCGCGGAGGCTGTTAAAGTGTTACGATGCAATATATTTTCACTTTTCTTTCACTTTTGTGTACGTCGTAAAACGCCCAATGATAAGCAAGTTTTCACCGTTAATCCCTCTTTTGAGAATATGCGCAAAAATTCCCGACTTCCGCAACGAACTCCGGACGAGGTGATTTAGGCGTTGCGGCGGCGAACCCAACAAATAATTCATGAGGCGGCTCCGAATCATTTTGCATGAGAATATCCGAGGCGTCAAATTTATTAATATGACGGATAAGAAGTTTTATTCCGGAAGGGCTGGCGTAATCTGAGATTATGTTATGTAAGAAAATTGAGGCGACAAACAGTAAAATTGTCCCGTCGTAGCAGAAGCTCTGTATGCCGCCCAAGGATGCCATATATTTCCCAAAGGATATCAGTGTCGGATGGGAACGGTCCCTTAAGGTCTTGTCGTAATCAAAACATTCTTCTGGTCTACTTATCTAGCACGTGAAAGAGCACGTGTGAATGTGCTACGATCTTACAAGCCAAAAAAAGGCAAAAATTCAGCAGGTCACTCAATGCTAACAACATTTTTAAGAAGAAAAAAATCACAAATTGTAATTATAATTATAGCTGCATGAATACTGGTTTTGGCTATAAAAATTTTGATCAATTCTCAGGTAATTTTTTTTTCAAAAAGTTTATGGTGGAGGATACGTCTATGGAATTTAAGAACCTACTAAACTTTGATGAACAGAAAAATGTATAGTTGGATTATAATCATCGTTATTGGAAGCATCTTTCTATAGTGGACTACTAATGGAGATTGGAGGAGATGTATTTGATCGAAAATCTGATTAATTTCTGTTGTTGTCAAAACTTTCAAACTCGTTTATATCATTTTTTAAAATTAGTTTTTGATATTTTTTAACACATTCCCGGTAGACGCGGGAAATGCGCCCATGTGTCTTTTAATCATGCGATTTATTGAATTAACACTTTAACGCACACAGCCGTCAAATCCCGTCAAGCGTCAGCAGATAATACTTACTTATTGCGCCAGAAAATTAAATAAGATTCCCAGAAGTTCCAGGTTAAGCCTATTTTGCTGTTCTAATATATCTGCTAGATATGCTACTCTTTTCAGCCAAGCTTTGTCGATAAAGTTTACCAAAATGTCATGTTTTTCTTACACTTCCAGTGTAACCTTGATTTCATTCAAAATCTACTTTTTAATGTCTAGGTTTTTTTGCTTAGCAATTTCAAATGCGACTTCATATGATGCTTGCACTGATGCTGTGAATCATTGCTGAAAACTTCCTGTTCGATCAAGTCTCTGATGTTTGCAACTAGTTTCATGCAACGAAAAAACTCCAATGTTTTGCGTAATCCGACCGGAATGTGTTAAAAGCTGACATTTTATGAATTTAAAATTACAATACAAATATCACACACGAATGAAACTATTTTCAAGAAAGCGGGTTAAGAGTCAATATCAATCTCCAAGAATCAATCTGGTCAATAACCTCCTCTCCATTGTTATTTCTAAAAGACAAACTGAATATTATGAAGGATCTATTTTGGCCACGATGAACAATAAGAATTTATTGTTGAATACTTGATTATAACCATTTTCTTAAATAGTAATTGGGTCTCATCCATTTGGTATAATAATGAATGAATGCCTGAAATTAGTATGGTCATTTAACATAATAAAATTAAACACATCTTGCGTAATTTAGCCATAAGGCCTTGTAATTCGGTACGGATCGGGTTCGGAAAATGCCGGATAATCAAATTTTCCAGTTATATGAATTACCGTCCACTAAATTTAGTACAGAATATTTTCACTGATATTATTACAGATAATTGAATCAAATTAAAATAGGGACAATGCGTCAATATTTAAAAATAAAACGTTAATAATTATTACTATCGCAGGATTTATTAAAACACTTTGATATATTTTTGTACAAAATAATTTAATTTTTTAAATTTATTTATTATATACAGGAGATTATGTGTCAAAAAACGGATTGTGGAAGATCAAAGATTTTTTAGCATGCGCTATGCTTTTATCTTAATATGATTTAATGAATATTTACCGCACGGAAGGGGTGGAAAAAAGGCGCCCACGCAAAGTATTATTTTTTACGCGAATTCTCTTAATACAGTATCAGTAATTATCGCCGGGCATAAATCACGCGGGATTCGAGATAACGAGCGATTCGTTGACAGAAATCGTTATTCGGAGATAGGCAATTCCCGTAGTGGGGTACCTGGGGACCCCACGAAATGAATTCCAATTAGGATAACCGGCAGCGCGGATGTATCGTCGATAGACACCGAATATTGTCAACACATTAATTTTGGCCCTCATCCATCACCCGGCATGGATTGGACAGTGACCCTATCGTGCCGGTGGGTGGGGCACTTCCCACCCTTAAATGGAATCTAAGCCGCAGTGGCTGTATGGCAAATGGGATTATTGGCAGACTAATAGAAATATACGTCAAACATAACTCGTGATGTTTTTTTTTCTCGATGCGGCGAGCATTTTACTTAAATTTAAATTTAGATGTATGCATAAATATATTTATATACTTTCACTATGATGTCTCGCTGATTAAATACACGTCTTAGGTCTTAGATCTGTTCAGGTTTATTTTAATGCTTAAAAAGGGTAAAATTTTGTATTAGGACTCTTTCAAAAATCATTAAAAAAGGTATGAAAGATATTTATTAAATAGGAAAGGACAGCCGGGGAAGACAAACACGGATAACTGAAAAACACGGATAATCTAAACCAGTGATTCCCAAAGTGGTCTATATCGACCCCCAGGGGTCTATGACAACCTGTAAGGGGTCTACGTCAGCGAAAAAAAAAATTGGGGTCCATGAAACGAAAATGGGGGTCCACGATAATGGATCTCGACACATACACTGATAGTACTTATTTACTTACATCATATTATTTTATAATATAAAGACAATTTTTTTAGACAGGGTTGGTTGACGGAATACTACATTCGGCAGACGAAGCTGTCGACTATGATGTTTGTTTTTTTAATGACGTTAATAATTTAGCTCGTGACGGTCCACGAATTATATTTTTTTTTTTATAATTTTTTTATTTATTTTTTTCCAAAATTTTGGTGGATCATAATGTCAATGTCGTGCAATCTCCGTCCGTCGGTGTCTGAAAAGTTAGCAGACAACGTGACCCCGAACCATTATCGAAGGAGTTAGGTTGGGCTATGTGAGGTTGGGGTATGTGAGGTTGGGCTATGTGAGGTTGAGCTATGTGAGGTTGGGGTATGATGGGTCACATACCCCAACCCAACATACCCCAACCTCACATAGCCCAACCTCACATACCCCAACCTCACATACCCCAACCTCACAAAGCCAAACCTCACATACCCCAACCTCACATACCCCAACCCAACATACCTCAACCTCACAAAGCCAAACCTCACATAGCACAACCCAACATACCCCAACCCAACATACCCCAACCTCACATAGCCCAACCTCACATAGCCCAACCTCACATACCCCAACCTCACATAGCCCAACCTCACATACCCCAACCTCATATACCCCAACCTCACATACCCCAACCTCACATACCCCAACCCCAACATACCCCAACCCAACAAACCCCAACCTCACATAGCCCAACCTCACATACCCCAACCTCACATACCCCAACCTCACATACCCCAACCTCACATACCCCAACCTCACATACCCCAACCTCACATACCCCAACCCAACATACCCCAACCCAACATACCCCAATCTCACATACCCCAACCTCACAAAGCCCAACCTCACATACCCCAACCTCAAATACCCCAACCTCACATACCCCAACCTCACATACCCCAACCTCACATACCCCAACCTCACATACCCCAACCTCACATACCCCAACTCAACATACCCCAACCTCACATAGCCCAACTTCACATAGCCTAACCTCACATAGCCCAACCTCACATAGCCCAACCCAACATACCCCAACCCAACATACCCCAACCCAACATACCCCAATCTCACATACCCCAACCTCACAAAGCCCAACCTCACATACCCCAACCTCACATACCCCAACCTCACATACCCCAACCCAACATACCCCAAACTCACATAGCCCAACCTCACATACCCCAACCTCACATACCCCAACCTCACAAAGCCAAACCTCACATACCCCAACCCAACATACCTCAACCTCACAAAGCCAAACCTCACATAGCACAACCCAACATACCCCAACCCAACATACCCCAACCTCACATACCCCAACCTCACAAAGCCCAACCTCACATACCCCAACCTCACATACCCCAACACAACATACCCCAACCTCAAATACCCCAACCTCACATACCCCAACCTCACATACCTCAACCTCACAAAGCCAAACCTCACATAGCACAACCCAACATACCCCAACCCAACATACCCCAACCTCACATAGCCCAACCTCACATAGCCCAACCTCACAAAGCCCAACCTCACATACCCCAACCTCACATACCCCAACCTCACATACCCCAACCCAACATACCCCAACCTCACATACCCCAACCTCACAAAGCCCAACCTCACATACCCCAACCTCACATACCCCAACACACATACCCCAACCTCACATACACCCCAACCTCACATACCCCAACCTCACATACCATACCCAACCTCCCATACCCACCTCACATACCCCGACCTCACCTACCCCCCAACATACCCAAACCCAACAACCCCAATCTCACATACCCCAACTCACAAAGCCCAAACCTCACATACCCCAACTCACATACCCCAAACCCAACATACCCAAACTCACATAGCCCAACCTCACTATACCCCAACCTCACATACCCCAACCTCACAAAGCCAAACCTCACATACCCCAACCTCACATACCCCCAACCCAACATACATCAACCTCACAAAAGCCAAACCTCACATAGCAACAAACCCAACCTACCCCAACCAACATACCCAACCTCACATACCCCACCCTCACAAAGCCCAACCTCACATACCCAACCTCACATACCCACCAACCCAAAACATACCCCAAACCGCACATACCACCACCTCACATACCAACCTCATACCCAACCTACAATACCCCAACCTCACATACCCCAACCTCACATACCCCAACCTCACATACCCCAACCTCACATACCCCAACCTCACATACCCCAACCTCACATACCCCAACCCAGCATACCCCAACCTCACATAGCCCAACCTCATATACCCCAACCTCACATACCCCAACCTCACATACCCCAACCCAACATACCCCAACCCAACATACCCCAACCTCACATAGCCCAACCTCACATAGCCCAACCCAACATACCCCAACCCAACATACCCCAACCCAACATACCCCAATCTCACATACCCCAACCTCACAAAGCCCAACCTCACATACCCCAACCTCACATACCCCAACCCAACATACCCCAACCTCACATACCCCAACCTCACATACCCCAACTCAACATACCCCAACCTCACATAGCCCAACTTCACATACCCCAACCCAACATACCCCAACCTCACATACCCCAACCTCACATACCCCAACCCAACATACCCCAACCCAACATACCCCAACCTCACATAGCCCAACCTCACATTGGCAAATTGACGCCAAATGTTGATAATTTATTATTAAAGCATCAGGTTCATCTTTCTCACTAAAAATATTGACTTATTGTTTAGTTTATTTCTTGTTACGTATCTAATGTATAAAATTTTAGATTTTTTTTTTGAGATTTCATTGTGTGCATTGATGAAAAAAAATTCAATCCGACTTTCAAAACGTTTGTATCGATGGACATGAGGCGAATGTGTGAAGTTTTTTTCCTTTTCCTCTTCTTCTTTTTTTACTCTTTTTTTTGCTATTCACGGTCGCAGTTTCAATGATACCATCTTGAAATTTTATAAAAAATAATATTCTATAAAATGTTATTATTAATGTTTCTGAAAAAATATAAATACTTATAGCTGCCATACGAAATGTACTTAAATCGTTTTAGGTCGTAGTGGCGGCCATGTTTGATTTTAAAAAAAACTTGGCTTGGTGATTTTTCAATAAAAACGTAGCGTAAAGACGTAGTGCGCAAAGCAAAATTCTGCACGCGTTTTTTGCTAATCGCAGTTGCTGGCATCGTAACCATTGGGACATGGGACACAGGAGCATTGTTTTCTTTATTAACCTTTTAACTGCCAACGACCCACCGGTGCGTCGAATTTGTATGCGCTGATATTGGCAGCTAAAAGGTTAAATACACCTATACAAAGTTTAGCCCATGAATGCAAAACCAAATTGCTAGCTGACCACTGTGCGTAGCATAGTGAGGGCGGCTTGTATTTTATATTATATAACAAATACAAAATTTTATTTTGAGTATTTTAATTTAATTTCAATCAATAAATGTATAAATTAATGTGTTTTTACTTTAAGTTTTTAACACTAAACTTCACTACAATTAGAAATTTTCAAAAAATCAATATCAGGTAAGTATGGGGTCAACCCAAAACCGAAAAACATGGCACGGGGTCTACGACCCAAAAAAGTTTGGGAATCTATGATCTAAACCATCAAATATCTACTTGGTTTTAATTATAATATCATATTCATATTAAGAAAAAACGCTCATAGTTAACCTGTGTGGTAGGATGATCGCGTATTTGCGAGCGAATTCTAGTGATTCAGAAAGAGCACTCTAATACAATAAAAAAAAACATTTTTTTAAAATGAATATTACTCAGGCACGGATAATCCGCAAACCAGTTTATCCGCACCCGAATAATTGAGAGTAGACTGTAAGTAATGTTAATTCAAAACTATTAGAAAAAATGGAGATATAAATTTTCTTGCATAAAGCGTATTTGCAAGTAAAAGGAATGATCGTTTGACCATAGTTTGATATATTAGGGTGTCCCATAAGTTTCTTTCGTTTTCATATTAAGAAAAAAATAAACAATAATTTGTATTACATCAAAATTTATTGAATAATATATGATCCATTCTGTTCTATTACCTTTCTCTATCTCTTCGGAAGCCTCATAATGCCGTCTTGCCAAAATTTCCCAGGTTTGTTGGCAAAATATTGATCAAGGTACATTTTTATATCATTTTTTGAATTATAATTTTTACCACGTAAAGAATTTTTCAATTAAAGAAATAAATAATAATTTGAAGGCAATATATCGCGGGTTTTCTTTAACCATGGCTATGATTAGATCTGTGTTTGAAAGCGAAAGTGCGAAAGAGACTTATGGGACAACCTAATATATCGGATGTTAGCAATTTTTGCAAGTGTTAACAACAATGACATAGGCGTTATATTATTGATACATCGTCTCAATACTATTGAAGAAGAATTGTATTATTATTAAACTGGGCGTGTCTATAATAGCTTTTAATTGATAACTTTTCCATGGGAACGCTCAAAAATAAAATTGAAATATAAGCTATCTATAAAGCCCATCTTGCCAATTAATGATAAGTTGTCGTTAGAAAATATAATCAAATAACGATTAATAAAGTTATACAGAACTGCCTATGAATTACTGGATTTATAATAATAAAAATATATTAAAAAATTAATGATAATTTGATTTATCATTAATGGATCATATTTTATTAATATAAGTATAAATGGAAAGCAATCGAAAACCACATAAGAAAAATCCTTTCCCTAGAAATGTTTCCTATTGAGATCACCTTATCCGATAACGGATATGGCGCTTTAAGCAGAAATAAAATGAAGCATTCAAAATAGATTCAATTCTTGTCAATGTGAATATCCACAGTATAGACTACAATGTGATATTGTAGAAATATTTCTTATATTTTCATTGTGGGTCTTCAAAGCGAAACTCTCCGATTTCACCCCCAAACTAGTTTCTCCTGCTTAGAAACAATTACAAAATCTTCACCAATAAATACAGTTGAAAAAGAACCATATTTTTTAATTCGGCAAAGCATCGTCCCTGGCATAGATCTTGTACGCTCAGTAGGAACGTAGTCTTTTTTCAGTACTTTGGTCTCCTTCTTGGCCGCTGCTTGTTGTATTGAAAGTCTTCCATTTTCCTTTTTCTGCTGAGCAGTAGACTCTTGATGTTATCTCTCACGTTCTGGAACGCTTTATTACTTTCTGAAAGAAGCGCGCACGTAGTACATGTACCCGGGGTTTGTTCCTCGGCAAAGGGCGTAAAATTATCTGCAACCTTCCTTTTTCGGGACTTTGATGTCCAAAAGTTGCTAAACAAAGCCGGAAGATATATTCATGGAGGAGCGGACCTTTATCCCGGGTGTATATTTATATTTAAGATATATTTGTTCCGAGACTTTGGGGTTTCAAAACTCAGATCTTGATATCCGTCCGAAAAACTTTCCGCGTATATATTATTAACAACAAACAATGCGATTATAACAAGAGCATGTGAAGACATAACGTTTAAATGATATTTAATATGAGTCTTTGAGCGATGAGAGAAATGATCCACGTAAAATTGGCAAAGCGTCCTTCAGAGCAACACAAGATGTGGATTAGTCTCAAGGGAAGAAAAATGATTTATATTGGAGTTCAAACCTTTTTAATAATAAAATTAGATACATGGTAGATATATTTAGCCTTTTATATTCAACGATAGATTATAATATTATTACAGAGCACTTATCTGAATCAAAATCTAATCGAGTAGATTTAATTATGTAATCCAAAACATAAAGTCACAATTCATTGGATTAATTTGTTACAGTTAGAATCAATTACAAAAATCAGTGATTTGTCAACCAAATAGATTCCTGAAATGCATTTTTTCCTTCGGCTTTACTGCTTTAAATGGATTACTTTGTAACACAAGAAAGCTTTTCAAATGTGTTTTGTATGACTGTAATTAAATTAAAAACCTTATCGCGACCGTACGTTTACCCTTATTTTGCGTGGTGGATACAATTTTACAGCAACTCAGGATCTATTGCACATTAAAGTGCAATTTTGTTTCACAAAATTTCATTAAAAATATTAAAATGATAAAAGGACTTCTTAATTTTTCTTTTCTTTTAATTTCATTTCGTAGGATCAGACAACCACCGTCATCTTTATGGATGGGATAGATAAAATGATTTGAAAAAAAATGGAGGCAGGGAAACTTCTTTATTTAAATTGCATGTCTTAAAGCGATAGTTATTTTAAATGGAATAAAGTGGCACTCATTCAAAAAAATGAAAATTAAAGTTTTTTACCATGTAGGTTTAATAACGATCTTGTAGTATATATATTTAAATGTTTCTCTGTAACATGGAAAAAAAATAAACTGATATATCATATACTGTTTGTATTATTCAATTTTTCTTAAAAATAAGATAGTTTCCTTGCCGCACCCTGAATTATTAAAAACATCCATAAGAGTATATATTAATTTATGATAATACAAATATTTTGTCATAGTTATCATGCAAATTAAATATAGAATCTGTGTCACAAATAGGTGAAAATTGCCAAGGAGACCAATCGAAATATACATTTATCTATATTATTCTGGCGAAGATATGATCTAAAATATATAATTTGATTAACAATGTACAATAGTATAAAACGATCAGATCAATTTGTCCTGGTTTCCTGCTATCTGAAATGAATGCATTTGGATCGCGCATTCACCCGCCCGTACAATAACACCATAGTAATTTAAGGAACGCATAACAATTACAGCATACATTCAAAATGACAACCTTTTGTTTATAAACGATGCATAAAATTTCACATTAAATAAGAGTATTATGGGTATCATTTAGATCGGAACATTCTATGCGCCTGCAGATAATAAATCAAGCCATCCCGTAAAATGGTTTTACGCGGCAAACAATAGATTCATTGTCGTTCCGATATTACATTACGATAGATCATGCGATTGTTCGCCGGGATTGCTTCCTAATGATTATACATTCGTCGATGAATCATTAAAGTGTCGTAAATTCGGCGAGCGCCGAAAATGGCTGAAGATTTTGGGCGTTCATCGAGAGTTCCTTGAGGTGGTAAGAAGAAGCTTATGAACTTTGACATAGTTCCCGATTGCGTGAATTCGGGAGAGGCTCTCCAAAATTACTGTATCGTATTTCACAATAGTTTTCTTAAGTGCTTCGCTCTAATTTATTTGATCTATCAAATTATGGGCCAAAAGTGCTCGAGAGCTTCTTAATTGCCCTAAAGATATCCTAAATGAACAACATTTTGGATCCTTAATTCAGGATTTATTTACGTGGTAAAAGCACATTTTATCCCTTGACAATATTGGGTACATCCCCTTCATTACGCATTTTAAAAGCTTTGTAAAATATATGACGTTAATCTATTGGTAGGGAAGTTGTACTTTGACATCGCTTGCATCATAAACTTTAAGTGCTAACCATTAATGAAAGCCTCAAGAATAACAATTAACATTTAACTTTTTTCCCTACGTAATTTTATAATCTACCGTCAACAAATTGATTATCTACGATAGCCTTCAGTCAAATAATGAGAAAATTTGTATTTGAATAATATTTATGGGTATTTAAAGATAAAAAGCTCATACGAAAATCATAGAATTTTATAATAAGAAAGCGTTTAATTTAATTAAAATTATTATTATACATTTGCATTTATTTGAAAGTTATGCTGTATCTCATTTCAGATCCAGCGTTTCCACCGAACCAACACAGATAAACAATATGATTAGGCTTTTTTTCAATACAATTACGAAAAAAATCATGACGAAAGATATAATCTGTGACTTATTGAATCTTTAAGCATGGCCAAGGTCATCTCGATCACGATAGTGAGAAAACATCTTTTCTCAGTACTGATTCTCTTGTTTCCAGGGGGGTATCTTCAAAAGACACCACCATTTTGTTGGTAGTGTGGGATTTTTACCCACTAAGCCCCCCTCCTCTTCGTCTGCCAGCCGGCTACTAATTAAGTATTGCACAAGAGTAGTAGCGATGTATCCCTCACGGGCTCTCTATTTGTCTCTTTCTGGGTGTCATTCTACTGCTATTGTTCGTCGTCTTGTACGTTCAGCATCTTCCTTCTGCCGCATAGCGTAAATCGTGTATTTGTACCACGCATTCCATGATCTAGCATCAGTTAACATCGAAGGTACCATGTGGCTAGGGGAGAGCGAGCTGATTCCCAGCTCCTCTTGTAGGATGTCCCTTTCGGTGCTCCATGGTGGGCAGATAAATGTTGTGTGTGCAGCATCGTCGTACTCTGCTCTGCAGTGGAGGCACTCCGAGCCGGTCTCTTTGCCTATTTTGTGTAGGTAGTTACCAAACCTGTGAGGTGCCTGGTGAGGACCTGGGTCAAGTGGTAGCACAGTTGACCATGCTTTCTAGTTACCCAGGTTCTTAGGTTTGGTAGCTCGTGCGTCCACCAAACTGTAGCCGAGCTGTCCGATCGAGACTTTTTTTTTTTTTTTTTTTTTTTTTCTGTGGGCGAGAAAATCTTCGCAAGACGCCCAGTGAAGCTGGGCAGTGTAGGATTCACGATTGTTCGGTCGTGCCTGCCCACTAAACCCGCCCTTGTCCTTCTCTGTCCCCCTGGTATTGTTTTACACATTGCTTCAAGGGTGACAGGTAGTCTAGCCATTTAATGGCCCTATTCTATTGTTGAAGAGGCGCTTTGCGCCTCTCTCTTTCACTGTCTTCTTTGGCGCTCATGATGTCTTCTACATAGTCGCGCCAAAGGTCCCAGTTCTTCTTACTTTCCATCATGCTGTGGACCATGTTGTCGATATTTAGCTCGGCCACCCCGAGTGCTTGTTTCAGCAGTTCTCTCTGGGATGCCCAAGCCTCACAGCCTATGATGGTGTGCTCCGCGTCATCTGCTACCGCTTCGCAGTGGTGGCATTTGGGAGATTCTTCTTTGCCGATCCACCTCAGGTACGCACCGAAGCATCCGTGTCCGGTGAGCACCTGGGTTAGGCGGTATGTAGTTTCGCCGTATTTTCTGGCCCTCCACCGGCTTACGACCGGTATAAGCCGATGGGTCCATCTTCCTTTTGTGGACTCATCCCATCTGCGCTGCCAGTCTTCCCTCAGTTTCTGGTCGTGTTCTCCGCGCTTTTTGGGGTCTTTGTGGTCCAAGGCCCTCTTACTTGCAATAAGGTCCAGCGGGGGGGTTCCCGCGATCACAAGCACTGCTTCTTCCGATACCGTCCTGTATGCGGCGGTAACTCGGAGCGCGCCCTGCCGCTGGACCCTGGCCATTTTCTTTCTATAGCTCTCTTTTTGGAGCGCCTCATGCCATATCGGAGCTCCGTACAGAAGTATTGAGTTTATGACTTCGTTGATGATTCTCCTTCTGCACGGCTTTGGCCCTCCGATATTGGGCATGAGTCGTCCAATCTCATTGGCCGCTTTCTGCGCCTTCTGCGCAGCTTCCTCTATATGTTGTCGAAAGGTCAGCTTGCTGTCGAGGACGATCCCGAGGTATCTCAACGTTTTGTCCGATCGAGACTGCTACGCCACCATGGTGCCTTGCTTAGCGTTATTCTTGTCTTCACTTTTCTATATTGCCTGTCTCTCGCAAGCGAGCAGATCGATTCCCGGTATGGCATTCAGTGCCAGGACGGCGTCTTCCGACACTGTGCGATATGCAGCAGCCACTCTGATTGCGCTCCTTCTCTGAACTGCATGTTGAGCCTAGCCTTTTCAACCTGTAGTCGTTCGGCCCATATCGGCGCGTCGTACAACAGTATCGAGTGCACTACCTCGTTGTAGAGTCGCCTCCTGTTTGTTTTTGGGTCACCAATGTTGGGCATCAACCTGCCCAGATTCTCCGCGATGCTGGCCGCCTTAGCTGCCGCCTTCTCCATGTGGGTAACGAATCGAAGCTTGTTATCAATCTCCACCTCCAAATACCGAATGGATCTTGAGTATTTAATCTCACAACCCCCGATCCTCAGGGATGGGAGCGTAAGCTTCCTGCGTCTTGTGAAAAACAGGGCCTCCATTTTTTGGACAGCGAGCTCCAGACCAGCTCCTGTCAGCTACTTCTTGGCCTTCTTCGTAGGTTGTTCGCAGGATCTCAGTGGATTTTGCATTGATTAGGATGGCAACGTCATCAGCGAAGGCGACCATTTTGGCTCTGTCCATTAGCGGCCTCCTAAGCAGTCCGTCGCACATAACGTTCCATAGGGTGGATCCGAGCTCGGACCCCTGTGGAATGCTTGCCGTCACTAGTCTCTACCTTTCAGGTGAGGTATGGTGGGGAGTCAATTTCCTTCAAGGCCCTGAAGATCAGGCGCTTCTTGACGTCTAGCGCAATCATTATCGCGTGTCTACTGGCTTTTACGCTGCCACACCACGCCTATTTCACCATGTCTACAACTTGGACGATGGTATCGATTGTGGAGCGGCAAAGAAGTTAGATCTAAATCCTCCCTCTCCTCAATACTTCTTGTCTGCTGAAAATATTGGCCATGATCAAAATTCCATCAATCATGCGCCTACAGCGTATTAGTAAATCAGTTTTGTGTGGGGTCATTTTCACTCCACTTTATAATTTAAAAATTAATAAAAAGAAAGATTCGTAATTATTTTTTTGAAGTTATACTATACAGGTGTTTGGTAAATGGACCGACAATTTTTAGGGGGTTAATATACATTCAATACATTCTAAACGCTATATTGTATATATGCAATACTTTTATTGAGTAAAGTGATCTATTTCATATCTGCCACCGCCCGCAGCAACTAACTGTCGCGTCTACATATCCAGCTCATATTTTAAGCTTGACTAAATAAAACCATGTTGTTAATAGTTCAGCTTATTATTTAATATGTGGGTTAATATTATTAACTCAAATTATGTTATATTCACATTATTCATCATTAAGCGTATCAAAACATTAACGAAAGACATACTGCAATATTAAAAGCATCCATGTCCCATTTTTTACAATATAACTGGTGTATGTGGCGAATATGAGCCCATTATGAAAAGCAAAAGAGAAAACCAAGATATATTAACCCTTAAAGTACGGCGTAAATTCCCCCACTGTACCTGCATTTCTTTCAGCGCCTTAATTTAAATGTAAATGCACAAGCCGCACTCCCGGGAAAATTCACAGAGAATATTATGTATTTAAGTGTTTAAGGCAAAAAGTGTAAAAAAATGTTCACCGCCACACTAAGTAAAGCATCCAGCAGGGACACTTTTTTATGAGCCAGTTATCTACTTAAACGGGACAGTAAATGTAAGCGGCGTACTATTTTCTGGATGTAAAATATTTTTCCCGCAATAATTCACAGAGTGTACCTGAGAGGAAGCTATGCAGAACTGAAAAGCTGGGCATGCATATTATTTTAAACCTGAATTATTGCATTATCAGACATTACAAAATTAAGCACGTAGTCTGCTTTGTAAGCTAAAAACTAAGAAGGCGCACTAAAGAGGTTATTATTCACACTCAAAAGACTTATTTGCTATGCATAAATGCAAATGTATAAACAAAATATCTATTAAAATATTTACATCGATGTTTATGATTAAGAGTGGCATATCAAATAAGTATTGGTCTATGAACTATATGAACAACAAATTTGGCTTGTAGTTGTAATAGAATAATATAACGTTTCGCATGTAAATTTATTCAGAAACCAAACAAACAGAAACCAACAGTATTAGTGAAGAGATAAAAAATATAGAAGAGTTGCAAGTCCTATGAAATGCTGGAAAAATCTGTTAATTAATTACTCTGGGTTATGTGTGAGTATGTTCCCGTATCATGGGGTAGTTCTAGGAAAATCACCGCAAAAAATAGACGACGCTCACGTAAAATGTGGATATTTGTTTCAGAAAAAGGCGTAAAAAATCTACTATGTACTGCAGAAAATATAATATGTTACACCAAAGCAATAATTCTTATCTGTTTATATGTTTGCGCATACAAAATATTTCTTAAATATATATTGATAGCTTGCATATGAGTAGTACTAATTTTAATATTTCGCTGATATTTTAGAGTTCTTCCAATACGGGAATCCCATTTTATTCCAAAAACACTCTTTCCTCTGTTGATACAATATCATCTTCTCTTAGATCTTAAATGCGTATATAATATATCTGATTCCACCATGAGGTGTCTTTTGATATCTGAAATATTTTATAGCGAACCTTGTAATCTCCGCATCCAACTGACATTTTTCTTCTTCTTGTGATGAACATGAAATGAAAAAAATATTAATTAAATTGGCTCATAATTAGATTAAGAGTTATTTACATATCATCATCATAGTGCAGCCACTAACAGTCCACTACAGAATTATGGGCCTCTTCAATATCCATTCACAGGAAGGGGTTACATCCATTTCGTCTGTGTCATACATTCACCTCCTCATTCGCTCGATATTGAAGGTAGCATTACCACCGAGTTTTATTTCGAACGCTCACCCAACGGGTATCCTGATTGAACGTATTGACGAACGCTTTCGCGAACGTCTCGATAAGGAGTTTGGGGGGTTTGTAAAGACTGAGTAGTTTTCATAGGGAGGTGGTGGAAAACTACTCTAGACGACCTTTTTGACTCTACTGGAAAGGGCTTTCTGGAGTACAAGGGGTCCAGTCCCCCCTTTCCTCGCTAGGGCGCTAGAGCACACAAAATCACGACCGATAACAACGGTTGCCAACCGGCCCCTAACTTGAAATAAAAAAGGTTTAATTTGAAATGAAAAAGGTTTAACTTGAAGTAAAAAAAATTATAACCGATTATTGATTAGATTGGCTAATAATTACAAAGGTTAAATGTATGCCCATTTTATTAATTATAACACGATTTTTTGCTATTTTTTAATATTTATTTTCCGATTTATTTACCTCTAAATGTCTTTTAGCCAAAATGGATAAAAAACTACGCTTGAAATAAGTGACAAGTGACTCCCTTGGTGCGATTTCTGCAGCTTAACAACGCGGCAATTGGTAAGTGCTGCATCAACGACGATAATGCGGTGCTCATGAAATCAGCCGAGAACTCTTAATATATTACAAATAATATTTTTAAAACATTAATTTATCATTACACATAATTAAGCTAAAGAGGCGTCCTTTCAGATGTTTTCTCTATACATTTACAAAAGCTAATTGAATACTACCCTTTTTCTTCTTTTTTGGATTAAAAATGAACCCTATGAACTTGGGATCTCAATTGCTTCTCTATTGCAATAATATACTTCGATTTTGGCAAACATTTTGTTAAGATGCTTGAATTTTATAATTTTGACTATCAAATTTTCTTCCACTTTATTTTAATTTTGTATTCAATTTAACGCTCTTTAAATTAAATATTAATTTGATAAATGTATTGAGTAAGATTCAATAACTTTATTTATATCATCGGTGTTGACATCTAAGTTAAAGCCATTCATTAGTCTAACTATTGGATTGAGTCATAAATAATAGCCGATTTTTTTTTCAAACATTTATTTAACTTTAATAAAATAATAAAGCAATATTACGCTTATACATATTCACTATTATTAGTGATAACTTTTCCCCATTTTATTGGTAACTTATCAATACTCTCTTCATAAAATTTAGCAGGTTCAGATGAAAAGAAATTTTCGATAGCGTGATTCACTTCCTCATAACTTTTTACTGTGTCAATTTTTGTGTATCCTGTCTTACATTATCGTGTAACAGTATGACATTTTTCCGATTGATGACAGAAGGGGTGTTTTTCTTGAACATTTCGATTTAAAAGCTCGTGGTGGATTAAGCCTCAACGATCCCACCATACGTATAATAATTTTTTTTTTCTTGAATATTAACTTTGGAATCCGGTAAAGGTGGTTGATCTTTTTAAAACCACTGTCTTTTGCGTACGAATTTATCTTACGTTACCCATTTATCATCTCCAGTAATTATTCTGTTTAAAATTGACTCAATTTTTACCGTGATAGGAGACTTGTGGCAATAGATATACGATTTTCTTTATTGACTTCACTGAAATTATTTGGCACCTACACACTCAATTTACTAAACCTTCCCCAATTTTTCCAAGTGCCGGCAAATTCGGCGGTTGATTGTTACATATAATATTTAGCTTACCTGATAATTCTCTTATTGATTGACGTGGATTTTGCTCCAATAACACATTAAAAATGTTTTCATAAAAGTCGAAAGGGCGACCCGCCCTTGGTTCATCTTTCGAGCGAAATTTTAAAAACGAATTTCTCGTATATACGTACGAATCATACCTATCTAATGATAGCCTATACTCACCAATATGGATGACTCATCAAGGGTAAAACCGAATAATTATAACGGATTCTTTTCATCGGCAACTATTTATGACTCAACCTAATATTTCATCTGTGAAATTAGAGTTTCTAGAATTTATTCAGAATTTATAAAATCAATCATCGTTTGTGAATTTAATTGTATTCAGGTACCTTTTATTGCTGGATTTTATTTCAATTGCTCATGAAACCCCGATATTGTTTATTGCGTTCCATATATTATAGTTATTCCAAAAATCTCTTAATGTAGGGCCACTTTCTCTGGCAGTTGCCTTGATAGCATTAGTGATTAATTAACGTCCACATACCTGTATAATAATATCGTATAAACGTAGCTATTATTGTATGGTCTATGGGTTTTATGGGGAAGGTTATATTAAGAAAAAGAAACACAACAAGAATTGAACAATTTTTGCATTATCTTTAAAAAATATATATTTTTAATTTTGTGCAAAAGTAGAATGTGTGAAAGTCAAAAGCTGCCTCTTTCTCGTAAATGCAGGGTAGTTTTTCAGATATTAAAAATGCTTTTGGCTAAAGTATGATATGTATTAAAAACAGAAATGTAATTGAATAATGTGTATGCATTTAGAAAGTCCATTTTCATCATTGGTAGTCCTGTATTCCTCTGGATGAGGATTTTACTCTTCATTATCCGTTTTCAATGGCGGCTCCTTTGTGGCAACTCTAACCAACCTCATTAGCGTGCATGGGTTAAATGCAGAATCTCTTCCGGGAATGGTGTCCCATAGCACTTTTCTAATTTAAATGTATCCATATTAGTCGCATTCAGCTGCAAGAAATGCAATATGCAGGGATTTAGCTGAAAAAATATAATCGTATTGTGAAAAATGTTTTTTTTAAATGCTTTCTGATTTTGCCCCGAGTACTGCCAAACATAGTGGGTGGTGGGGTGTGGTTTCATCGAAAAATTCACTGTTTCGAAAGTTTTCATTTCCGTTGGTCTTCCATAGTTGTTAAAATAAAATAGAGCTTCAACATAGAAAGCTTGCATATTGAATTGTGGAGGATGTCATGTGTTAAAAAAAAATCCATCTGATCGAACCGCGCGAAAAAAATTGATGAAGTTTTAACACAGAGATAGTATAAACAGAATATTTTAAATGATACACAACGAAAAATCACAATGTTATACTGCTATTTTTTAATAAAAAAAAATGCGAAACTGGGATTTTTTGCATTGACGCATTGGGCTAATAAAGTAATGTCCAATATTTCATTATACTTGATGGCTTTATGTGATATAAAAATAATAGGCGCATAGAGCGAAAATTCAAGGAAGTCATTGTACTATTTATCATACAAAAAACATTTTTACACATCAATAATATTAATCGATTGACTGTCATTATGAATGAAAGTGTTTTGAGCTTATTTGATCATTTTAATTCTGAAATATTCATGTGTAAATATGAATCATAAAAGCTGACATACCTCAAATAGTCCGGGTTATTAATAATGTTGAAGGTTTCCAATTAAGTCTGCTCATTTTTTATTAGTGTTAGCGATTAATTTACGGATTTATTAGCCGAACTGATGTGAAGTATTACGTTGTCAATGTTATATTTATTGGTGCCTTATAAATAATTCTTAATATTTTACGTATAAATTTTATATTGTTGGAGATTTACGTCATTGCGGATGAGCGTCACGTAGGTTTTCACCCAAGCTTTTGTGAAAAAAAGAGGAGCAGAACTGCATGTACTTCAGAAAACCGGTTTCAAAAAAGTTTTGAAATAGAATTGCCTCATATATTCCTCCATTCTTTTCCAAGGGAAGTATTTCAGCCTTTAAATACCACCCATACTCCCCATTGAAAATATCGTACAAGTGTCTTTAGATACGTTCATCTGGGTAGCTCGCTAGGTGAGATGTAATATGAATGTGATTGTATTGTGTATAGAATTAAATTACAAAATTATTTTGGTCCAGATTTAAATAATTAAGCTTCTTATTTAAAAACAATGAGAGTAATCGATTGAATAAATTTGTATTTGATTGAGATTTTTCCCTATCAAAAATTACTATTGATGTCTACATTTAAGTATGATTTTGAGTGTAAATTAATTCTAATTTATGCTTTATACTCTACCGGGAAAGTTTATACGTCTACGATGTGGATAAGTGGAGATATAAGTGGTTCGCATTAAATTGGGTCACTTGTGGTTTATGATTTCCAAGTATCGTAATTGCGTTTTCTGGAAAATTTAACTCTCTCTTCGCCGACGGAGGAGCCTAACCCCTTTTTAAAATGGTTCATTTTAATTCAATTACTTGAAGCTATATTGTAAATTAATTTAAATTTCCTCAAACCTAAAATTAAATTAAACACAATGGTAGTATATTAGCTGGTAGGTATTACGGGATTTCTCCAATACGTTATATTATGTGCGGGCCCGTACTTTAGAGACCAAACAATGGCATATGTAACTTCGAGGATATCAGAATTAAGGCTTATTAATTCGACAATCGAAACGCATGAACATTCGTACCAAATTTATTGAATTTGTAGGACACGCAGCGAATGTTGAAGCGCTAAATTGTTGTCAGAACTATTTGTATCGAAAGTGTGCTTTTGTGAACCCTGTCCTCGTCGGGATGAATGTTGCGAAAGCTTTCCCATTCATTTTGACACTATTGTTCTCGAAAACACAAAGAACCCTTCTTGCTGGATAATAACCTGCTTCCTTGCATTTGCTACCGAAGAACTATGCTAAACGCAACTCGACTACCTCACTTACTAATGGAAACTGTGATATCTTCATTATTCTGCTTTGACGTAATAACATGCAGTATTCTAGATGTCAATCAAACTGTTAAAACCCACCTTTATAGACAAAAGGATGTTGATATTAGAGAACAAGTGAGAAAAACGAACGAACGAACGCGGGTTCGCACGCAAATCTGCGTTTGAGAGCGTAACAATGGTTCCGACCCATGAGTCGGCTGCGATGAACGACGGAACGCCTTTATGATTTCATTCGCTCGATGATAGATATCGAAATGAGGCAGGTACTGCATATGATCAATAAAATATCGAACAATTGGGACAATATATGTATTTAAGTAACTCACAATAGAAGAACCAGTGGCAAGCAAGGGAACATACGGAGCAAGCAGGTGATGATCCACCCGAGAGTAGACGTTTTGTCGAATCATCTTCTCAAATTCGAAGTTGGTCTTCTTCCCAATGATTCTCCTCCGATGAGGATCAGAAGCGAAGAGACAACCCCCCCCTCTCTCTCAGAGATTTTCATCCATCGGGGAATATCCGGGAATTGCATTGCAAAATCTTGGTGTTTGCTTTGACAGTCATTTCTTTTGATATATTTATTTTATATTTATTTTTTAAATTTATTAACACGTTCACTGTCTGTGTACTTGGCTAGGACGCCAACTACGACTTATCTCGTAGTTTGTAAAAATTCCAAATTCGAATATTTGCTACAATTAAATTCGTAATATATCAGTGTAAAATTGAATTTACTTAAACCAATTACAAGATAATTTGTAAGATCTATTTTTTTTTAAATCACATTCCCTATGCTATTTTATAATCGCAATGCATTATAATTAGGATTTCAATAATATAATGTGAATACATTAAATTAGTTTTTTCGACCGAAATTCTGAAAGATACAATGGCAGTTAACGCGTTAAAATTGCACCATATTAAATCCCACCAACATTGGCTATCATTCAGTCTTATCTTAAACTGAACATGATTAACATTTTCGATGCCAATCTTTTATCAACTCCTCTTGTCTTTCGATCCTTCTCTTTATTATCAGATGGGAAGATTGAGACGTTAGACCTTTCAATTATCAAGATGACCTATTTAAGATTATTATTCTTGTGTGGCTCTTTTAACAATATATTGGCCCCACAGCAAATTTCTCCGAGATCAGGAAAAAAATATTCAATCAATAATATTAAAAAAAATATATATAAATGTCAATAATGTTCGACGAAAGTTGTGGAATTGGGTCCTTGGACGTTAGCCGTTTATTATTCTAGCTATGGTACAGATGCTGTGTCATTAGACGTATTCACATAGCGTATGGGACGCTGTGTACTAATAAATCAAATTTGATAGTAAGGGATGATCGATGGATAGCATATTGTAATTGTGCTAAATTTTAGACTGGTCGTTCTTATTTTCTTAAATATGTTTCCGTGTATTATAAGCGTTCTTAACACATTAAAAGCGGGACATGAAAATTCTCGTGTTCACAAAGACTGTGCATAAACTGCGGGACATAAAAAAAACTCATTCACAAAATTTACTTATTTGCAAAAATATTATTATTCTCGATATATATATGTCATCTTTTTCGTTCTGAAATTGAATATGGGTTTAGTATTACATGGACCGTCGCGTCTTTCGTTTCGGTTATTTAAAATAATAATTTTATTTGTATTATAAGACGATTTTTAAGAACACAAGAGGTATTGAGTGTAAATATTAGGTTGGGGAATAAGTTCGTAGCGTTTTTATCAAAAACTTCTATTTTTAACAAAAATCAATAGACTTATCAATAAATTAATCAATTATGCGTTGCTGTTTACTACCTCCTCCTACTTCTCAATCAATTTGTCGATGTCGTTTTGCCAAAAATCGCCCGGTCTGAAGAATTTGTTAAACCATTTTTTAGAGGCCTCTTCAATGTTGAAAGTAATGCCTCTCATTATGGTTTGACAGGGAGCGAAAAATATGGTAATCCGTCGGTGCAAGGTCTGGAGAATACGGCGGATGTCAAAGGACCTCCCATTTGAGTTCTTGGAGTGCGGCTTTGACAACTTGTGCAACATGGGGCCTGGCGTTGTCGTGAAGGAGAATGGTTTGGCCTTGTCGATGGGATCTTTTCAGTTGAATAGCCTCTTTCACGCGATGTAGCTGACCTATATAGAGCTCCTTATTAACTGTGGCATTACTTTTGAGCATTTTCTAATTCACCATGCCCTCCCTGTCTCACCAAACGCAGATCATGGTCTTCTTTGGATGGAGGTCAGGCTTGACTCTCGGCTTTGGCGTATCTCTTGGAGCCAACCATTCCTTTCTTAGCTTCATGTTTATGTATAGGCACCATTTCTCATCTCCCGTGATGATTTGGTACAAAAAGCCCTGTTTATGACCGCGTGTTGCTCAATGGCGGGCGAGATGTTGAGAAGCAATTTGAAGGCGATTTTCTTTGTTGTTTTCGTTAAGCTCGTCCCAGGCTCTCAATTTTTCGGTCAATTTCATTGAATGAAGATGATTGAGAATCTTTTTATGATCGCAATTCATTTTTTCGGCCAACTCACGACTTGTTTGGTGACCTTCCTCCTTCAAAAGAGCTTTAAGACGCTTTTTGTCGAATTCAGAAGGTCTTCTGCTACGGGGCGTATCGTCAAGACCAAAATCGCCATTTTTGAACTTTGCAAACCATTTTCATGCTGTAAACTCTCCTATGACACATTTTCCGTATACGCTGCAGATGTCCTGGGATCAGCAGCTTTTTGACCTCGATTTAAAGCGAAAAAGAGTAGGTGTCGAAAATGTTCCTTTTTACCTCCCGGATATTCCATTTTTAAGACTCAAAGGTAATAAAAAATTAAATTATTCAAAAATATGATTTACACAGATTTGTAGAATAGAAAGAGCTCTATCGAATGAATATTATACACTTTGTCAAAAAGCAAAAAAATGTTGTAAAATAAGATAATGTAAAAACGCTACGAACTTATTCCCCAACCTGATATATATATATATATATATATATATATACCGTATCTAATTTATATGACGACGCAATCGAACCATAAATGAACTTTTTCGATATAAAATACAATTTAAGCTCATCAAATTTACTTATTAGAATTTCCTAATATAATTTAATTACATGCAATATAAAAATATAATTGTTACTTTATTAAAAAACCGAAAGTTGCTTTTGAGAAAAAAATATTATATAAAGGATTGGAATTATGGGTAGGGGCGGATTGCATATAATAATAACGTTTATCGGGCTTTTAAAGGGTGGGTACGTTAATATAGTCACATATAGTTTTTTTCCAAAACGTTTTTATAGTAATCACATTTATTATCCCATTGAGTATCTGTTTTATACGCTTTTATTACTATTTTAGATTATATTAAAATTTACAGCGTTCCATTATGATACAAATACTTATATTTTGTACTCTAAAATGATCTAGTTACGTGGAAATATATTTATCGTCGAAGCAGTACGATGCTGAGAGCTTTAGCTAACTTTATTTTCGAAATGAGACAGGCTGCTATGGCGGTTTCAAGCACGAAAGTTGAGTTCCAGGTGTTGTGGAAAGTGCATAAAATTGGTAAATGGAGTTGGAAATGTTGTCACAGGAGTACATCTGCCAGATTGAATCCGAAGGAGGCTGTTTCCTGTTGTTGTCACTCATCATTTGCGTTTGTCAAGCAACTCCTTGAGACTCGTTTTCATGACATCAATTTGAGAAAACGTACGTAAATCTGGCGAAAATCACACCCTGGCGAAAGTTTCTTGTGAAATATGTGTACAAGTGTACAAAAAAATACACGTGAAAGTTTTTGCTCCGCTCATCGGGGAATTGAAACACGACACTATTTTCCAATGAAATATATTTTCACCGGCTAGCCTGGTGGGTAGTAGGGATTGTTTCACTGTCACAAACTTTCTAGGATGCTGGGGACCATCTGTTAATCAAGAGTAATGTACTGTAATTGAGGATACAGAAAATTGATTAAAATGGAATGTGGCAAAGTGATTTAATTACATTTATAATTATTTTCATGAATTTCTACCCAATAGTGAAGAAATATTATATACTAAAATCGATTTATGTGATAAAACTAATTTTATCCCCCGGGATAAAATGTCCGACTTCGAAATCAACCGAGTTCATATTAGGCATGCTATGCTTTTTTCCCGATTTTGAAAAAAGGCAATTGAAAATTTTATATCAGAAAATAAAAACATGAAAAATGTGTCTATATAGAGAAATACTCAAAATTCCCCTAATGTCTCATCTTGGAACTCTATAGACAATGGTACAGAACCATTAAAATATATTGAAAAAATCAACAGGATTAGTTTTGTTTAGATACATTTCCTCAATAACTAATAACTTTTGATGAAATATTGATATGATAATTTAAATCGTTCAAAAAATGTCGTTTTGAAATGATTCACCTATTTTATCTCATAAGCTCTGATTAACCATAACAAGGATTATTGTATGTGTTTTCGATCAATAGTTCAAATTTAATTAACCCCCCCGGGCCCCATCCCCCCTCGAAAAATTTTTTTTTTTGTTTTTTTTCCGGTTCCCCCCCCCTCAATTTTTTTTTTCTTTCTTAGGTCTTGTCGGCGTTATTCCGGGTTTCCTGGTGGAAATTCCGCTCCAGCTTTCAGTGCATTGACACCGCTTAGTGTTTAAGTACTTTGTGTTTTTTATCCCGTGTCATTTGGTGAATTTTTAACGAAGATATACAGTGAAACCTCGATTTTACGTTTTCCAAGGGACCCTGAAAAAAAACGGTAATTGCGGGAAACGGTGAATGCGGGAAAGCTTCAAATAATAATAGTTTGACGGGACTATAAAAAATTAACGGTCCATCCGGGAAAACGTATTATGCGGGAACGGTTTATCGAGGTTCCACTGTAGTCGTTTTATCGATCTTTTTTTCAAATCTGTAAATTGTCACAATTCTGCCGGCCGAAGTTCCTCAAACGTGGGCCGCGTCGCCGTTCGGCACCCCCCGGGTCGGCTGTTCGTGTCTTTTCTAATCCGTTAGCTTCATTATTATCTGTGTTTTCTAGGCCTAAGTAGACTAAGTTCTTTGATTTTTTATTTTCACGTATATAAAGGCGGTTATTGTAACATTTAGATACGATCGGCACCCCCCTTGCGGCCACATGGTTGGTCATTAGCTGCCTTTTGCGACCGATCTTCGTGATTTAGCCACACTCGTCGTGGTATAGCCACGATAATCCGTCTCCACTTTATGGAACGGGCTCCCATCGCCGTCGGTGAGCGCCCGCTGTTAGGGCTGCGCCCTGCGGCGCCTCCGCCCCCCCGGGCCCCCCGAGCCCCATCCCCCACGAATTTTTTTTTTGTTTTTTTTTCCGATTCCCCCCCCCCCAAATTTTTTTTCTTTCCCCTCACCCTAGGTTTTGTTCTGTGGACTTCAGAGAGTCTGGGACAGGTGTCCCCAATTTTTTACCGCGGTCCGCGGCCAAGTTATTTAATTCTAAATTTTTATTTTCAATTGTTTATATTTTAGTTTTGTTTCATGTTTTAGCGCATATTCTTAGCTTTATATTAATACGCTAGTTTATAAGATATTTTAAGTTTGAATTTATAAGTTTGAATTATAGAATCAAGCTAGGATGGTGCGCCATTCCCCAAAGAAGGGAAGGGTGAGGCACTCTCCTCCCGCGTCGCGAGCGTCTACCGGAGCGCGCCTCCGATGATGGTGACCCTGGTGTGGTATCTCCCCCGACCAACCACACCACATCAATATTATATTCGTCAATTGTATTAATTATATCCAAATCCTATGACCAACCGTTAAATGGAGCTGGGCAGGACATATCGCGAGAGTAAAGGATGAGAGATGGACGAAGAGTCTCCTAGAGTGGTACCCCAGAGGCAAGAAAGGATTGAAAAAAAGACCTATACTTAGATGGGTAGATGAAATAAAACAAATAACAGGCATTAAATGGATACAAAAAGCACAAGACAGAGCAGAATGGAAAAAAAATGGGAAAAATATTCATTGAAAACTGGAGTAGTTTTCCACCACCTCCCTATGAAAACTACTCGGTCTTTACAAACCCCCCAAACTCCTTATCGAGACGTTCGCTAAAGCGTCCGTCAATACGTTCACTCAGGATACCCGTTGGGTAAGCGTTCGAAATAAAACTCGGTGGTAATGCTACCTTCAATATCGAGCGAATAAGGAGGTGAATGTATGATACAGACGAGATGGATGTAATCCCTTCCTGTGAATGGATATTGAAAAGGCCCATAGTTCTGTAGTGGACTGTCAGTGGCTGCACTATGATGATGATGATATATATATATATTAATATATATATATAATCTTATATATACAGTGAAACCTCGATTTTACGTTTTCCAAGGGACCCTGGAAAAAAACGGTAATTGCGGGAAACGGTGAATGCGGGAAAGCTTCAAATAATAACAATCAAGTAAAATCTTAAAAAAAAACATTTATTTATTAGTTACTTGTACATACTGTATATAAAAAATATTTTTTAAAAAACTCCTTTTTGTTTGTTTGCTTCTTTGTTGTTTGGCACTTTAGGCCCGATCCACACTATGGTGCCGGTAACGGTTCGATCTCGCTCTCGATCTCGGTCCGGTCAAATATTCTCATACAAAAAACGGGATTGGAACGATCCGATAGTGTGAATACTCTGATTGTTTCTTGTGTAAGAATATTTGATCGGACCGGGATCGGAGCGAGATCGAACCGCCAACGGCACCACAGTGTGGATCGGGCCTTAACCAGAACAAAGACGCCTCAAACTCGCGTTCTTTTCTAAGAGCGGATTCATCGATTTCTTTGGAATAGAAAAATGATTTCATTTTTTCCAACCTGCACTCGACTGTGTCAAACTTTCTTGCCGAGATACGGAGAAATATTCAATAAAAACGGTCAATCGGGATAATATTTGCGACGGGACCAAAATATTTAAACGGTTTATCGAGGAAATCGGTAAATCGGGGAACGGTCAATGCGGGATTATTTAACATTGTTCTTATGGAAGTTTGACGGGACTATAAAAAATAAACGTTCCATCCGGGAAAACGTATTATGCGAGAACGGTTGATCGAGGTTCCACTGTATATATATATATACAGTGAAACCTCGATTTTACGTTTTCCAAGGGACCCTGAAAAAAAAACGGTAATTGCGGGAAACGGTTAATGCGGGAAAGCTTCAAATAATAATAAAAAACAACTAAAATCTTAAAAAAACATTTATTTATTAGTTACTTGTATATATTGTGTATAAAATTTATTTTTTAAAAAACTCCTTTATGTTTGTTTGCTTCTTTGTTGTTTGGCACTTTAATTGGAACAAAGACGCCTCAAACTCGCGTACTTTTCTAAGAGCGGATTCATCTATTTCCTTGGAATAGAAAAATGATTTAATTTTTTCGAAGGCCTATTTTGAACCTATTGATCCATCCGTTCGATGCAGAAAATTTTGTGATCCCTTTTATTTTGGCTATTTGCAAAGCTTTTTCTTTTACTATGGATTCATCAATGGGTATGTTTTCAGCTCGCGCCTGCTGGTACCACGTGTAAAGAATATCTTCAAGCTCTCCAAAAGTAGATTCCTTAGCAGACTTTCTTTTATTCGCTGTCTTGCCGCACTTTTCAATTGTTTTGCGAATGTTAGGCCTGATCCACACTATGGTGCCAGTAACGGTTCGATCTCGCTCCGGTCTCGGTCCGATCAAATATTCTTACACAAGAAACAATCAGAGTATTCACACTATCGGATCGTTCCAATCCCGTTTTTTGTATGAGAATATTTGACCGGACCGAGACCGAGAGCGAGATCGAACCGTTACCGGCACCATAGTGTGGATCAGGCCTTACTCTTCATAGCAACAATCGTGTTTAGAGTTGATGGTGCTAATCCCAGACGTTTTGCTATGTCAATTCGTTTTTCTCCTGGATTGTTTTCGACGTCTTGAATTATTTTCAGCTTCTCAGCTAGAGTTCTAGTTTTCTTCATGGGTGGCGGCATTTTAGTTTCAATTTGGAAAAAAATTCGATACGAGATGTGAGGCAATATTGAACGCAACTGACTTGTACAAATTCAGCTACGCGACTAAAAAGTTTGTATGTACAGGAATCATTATTACCATGAATTTTAAACAATTCAACATTTGCATTGTAACGTAGAGATAAAACGGATTGGGAAATTCCCAACCTCGATACTAAGGAATGTTGGACACCGATGTTCGTCAAATCAGTCAAACAAAAGACGATAGGTTTTCCCTCTTTAAGTGACGATCTCCGAATAATCGACAATAGCGTAGATAAGGTAAAGGACTAATCACCAGGATTCCCAGCACTTAAGCGACAATAGCACACAACAGACGATTTAGAAATCATTAAAATAATTCTTCAAAAATTATCCTAAATCCTTAACAAATACTAAAATAATCACTCCATTAGAAACTATTATTAAGAAAAAATAAAGATTAAAAACAAAAAATACACAGGTTCGGCGAAATTGATAATACAATCACTAAAAACTTCCCACGAAAGTTTTCAATGCTTGCCTGAAAATCGGTTATTATCCCACATTATGGAAATTTGCAAATTTGGTAATTCCGATTCCAAAATCAGTCCAAAAAAATGATCCATCCCGTTTTAATGGTGTTATCGTAGAGCGATTTTGGTAGTTTTAAAAATTGACTCGCTTTCTTTGGAAGGTATTGATCTTATTTTGAGTTTAATTTTTAATCATAAAAAAGTCATAAACTTAAAAAAAATCGTTTTGCCACGTTTCATTCATAGATCCTATGTCCTAAGTACAAGGCTCCAGATCTGACACCACTGGATTTCCTTGCCTGAGAACGTACCATATTTTGTGGCTCGCACGGTCTCCACATCTGACACCACTGGATTTCTTTGTATAGGGACGTGCCATATTCCATGGCTCACAGTCTCCAGATCTGACCCCAGTGGATGTATTTGTCTATGGACGTACAAAATAATTAATTTCCACTGCAGAAGTGTCAAAAAAAATCCTAATTGAAAAGAAAAAGCAAAGCAAACAACCTAGCAACAAATAAAGAGGAAATAGTACTTTAGACAATTACAATTGAAATGAAGAAAAAAAAATGTTGAGCATGCTTACGAAGCAGAAGTGGACAATTTGAACAAATTTTGTAAATAATTTTAATAAAAACATCTTAAACAAAAAAAAAAATTGTTTAAGTCCCTGCCAAATTGGTACCTCTTTAAGTTTAACAATTTCTAAATCAAAAGTAATTTTATTTAAAGCAATTGCATAAAAAAATGATTTATTTAGATCAAAAATAAATTTTTATTATAATACAACTAGGGAATCCAATCCCGAGCCAAAATTTCGATCCCGGGATTTCGGGATTTCATTAGACAATCCCGGGACCAGTCCCGGGATCCCGGGATTGGGATTTTCAATATTTTAAGAAATTACCTTGATGAATTTGATCAAAAATTACTAATAAGTCCATTTGTTCAATATAAAAAATCACTTGAAGGTCAAAGAATTTTATTTATTCAATAAAAGATAAAGATACGATTCAAAAATAGATAAATAAAACACTAAAAAATTCAAATATTATTTTGAAAATATGCCCGAAGTAACATTAACATTAGACATTAGTGTTTCGTCATTTAGTCTGGATCTGATTTTGGAAGTCAGACAACTTGCTGCTGAAAATGCACGCTCAGCTTCCACACTCGTTGGAGGTATCGTCATCAGATATTTAAATGCTAGTTCGAGTTGATGATCGCGTGAGCCCTCATTTTCGTATAACACCATCAATGTGACTGATAAAATTCTTTTCTGCTGAGACACGGACTAAAAATCGCAAAATTCCTGATTTCTCGACAAATTATTTATTTCCATCGCTGCAGATGAATACTTATATACTATAATACTTTTATGTAATTCATAATTATATTACGGAGGAATACAAAAATTCTCAACCCCGTGTCTATTATATTTCATATCAAAATTTCCATTATTAGAGTCGAGGTGTAGTAAATACATCACCGGTTGGGAAAGGTTAATATAAAATTTTTAATTGACTTAAAGAAAATTAGTTCTGAGCGTCCAAATTCATTCAATGAGAAATGTCAAAGTTTAAATTCTCTAAACAAAAAACTAACAACTATTTTGAACTTAATTTAGTTTTAAAAAGTTTTCTATATTTCTATACCTTTTCTTTATTTCAACTGTAGTTTTCTAAAGTAGCATTTCCTTTTTGATTTTTTGCAAAGGCGGCGCTTATTCCTTCGATTAGGATTTATTTTGTGGGCACCTCTGTCATGTAAATTAATTCTTTTGGTGGCCCTATTCCGTGTCTCGCACGGTCTCCAGATCTGACTCCAGTGGATTTATTTGTCTGGGGACGTGCCCTTTTCCGTAGCTCGTACGATCTCCAGACTTGGACTTGACAGTCACTGCTCCTATGCGTCGCCTAAGTTCGTCAATTAGTAATTACGCCACTGTTTCCAAGCGTCCGCAAGCTGATTTCGTCGGGAATGTCTCGATTTAGTAGCCTTCATCGTGTTGGTGAGGTGTACGATTTCTGTTAGATAAAAATTTCAATCCCGGGATTTTCGGGATTACGTTTTCTAATCCCGGGATTCTTAAGTACCTAAAACTGTCCGGGATTCCGGGATCCCGGGATTGGATTCCCTAAATACAACTACAGATTAAAAAGTTATGACGATTTAATGGTGAAATTTTGGATATTTTTTCAAAATGTTAAAAAAAATCTATTTCAACAACCCTGACTCTTAGGACATAGGAACTATGTGTGAAACATTGGCAATGACCCCCTTAGCTCCCAAAAAAAAATTGCCATGTGTATCAGTAATGTCTCAGTAAGTGTGTCACGATCAAGGCATTCATTCACGGTTGTGCACCATGCTCTCGATAATCATTTACTACTCATTGATGCAGACCCTGTGCCATATTTTTTAACAATTGATTTGTTTTCTCAAAAAAATGTTTTTCGCCTTTGACCAAATTTCCTAATATATCCATATGACATTATAGACAGGGCCGCATTTTTAGATTTGCATCCAAGCATTATAATATACATTAATTTTGGCTAAAAAGCCACACTAACAGAAGATGCATAAGATATTAATTACAGGGCCTGATATTAAATGCTCCCAAAAGCCTTTTGTAATAAACAATTCTATTCAGGCATAATGGCCATGGTGGTAACATGACTCGGTCGCCACATTTATCATTATTCGTTACGCTGGACGAATCCCATTACCGCAAACATATTGTGCAACAGGATTTATATTTAAAATATGATGGTTAATTTTATCCGAACTGTGCTGTTGACTGGTCAGGAAATAACAGCCCGGGGTGTGAGGATTTTAATTTGATCGCCCGCGTAGCATTTCGTATGCAGAGCACTTAAAAATGTATTCCACATAAAATCACGTCTCCGCAACGTGTCATATAATTTTTTTGGACTTTCTTGTAAAAATCACATGGTGACATTTTGTATATATATATTGTATAATTGATAGGAAGTTTTACGACATCAAACGTTGGCATTTCTATTCATCGAAACGACAAAACCCTGGCCTTTAGATTGTTCTCGGAACTTACTTTATGTCTTACAAAACTTCCTCATGTGACCTGCATATCGAAAAGGTTGTTTATTTGCAATCCGGACAAATATGAAACCATTTAGACATTAACAAAACAAAATAATTTCCGCATAGCGAAATCTTGTTAATATATGACTCGAAGATAAGCGAATCGTAATTTATAGGACAGAAAAAAAGTTTTCTCGTTGAAAGAGCAACATCTTGATAAAACTTACTCAGTAAAAAGGATAGATTATATAAGTATCCTGTAATTAAATTATATATATATATTTCCTTTTAGAAAAATCCTATGAAATAACCTGGAAAACAGTTTAATAAAATCGGGATAAACATACGTAAATATATCCAGAATCTTTTTTCAGAAAACGGATCGATTTACAAATTTGATTCAATACATATATCATGTGTACTTGTAACATGATCTTTAATGATTGACAATATTAAATTTGTCAGTTTGTAGAGAATATATGATGATTCTCAAAGTGATGTGCAATGATTTCATAGAAGATATGGTAATAAATCAATTAGAAATTCAAACAAAATATGTGTTATATTAATATTAGCTTATTGTTTAGCACTATAATTGCTGATGATACAACACGTGTGCCATAATTCGTGAAATATGGTCGAAGCAATCCCTTCATCCAGATTGCGCCCCAACGGCTCTGAGACCGGATTTGCCCCTATATCTGCTTTTATTTGCAGACCAAATTAAGTCAAAACCTTTACACAGAGTAGATAGTAAGGGCACAAAAAGAATGAACTTCTGTACGAAATGCTTCGAAAATCGAACAGTTAACTTATGAGTTGATAAAAGATTTATCTAATTAATAAAGCTTAGCTATTCGCTAAGATCCTGACTCACTAGAAAATATGAGAAAGGCTATTTGAACCTCATACTATCATAAAATTTTGACTAATAAAACCCTTCAGCATTCACACTTTTGGAAGGCGCAGATTCTTGGTGCGAATGGCAGAAAAATGCCTCGACAAGACCGTTATAATTGTACAAGCAACCTTCCACTTTCAACGAGGAAATTTAGCAATTCTTAAGACTCATTTATGAAGAATTATTATTTGATGATTTACTGGAAAGGTGCCTTGGTTCGAATACACAAAATAACAATTAGAGTTTCAATGCGTTCGTATAGTCGTAAGATATCGAAAATTGAGATCCATACTGCAGTCTGTATTTTTAACCAAGGATTTGAACCTATTTTAAAAATAATAACGCCTTGCCTTGCCAACCACCGAGGCTCCAAATCTTCTAAAGAAAGAAGAGAGAATAGAAAGAAAGTTTAAGATAGCTGAAAGATTGTTTTATGGAGCTGAAATGGCAGAAAAGTAGTATATTTCTCTTTTCAACATTTTTTTAGTATTTAAAGCTTTAAACGTGGTTTTCTTGAAAGGATATTTTTGCACGCGACGTTTATGGAATTTCGAAAAACTAAGTCGCCGATTGGTCTGAAATTTAACGAGCTTACTTTAAACGTATATGGCTATAGTGGTTCGCAAAATCAGATCAAAATGTTTATTTTATTTTAAGTTTTACATTAAAAAATACTCCCAAAAACCAGCGAATTTTGTTACTTTTAAATAAAAAATATTAATATTAAAGTGTTACATAATAGCGACACTTATACTTAAACTTAAGTTTTTATTTATTTTGATCCATGTTAGCGTTTGAGTTTGACTCCTCTGATTTTTCATTTGATCTCCGTTGAACTTTCTCATAGTTTTGCGAACTTCATTGTTGTGTATTTTATCCAGATAAGAAATATTCTTTTCTAATGTCATCCTATAGCATCACATTTCAAATGCTTCTATTCTTTCCATGTTTACTTAAGTGAGTGCTCAAGTTTCCACGAAGAAGTACTGAGAATATAAATAACACATAAGGATGAATATTGCTTAGAATTTGTATGGTAATATTTTATTTATTTATAATTGTTATGTATTTTAAATACAAACTATCAAGAAAACATAATTAATGTTAAAAATAGGTCTAATATGTTTATTAACGTGACTGAAGAGGGAGCAATATTTCACTAGTAAAATGAGCTTTAAGCTCTTCCTAAGTATTGAAAACATATTAGTGCCTCTTTCTTCGCAACATCATGAAACGATATATTCATTTTTATAGATTACAGAAGATAAGCTGAAAGCTCTTAATGTCGTATTTATTTGCCTCTTAACGACATAAGTGCCATAAAATTAAATATACATCTGACCTTATCCAACGTAGCGCTATTTGAGCAACGGACGTACTTATAAATTATTGAAATACACAATGCGGCATTTTATCCGCATCTCCATCTTTTACAAAATGTATTGAAGGCTTTCCAAAAAAAAAAAAAAATCTTATTTCAAATGTAGATTTTTCGGAAGAGTTGTTGTGCGAATACGACATGGCTATCGATTCGTACGATGACGTAGACGTTAAGCTTGGCTATAAGCGCGTTAAGTTTATGGTTGACATTTGTACCGAATCCCATGGGGTGAGCATCAAGAGCGTGGCACTTTGACATTACACTTTTCACCTTATAAAATACATTTTAAATGCTCTGTCTAAACAAAGAGGAGCTCTGAATCATAAATAATGGGGCGCATTTTAATTACTTCATTTCATATTAAATGCCAAAATGGGCGCCCTAAAGGGTTGTTGTTGGCGCTCAATTGGATGAGCTGTACGAATCGCATTGTGTATTAAATTATACTTTTCATGTATAGATTCAGAGAAATTACAAAAAAATTAGGCTTTTCAGCGTACAAAGAATATAGAGATTTTCAGCACATGAAATTGGCGTTTTCGACCTATATGCATAAAAATGGGGCTACTAATTCGATAAAGAACAATCAATTTATAGAGCACTTTTACCCCGAAAGCTTTCAAAATTAAATTAATATTAATTTGAAAGTGTATGAAAAATATGCATCGATTTAATGAGCAACATTAAAAACAACAAAAACAGTTTTTTTAGTACCACCAGATTCAAAATTCGCGGGTGAGTTTTTGTTAGCACCAACCTAACGTTATTCTCTACCTATCTAATTATTTTCTTTCTTTTGCTCTTAAACGAAGAAAGGTTGAAAATCAACTCTCGCATAGATATGTAGACGCAAATGGAACTAAAACTCGAAAGGCAAGCATCGTCACATTTGGGTATGAATGATACTATGAACGATTTACTATCTCCACGTAGTAGCGCTGTTAATCTGAGCATCAACATCAGCAACATCTTCTGTCTCTCTTCAGGTGCAATGTGTTATTTTAACAGCGCCATCTCTTGTGGCCCTACGGAGACATTGCACCCGCATACCGACGGATCGCTTCTTGCGCGTGCACCGTTGCCGGTTGGGTAGTGACGTGCAGGAGGCGGGAGACAGGGGAGACGTCGGTTAGCCTTGGCTGCGGGAAGTCGTCCCTCTTGCAGCCAGATCTCTCTCTCTCTCTCTCTCTCGTGTGTGGTTTTATAGTTATTTAGAGAAGAGAGTCTTTCTATTCGACGCCCGTCTATTCCCATTCATAAGGAGCCGCTCGGGGACTCTGCCCCCGAGAGTACCCCCACCTCAACGTTACAATACATAATACACCAGAATTGTATGACCAATTTTTCACTAAATAAGCTAAGCGCTGAGGAATAATTCCGCAAATCCAAGTATTCATCTTTAATTCATCGGATATTATGGCTTAATCATAGGAAGTAGAGAATGAATTTCATCTCAATGTAGTTTCTTCTTCTTTCAGCTCAAGGAAGTAACGCTGAAGTTTATTTTAAAGGGATTTGAGATGGCCAGTAATCTCTTCCTTCAAATTTTCATTAATTTAACCGTTAGATTCATCTACCACATTGCAGAATTGCTCAAACATGACAGTGTTTCCGAGATTTATTTTTCTTCATCAGTTTTGTAGCTTTAATAAAAATGTCCAGGATTATCATGAAGTGCGATAATATTCATTTTACTTTCCTGAAGTTTCAGGCGAAGCCTATTTAGTTGTTCTAATATATCTATTTGCTAGATATGCTCCTTTTTTTCAATCAAACTTTATCGTTAAAGTATATCAAAAGGTCATTGTTTCTTTTGCACTTCCTGGAATTTACAACATTTCCTTTCAAAAACCAGCGTACTGCAGTGTAGAAAAGAAGATCCTTGTGATCAGAATCCATTTCTTCACACAGTTCAAAAAAATAGGGTTGTTAAGAACTCTAGATTTAATGTAATTTACGATTTTTCATCAAAGTGGATTCCTCTTGCTTGCAGAGCTAATTCTTTTACTTTTTTCTAAAAGCTCGATTTTGATCAAAGCATAGATATCTTCACTTTTTGTAATAGTTTTATATCTTTGTATTACTTTTACTGTTATTCCTATATATTAAGTGATTATCATAGCGTATATATGCTCACGAAAGTGTAGATTTTAAGCTTTTCTGAGTGTGCTTGTATGCTTCAGTTGATACGCGCGACCCTAAAAAGCAATGGTGCGTTTTGAAGTATTCTCTTCAAAGGCCATGTGTTTTGCTGATGCTTCATAAATTATTTATATTTTTTAAGAAGGATTTTATTGAACGACAGACTTATGATATGATAAAGCAATATTATCGAGTGTGGCGACCTTAAGACTTCGCAATATCCAAGTGCTGCCCCATTTTATTAGGTACTCGCCGTTTTATTACAATTTGTACGAAGACGTTTATGTTGCTGTACATATAAATTACCGCATTGGATATCGAAATTGTCCATTAGGCGGAACCGTGGTCGAAATTGAAATATCATCCAGTTTAGTGTCTAACATACGAACTAGTAATTTAGTTTGGTTAACTTTTTGTTGCCATAGATTCTACGACCGATAGTCCATGGCCCAATGTGGTATATGGTGTCCGTAGAACGATGGTGCCCATGGGGCTGTATGTAAAGGGAATAGAGTAGGTTCGAGTTTATCCCTGGTCGGTATAACCCATAAACGCCAAGCACACAAACTGCTCGTAAATTCCAGCTCATTATCTTCCGAATCGTAAATTTGGTATCGGATATTATAGTCGGTGTCTTCGGGAGATTCTTCAATTAGCAACGTCGAAGAAACTATGTCGGATTTTATTTAATTAATTTCTGCCATCCTGGGAAACGAGCGAAAGCATTGAGATTCGATTTGAAGAGAATTTGGGAACAAACACGCGCTGCAATTGAATGCATACTATATTCGCCAAATAGCAACATTTGATTCAATTAGTTATATCAATTTGGAATATTATGGACTTACCAAGGAAATTATTCAGGTAAACTAATCTAGAACATATTAATTAAGGTCTAGTGGCTTCACAGCAAAGTAATTAATTCAATTGATCACTTGATCTAAACCGTGGGATTCCATAGCGATACGATTAAATCATAGAGTTTCCAAGATCAAGTGCTATCAAATTAAAAATCTTTGTCAATTTGCGATATTTTTAAACACAATTTTCAGGAAAAATGTGAAAAATTTGTATTGCTTGTATTTAGTCTAGATAGCTTGGAATCTGATGAATAATATGTAATATTATGTTTATGGGATTGAATTATGATTTTTTTCTTATTTGTGCATCTTTTCTTTAAACACCATATTTTGTTGTGCATAAACGTAATAACTTGTATTTATAGGAATTTGGAGTATGCAACAAATTATGCTGTTTGACATCTGTAAACAAAATGTATAAGGTTTTTAGGTATTGCTTCGAATTTCATCCTAATTCTGGTCAGCATTTATTGTTAAGAAATAATTTTACTCAGAGTTTATATTATTGTACGTATTGACAAAAAATATTAATACTCTCTTAGGGTTGAAATATAAAAATATGCTATTCATTAAAGTATTATTATACAGAGTGTTTTACACATGGACTAATTTTTTTTTTGGGGTTAGGAGGGTATTTTGCTACGTTTTACACATAAGCTCTATGTCCTAAGAGTCAGGGTTGTCGAAATACTATCTTTTTCAACATTTTGAAAAAAAAAACCTAAAAATTTCACCTTAAGTCACGAACCCAGGCAAAGAAATCCACTAGTGTCACGTCTGTAGATCGATGCGAGCCACGGTACAAAGCATGTTCCCAGACAATGAAATCCAGTGATGTCAGATCGGGAGACCGTGTGAGCCACGGAATAGGGCACGTTCCCGGGCAAAGAAATCCAGTGGTGTCAGGTCGGAAGACCGTGTATACCACGGAATAAGGCACATCCCCAGGTAAAGAAATTCAGTGGTGTCAGGTCTAGAGATCGTGTGAGCCAAGGAATGAGACACGTCCACAGGCAAATAAATCTAGTGATGTCCGGTCGGATACAAAAACATTTATTTCGTGCTATTACGACCATAGATAAAAAAGGTATTACGGTTCAAAGGTGAAATTACGGGTATTTTTTCAATATGTTGAAGAATAATTAAATTTCGACAGCCCTGACACTTAGGACATAGAGCTTGTATGTGAAATGTAAAATATACCCCCCTAACCCCCAAAAAATTTTTGTCGGTCCATGTGCAATACATCCTATATATAGGCATTTTGTACAAGTTAAGATATTTAAACCCAAAAACAATACTTATATGGGATTTTCCATATAAAGCGTTCACCCTGAATTAAATGTAACTATTACAGTATTCATTACTATTTTTATTAATAATTGTATACAATAATTAAAAACACAAATAGCTGATGGATTATAAGTTGTAACATAGATCAGGGACTCGCGAGTTTACTATGGTTCAGATGCAATTTAGAGAATTTCTCACTACATTTAGCAATTTCTTAAATAGCTTAATAAATAAGGTTTAAAAAGGGAGCTCCTGCTGTAGATGAGATGCGGTCAGACTTATATTAACCCTTTCCACTCGTATTTTTTTTAGATTATGAATAGTGTTAACTTGTAATTCATTTGGTGGGTTTTTCAGGTTTAATAATGAAAAAAAAGGTATATGCACGAGCTTGAAATTTTGGCGTCACATTGTGGAAGTCGATATCCATTTGGCCAAATAATAACGATTGGAAGGGGTTCATGAAATACTCAATACTAGTGAATATACTCGGATGCTACGAGGGTGTTGATTTAATTACAAGTTGAAATCAATGAGATCATAAAGTGTCATACCTAAGATTTCAGGGCTAAAATCTAAGGGATTTCGTATGCTTTTTAGTGATTATAGTTTGTATAAGCATATGATCATTGCAGGTACGATTATTAATCGATGTTGCCTGAAGGATAGCTAGGACATAAAATTTAATTCTTAAGCGCTCGTTTGGGTTCTAATAAAAATGTGTCATAATTAATGTCGAAGCTTTGGGGATCGACCAAATGCCATCGGAGAAGTGAATGCTTTGATGGAGAATTTTAGCTCGGTTATATGGTGTTAGCCCGGGCAGAAGGGCGACGTAATTTGTGTCTGCGACAGATTAACTCCTTTGTGACAGGCGGTCGCACATGTATCACTCACAGAGCCACCATGAGCGTTGTGCCACAATAATGTCCACTCGCATAATTATACATGCAGACGAAGACTTGTGCACAATCGATAGACAACTTGCAAATACCACGTGGTCGTTTAACAGTTAAATACGGCCTGAAGGCTCAACACTGTTCTCATGTAGTCAGTTGTTGCCCTGTGGCGAGAATTATTTACGATTGAATGAATGTTATATTAGGTTATCCCGAAAGAAATCCATTATTCTTTTTTTCAAATTTTTACACATGTCAATATAAAATATAACAACCTTAATTATTAACAACTTTCTCCCATCTCTCTTGGCAAGTTTTCTGCTCCTTTCTTATAGAAATTAAATGGTTTATATTGAAAATGCGATTCCAAATGATTTTTGAATTCATCTAATTTGTACATTTTTTGTCCTTTAATTCATGCTGTAAATATCAAAATAAGTAGTAATCAGAAGGTGCTATTTTTATCAAATATGGAAGATAAGGTAGAAATTCCCAGCTTAGTTGTTTTACTTTTTCACAAGGGAGTTTGGCCTTAAATCAAATGGAAATTTTCTATTTCCTATTTTATTATATTTTCTATTCTCTTAATGGAAATAGAAAATTTCCATTTGATTTAAGAAGTTCATAGTAAATAACAGGGTCTTAACTAAGGTGTGGTAAAATAGGCGCCTGCCACGGGCGCAACATGACTTGGGGCCCAAAATGCAGGATACCAACCCGATTAAGAGTTGCATGCGGTTTTTACTTTACTTGATTAACCTATTGATGGTAGTATTATGCAGTCATTTTTGGTATCTTGCATGGAGTACATCTGTGTCTTTGTTTGCAGATACTACTTGCTTATTGCGTCAGATAAGTCTTCTCACCAAAACTGACTTCTCTTTATGTGAAGTGTCAGAGCGGGGGGTGCTCTTGGGGCAGTCCCCGGGCGGCGCCCTTCTTCTTCCAGACCGTTATGTAACCGGGTAGATAGTATGAGGTAGATGGATATCGAACATAAAGACTGCTTTGATAACCTCTTTGTTATATACGAGAGAGAGAGAGAGAGAGATCTGGCTGCGGGAAGGACGACATCCTGCAGTCAAGGCTATCCGACGACTCCTCCCATTTCCCGCTTCCTACGCGTCACCACCCAACCGGCAACGTCGATGTGAGATAAGATTTGAAGTGCCGGCGAAGACGGTATGCATAGACTTACCTGGCGCAATAAGTAGGTATTTTCTGCTGACGTATGACGGTATTTGGTGGTAACTGTGCGTCAATGGGTTAGATCAGATTATCTCGAAGTTTCTCACTATAATATTGTTGATTGGATATACCTAAATTTTTAATTCTTCCATTAACTGACGAGAGCAGCGTATCTTCATCAAAGATCAAGAATCATTCTGACTTAATTCAGTAATTTAAACCTTGATCAACAAGCAAAAAAAAAAAATTGTTTCTTTTATAGTGATTGGATACAAACTGAGTGCGCGAAAATAATGGATTTCTTTCCGGACGACCTAATATTAAATATGCCGATCAGCGCGTGTATCATATTTTTGCTAATGGTTACTTTCTGATGATACAGACATAGTGCCACGGATTTCTAACTAATAATGATTTGCATTCATTAAAAAAATAGCTTCGGATCCGTATGAAGAATCTGAATTTGAAAAGATCCTGAATTTATGATTCTTTAATCCTCCGACATTTTTATGATATATTTACCCATGAGTCAATGTTTTATCTTTCGATTATAATTTCATAAACCAAATATTGATACATTAAACTAAATCCTGGATGCCTGTTATAAAGGTTTGTAATAAAAAAGAAATTGTTTGATAGTAATATCAATAAAACCATTTATGAGTATTGTCTATAGCTAGTTTTAGTCTACAAATAGCAAACACGATACGAAAACACGAATTATATAGTACCACCACTCTATATGAAATAATCAGAGACCCAAAATTCAAATGCAATCTGTGATTTGGGTGCTCGTTAATCGAAGTTGCACGTAGTACTACTCAGCAAGACCATGTTTGGAGAGCTATTTGAAACAATGTTTGTCAGTGGATTGGTATCTTGTAGGTGGATTAAGGGTTAATTAAGCTTTTTGTAACACAGAATAAATTATTAGACTTAATCAATCGGCCCTTGAGGGAATTATCTTTCTTATTCGCGAATTCGGAGAAGTTTGAAGCGTACTCGAACAAATAAACGCAGAAAAGAGAGGGTTTCTCTTTTCCTTTTCGATTCAAAGCCTTAACACAACAAAACAACCCATTCTCGTCGAGGCTATCATCTGGCTTCCATCGGAACAATCCAATCTTCTTAGAAAGGTTCTTTGATTTGCATCTGAGATTCTCTTTGTTTTAATTTTTTCTACATAAAAAGATAAATTATTCATCATTTGCTCTACATCAACCATATGAACAAAATATTTAAATAAATCAAATTTAAACGACATCATAATTTATTTTCATAGCAACCTTGTCTAAAAACTAAGCGTTTAGCATTTTTAAAACATGAATAATGGATTTTTATCCTTAATGATTTCTAAAGCCAATATATTTACTGTTAGAGTAGGGGTAGTCAACTTTTTTATTTCTACCGCCCACCGGTTCCACAGTAATTGAATTTAAGGCAACTGCTAATTACTTGTAATTTATGAGCGAAGGTTTAGTAAGAATATGCAGTTAAATGTATCTTTATGCGAAATTAGATATCTGGTATTTTCAATAAGAAGAAGGAAAATCAAGCTGGATTTTGTAATTTAAAACTAAAAAAAAAAAACAGCTAAGATAGCAGCATAAATAAGTAAGGTTCATAGATATATAATTTTTATGGGCAGATTTCGCCAAGACTCATGCGCGATCTCATCTGGCGTGAGCCCCCTATATATAATAACATAGTCTCTGAGGGAGCTTCCGTGATCGTATAGATCAAATAAGGTCCCGGATACGCATCTATCCCCGAAAATATTGTAAAAATTCCTAAAAAAGAACGGAGTGGCTACAAGGTCCACGTGTTCAACCGGTCCGCTTTTCGGACCGCTGATATTACAAATGAGTGCCCCGCGATTGGGCGCCAAATCTGAATATGTCTACAGAACGATTATCGAACGAAGTTTTCAGAAAAAGACTGATGATGGTTGCTTAAATTTTACAATTGGTCGAAAATATTGTTGTCTTTATTTATTGGGGGCTTATGCCGGCTGGGTGCCTGCTTTGCCACCCCCTTGTTACGGCCCTGATTTTAATGCCTATTTATTAATTGTTTTGAAGAATATGATTTTTATTCTGAACTTTCTATTAAAAATAAATATGTAATTCATATATTTGAAGTACTTGCAGCATGTGTGAAGATGTAGAATTTAATATAATTTGCATTTAAATTTGCAAATTTCATTTAACATGTATTTTAATTACATTTGAGAATATTCGAAGCATCGCTTCTAAACGACACTGGATGCTGTAAAAAGCCAGCTTAATTGAGAAAAGAGCATTTTAAAAATAAAATGATAAAATTTTGCAATGTCCGCAAACAAAACTTTAAACGACTAGAGTTTTATGCTTTTCCTAGTCGGTAATGCACCCCGTAAAAGGTACGTTGAATTGCATATTAATTTTCATAACAGGAGGCTACGCTCCCAAGTCGAAAAAGGATGCACAATGGGGTTGTCGTTTTTTTTTTTTTTGAAAAAGGACCAATACTTTGAAAAGGAATTTAAATATTTTCGGCTACAGGTGTTTAAGCAAATGTCGCAGCCTTTGTTGCGCATCCATAACACGGAAGACTTCCTAACGAAATTGTACCACAATGACAAAAATGGAACTTGATAAGTTCAACAATGTTGTAGGAATTGAATTTAGCCGAATTGTGGCACGTCGGCTCCCCCGGTAACGACCTTTTTAAGATAAACTTTTTTATTCTGCTCGGAGGCAAAGCTCATTTGCATGCAACGACTGCTTCTGGGGGAAGCTTTCTTTTGTGTTTAATAGTGTTTCGCATTTTCAGTACACAATAGTTGCCAGGGCGCCCCGCAGGCTGCTGGACGGGCGCCAAAGCCTTTCGGCACTATGGCGTCTGTTCTGCTATCATCTCAGAAATTAGCACGTGCCACTGTCTAGTAGACCTCAACATTGTGCCATTTGCATATTGATATACCTTACCCTCGACAACAATGTATGCTGATGTAAACGGAAGACCAGGAGGGACGTACAACCACGTAATGGACACCGTTCATCTGCATCAAATTTGTCATTTCAATTAGGTGCAATCAACCCTTTTTTACATTTTGAACGGACTTATTTGAATCCGGAAATACGATGAATATAAATAGTCAACAATATAAATATTCATCCCTTGAAACGCCTCTCAATTGTAGTACAAGAGAATCGTCCGATGCTGGACGTCCTACATATGGAAATTGCATAGAAAGGAGTTCATTCAACGTGTTAGATCTTTGTTTCATGGTGATTTGAAGCTCAGTGATGTGTAACATAGAAACCTCCATTCATTGCTCACATCGAACAATCGACATGATGCATGTATTCCAACATCGTCGATAACTCTCATACGACAAAGAACAAAAAATCTCGATATTTTCAAATATATTGAGATCAATCAATACTTTATACTGGCATCATCAGCTTGTCAGTCATGTTTGCGTGGGAACGCTCATAGCATACATGCAACCACTGAGCGGATGATACACGTAATACTACATTTGTCTGGAAAATAATTATATTTCGCTCGCATGTTATTTCCATAAAATATTGAGTATGGTAGTGCAGTCGCCTATTTGCGATCGAATTCCAGTGATTCAGAAAGATTCACAAACACTCTTGCACGTTGAGCTCTGAGAGAGACAGAGACGGAGATTGTCTTGCACGTTGAGTTTGGAGATCTTGCAGGTCGGAGATTGTGAATAAGAGACAGAGACAGAAAGAGTATCTTGTGTACATCGTTCGATTGTATAGATCGTTAACCCAAATTTATCAACTAGTAATGATGTGTGAATGATATAATGAATCGAATTCAAGTGTATTGTTTATGTTTACTTGAAGAAATTACCGAATATTGTGTGCAATCGACAGTGTTTATTTATTTATGTACAAGCTTCATACACGCTGCTGTGGTCCTGACAGATACATAGATTTGTATGACGATAAGTGGCGGACAAGCAAATATAGCATCTAAGATTTGTAAAGCATTTATAGCTGCATTTCTGAAAATTAGGTTAATTCATTCTAGTTTTTGACAGAAAGTTACATCATTATTTTATTTTTATTATTTTAGAACTAGAGTGGAGAATTAGATTTATATCGTTAAACTCATAAACAATATACAGAATTATATGCAGTATATGTATAACTACAAAAACTAAAAAAAATAATATAGACGCATTATATAGCGCATTAACAGATAGAAACAATTTGTGCAATGTGTAAGCCCGCGCTAACCCAGAACCGGGTTTCTGAGTGTTAAAATATACACAAAATCGATGTAAAATGGTTTAAAGTGCTTTATAAATAAGCAAGTATTATCATTGGATTAATGTACTTATTCAATAGTAATAGCATCATGAATCCCAGGAATAGTAAACGTAATCCCGATAAATTCAGGATTGAAATTTTTATCTAACAGAAATCGTACACCTCACCAGCACGACGAAGGCTACGTAATCGAGACATTCCCGCCAAAATCTGGACGCTTGGAAACAGTGGCGTAACTACTAATTGTCGAGCTTAGGCGATGCATATGGGTAGTATACAGTACATATATGTTTTTCAAATTGTTATATTAACCATTCCCTACCGGTGATGTATTTACTACACTTCGACTCTAATAATGGGAATATCGGTATGAAATATAATAGATACGGGATTCAGAATTTTTATATTCCTCCGTAATATAATTGCGAATCACATCAAAGTATTATAGTATGCAAGTATTCTTCTGCAGCGACGGAAATAAATAATTTATCGGGAAATCGGGAATTTTGCGAATTTTAGTCCGTTTCTCAGCAGAAAGTAATTTGATGGTGTTATACGAAAATGGAGAACACGTGGTCATCAACTCGAATTAGCATTTAAATAAAGAGTGTGGAGTATCATAGCCATAATATCGAATTCATTCACTCAGCTCATAATACTTATTTATTCGTACAGCCTTTGGATATACGATATTTAAATATGATGGAAATTAATTATTTCAGATTTTATTTCATGGTATTGAAGATACAGAATTATTTTATACGTTTTCCACATGATTTACTAAAAAATCTCTTTTTCTCATATGTACATGGAACGGGAAAAAATTTCAAAATGTAATTTCAAAGTTGGAACAATGTATTCAAGCTGAATACGAATCACAGGCCAAATAGAATTTCCAGGATGTTTTCAATATTTCCATGTACGATTCCGAGATATTAAATAGAAAAACGCAAAAGCTGAAATGCTTAAAAATGCAGCTCATAATTAATATATCTTTTTTGGGATTTTTTGGGATCGTTTTGGGATTATTTTTTTTTGAATAAAAACTATACGAGCCGAGGGAGTATCCGAAGTCTCCAAGCGAAGATGTATTTGCATGAATATTCAATTCGAAAGACATGAACATTTATCTGAAGGTAGTTTGTTAAGGTACAAGGGTCATTGTGGAGAATAATACATGAAAGGGCCTAACTTAAAATATTCAATGTTGCCTTCTCAAGTGGCGGATTATTTATATTACTTACCAATATGGCCATATAATATTAAGACGACACGAACTACTTCTCACAATATTATTTTATTTCTCGAGTAAGAATTTTATTCAGAGTATTATTTGCAGAACAAATATTTTGGCATTAATTTGCAGATCTTTTCTGTTTTCATTATTTTTTATGCAATTTATTTTTATTATCTTGTTTATTTTATTGTACTCTTTTGATACAATATATTTCATGTTAATTTCAAAACAGAATGCGCTTTATGATAATATTATACAAGGGTTGAAATATGTAGAGTAGCAAAAAAGGATCTTGGGTTGTATCACGCATTAAATGACTTGAAGGTTTATCAATAATCAATTTGCTCTCAACAAGAATATTATTTTTGGCTACATGTATTTGCATTTAATATATTTAGAAACTATATCAAATCTTTAAGAGTTTAAATTACAAAAATCATGCTAAAATTTGTAGTCTAATTATTTTATTAAATTTATGCTAAAATTAAGCAAATTAAATAACATTGATATAGATGTAGTTAATTTGAATAGTTTTGAGATTTTCATTTGTATTGATACTTTAGGGTAAAATATTAATGGATGAAAAATATATTAAACTTGTCATATGTCTGTTATCGGTGTGTCCATGATAACATTTTAAAAATTAAAAAAAATTGCATACTTTGTGGATTAAAATTTAATAATACATCAACATAGATTAGCTTAAAATAAATAATTAAAAATATTGAAGAATGTGATTTACTTCTCAAAGCCACTCATCAACGCTCGTCTGATGTTACTCGAACCAAATCAATATCGTTTTAACCTTTTTTGGCAAAGTATTTCTGATGGAATTTAATCAAATCAATTACATTGTGCTACTTTTTCAGCCGCTTTAAAATAAATCACTTATTCTATCTAATGAAAGCTGTCGACAAACTCCGAAGTTTGACGTGGCATCCAGACAACCTACAAAACTTCAGCGGGATATCAACAAGACGTGCGTTCAAAACAGGCTTTTCATTTCATAAAGTGACAATTGATGTGTGGAATTGTAGAAAAATTTACAAGAGGCTCACTCGGAGGCAATTCACTTAAAGGGCGTACATCCCCCCCGATCTGCGCCACCTGCCACCTATTGCCACCCCCTGCCGTCACTATACCGTATGACGTCTCGCTTTATTACACGGAAAATTTGCTGTGAACAAGACAAGTAACGAGGGGAAATCGCTTTGCAGCAAAAACTTTTTCCAAATGAACAAAATTGCTCGTGTTACGTACTCGATGTTATTTTTGACAACATGGGCGAAATTGTTTGCTTTGCGTATTTGGCATGGAACCACAGATTCAAGGACTTGCAGATAAATGCGATTGCGCTCATGGTTATTGTTTCTGATATTGATCTCAAACCTTGGGGTGAAAGGTTGCGTTACGTAAAGAATTATTTCATACGAAGCTTAAAAAGCATTTAACGCATGTTAGCATAAGCTATAGATGTGCTTATCAATGTAACATTTAAATCAAATTATTTTTTCAGATGGGTTAACATTTTACTCCGCAAATAAAAGATAATAGTTAAGATGACAAATATGACAAACAAACCAAGGATGACAAATAAAATACACAATACTTATTCGTTGTCTTATCACCCCTGGTGTTTATTTAGGGTTGTTTTTTTTCGCTTGTTGTTGCATCAAGAAACCCCAAATTCAAACACTCGGCAGCTTTTGGTAAAATCTCCCATTTTTTTGCGAACAAAAGAAGCCCTCGAATACATTTCTAAAGAAGATCCGATTAATGAAAAAAGTTAAAATACAGGAATTGAATAATATAGACATACTAATCATGGGGCTTTAGAAATGTCCAAAAACAATATTTATTTGTATTTGAATATAATATTGTTTTGTTTGAGTTGTTTAGAACAAAGATAAACTGTGACCAATGATGTATGTGTTGCAGTCGTTTTATTACATGCCAGATGAAAATTGCAAAATATGTTTATATTAAAGCATTTATTTATACTAAAGTTTAAATGAATTTTAACGACAAATTTAAAGGATTTGATTATGATATCAGGCTATAATTTGTATACAGTTTTCATTTAAAGAGTCATTTGCGTGTGAAATTGCTGTCCTTTGATATTCGCGTGTATATTGGAAAAGCAAAAACTTTTCGATGCCTCTATAAAAAAAGTTTTCCCGGCCGATATTTCACCACAGTTTCCTTGGAAAATTATTCGTCCCCTTTTACCACTACCTTTTCACTATTCCATTGAAGTGAAACTTGAACGGAAATGATGATGAAGCTGAAGGCAGGATATGATACGCTATATTTCATATCTCCTGAAACGAAATACAATTTTCTTGCATATACACGCCTCGTACGTATGATCTTAAGAGTATTGAAGAGGTGAAACGGAGCTCCATTTCGATTCAAATTTTATTAAGAGATATTCCATCAGACGTATTAATATTTTCTCGAGAACTAAATATAATAAATTCATGGGTCTGCACTGTATTGCCGTATAGTGGAAACCAAAATACTCTGACGTCAAAGGATTTAGTCGTAAGTGTGGGTGACATTTCGCAATATATTTTATTTTAATAGCTTAAAACCACTTTAAAATATATATATATTAAAAACGTATCAACGAAGACCACTCCTAAGACGACATATATGAACAATTTCATAACTAAATAAGTATTAATGTCAGAAGACAAGACAGCAGAGACGTGAGGCTAGCAGTATATTTTCAAAGTATATTCTTAAGGATAACGCATCCAGAGTATCCGTCATAGTTTATGTTCGGGAATTGGCTTATCACGTAGCCAAGCGCAGTACAGGGCTATTTTTAAAGAATATTTATTGGGTGCAAGCGCTCGGGTGTCACGTACCAATTTTGCGGTTATACTTCCAATATATGTCCCGTCTTTTGGAACAAACCCGACTTAGTCTCCAAGGCATTCCAATAGCCGGATTCTTTTATGCAGCAATATAGGTCATCTGCGAATTTTATTGGAAAACTCTGGCACGCGGGTTTTATGTTTTTTAATATATTACGTGGCACAGACGACAGAATCTTTTTGTAGACCAATGAGGCGGAAACAATAAATGGAGAAGGCACAAGAATTTCTATCCCGTTGTGGTATGACTTTAGAGCATGCTGCCCATTCATTCCGGACTGGGATGAAAATTAATTACACTCGGGCCTCGTATAACACTGTTTTTTTACAACACGCTTTATATTAATATAAGACGATTTTAGGGGAAAAAATATACATTATTGATATTGGACAATACACCAGAAAATCCCACCCTTAGACCAAAGTATAATTTCAATATTTAACGTATATTATATTTGTCGAATATTTGAAAAAATATTAGGATACATCGATCAAGATGAAAATTTAAAAACCAGAAGTAGTCTCTGAAGATTTTTTTTTACCATCAATAGAAGATGAATACCAAAGAACAATAAACATTTGTCGTGATATTGGTGGAGAAGCTTTTGATGACATGGATATTTATGATATCCAAGAAATATTGGAGGATCGTACGTTGAACGAAGACAAATTAGTCAAAATATTAAATGAATCTACCACAATCAATGACTCAATGACTATGTTTCACATACAAACGTACAAAAATAATCAATGCAAAATTGGCTACTTAAATTAGATTTTTTTAAATAGAAAATTATCCTATAATGGAAAGAATTTTAAAATTCAAGAGAGAATTACAACAGATTTTAGAACCTTATAATGAAGTACATTAAGATTTATATGCTTTATTCGTGACAATTTATTAGATTTATTCGTTTATCGAAAAGAACCAATGATTAAAAATACGATCAGTAAATTTCATGTCGATATAAATGAAATTAGCAAAGTTATAGGCCAACGAGGAGAGAAGAAACATTAAACGCGTTTTTCTCGAAACTACTTTTTCCAAGCTTATGGAAGTGCTCCCACACGCCCTAGATAAGTATTATTTATGAAATTTAACAGGCATATGTATAATAAATGTCTTCATCGTATAGACTACAATTATTTAAAAATATTCAAAAATGTTTATTTGATAAACAAAAAGCTACAAAAAATGTTGGTAAAAACACAAACATTTTTTTCGATCGCTCACAATTTTTTTATTTTCAAACATTTCTTCTTTATTGTAGTTTAAGATATACCAAATATTATATAAAGTAAAAATATGTTTGATTATTATGCTAGAAATCATTTGTTTAGGACTAAAGACTTCCATAGTGAACAATGTCATCGCTCGTGCACCGAAATACGTGACTCCCCCAACTCCAACTACCATATTTCGTCAAGCTTTAAAAAATATTTTTATGTTCAATAAAGATCGCCTAATCAACACATTAAATATTAACATTCTATATTTAATAATTTTTGCATAAAAAATATTAAAAAATCGATTTTTTATAGTATTAATACATTAAATCCACAAATTCATGAAATCAACAGGAAGTAGAAGAGTATTTAAATCTTTGAACGATTTTATGTTTTAGTCAACCATGGACTACTATGATCTATTTGGCAATCAATTTTAATATTATTTTTTAATCCTAGCGTTTCGATAGTCAGAAAGACGACGATCATTAAGTATACTTTCATATCGTATATCATAGATAAAGTATATAATTTCTTTGATGCCAAATGATTTGATATGGTTTTCATGGCGTACATATGTTTTTATAAATGTGATCGCCAAACATCTCCTGTAAATAACCATCATGTTTTAAGTCTTTTTGATTTGTAAAAAAAATCATATTAATGATGTATGCTTTTTTATATTGAAAAATAGCACTAAACTATTAAATACAGGAAGGAATGAACGAAAATATATTATTTTGACAGTTTTAAAGTTGAAAATTAAATTTAACGGCTTGTGTCATCAACTAAAAGGTTTTGATGTTAAAGTATGACCCATAAAGAGGAAGTTGATTGAATCTACTTTGAAAGCTGACCGACGAAGCAAAGACAGAAAATCGCATCAGCGATGAAAATTGAAGACTTGGCAAAGTCAAATAGTGTCAAATAAAGTCAAGTAGTTAAAAGTGGCCGATCAAACATCGTTTAAATGTGTTTATGATTTTAAAATCAATGATGGATTTATCCATGCTTGAAAGATTTAAATTTGATATTTGACAATATGCCGATGTAAAATAAATATTCAAGTATTTCCTTTTTCATTCCAAGTCTGAATTAAAGCACACCCCGGAAAGCTTTCAAGTATTTTTACATCGGTTTGAAATTCAGCCGCTCCATTTTCTTTCGCATGTACTCCTCCATAAATCGTTGATATTTTCCTCGACTATTTACAGTCTAAAACTAAATGTTTTAGCAAATGCACTTTGTAATTTATTACCTGACTAGCCTGGAAAAATTACTTTTAATTTCGAAGTCAATGTGGGTGCGACCTGGCGCGCAAACCCACTTTAATTTACCTTCATTGCATTTCCTCCATCAGCTTGGTAAATTCATATCAAATTTCCATTAAAGCACACACGAGCGATGTTTGTTCCAATATGACATCATTTGCTAAGTTATTGTGTCCTCGATGCATTTAAATGATGGAATTGTCGCTAAAAAAATCAGTAGTGTTGGCGATTGAATACGCAAAGCAGAGATATACATCAACGTCCCCAGAAGCGTTTCTATCGATCCTGGGGGTAACAGATGTAATTTGTAACATCGCCTGGTGTGGGTGTCGAAATACTTTTTTTGCTTGTAATATTTGCAGATGTATATTTTATGAGTGGAATTCCATTTGGGAATGATTATGGCACTACATTTTCGACGTTTTAGAAGCACTTTCGTATTTAGTCGTTTTGACAGTTGAGACATTTGTCATGACGTGAAATCGATCCATGAAAGTGCTGATACAGATATCAAACGATGTTCCTGCTCCGATTATATATCGGATATTTTTATCATCAACAAAATATGTATTGAGCTATAACGAGTATAGGGTGTATGTTTAAAATAATTCCTTAAATGATCGTACGTTGATATGAATAAGTTCTTGATTCAAATTATTGAAAGATGTTACTTCTCTTTGGTCCCATAGCCAGCTTATAATTGGTAATTGATTCAACGATAAAAATCCAACAATAATGCAAAAAAGCTTACCAACTACCACAATTCCTCAGTATAGTTGTACGAAAGACAGGAATTTTATTGTTGTATTCTTCAAATCGTCTTCTAAAAATTTACGTCAATATTATTGGATTATACTAGCTATTATCAGGGCTAATCCTGGGGAGGACATACACTGAAAACACGAATAATCCAAATTTCTATTTGGTTTTGAATATAAAATCATATTTGCAATACAAATGGTAAGTGGTTTTTAAGATTCTTTATAACAAATTTCTATTATCAGTTCGATATTTTCTTGAAGTTATTATATCATAATATTCAAATCCTCTTTGTTCAGTGTAATCTAGCAATGTTTCAATATAATTCAACGCCGCTTTGTGACTAATGTAATCACTGATATCTTCTTCACTTGTATTGTCATTCTCATTTTTTTTCTCATGAAAAAACAAAAGGAAAGATATCTGCATCATCCATGTATTTAAAACCTGGATCATTTAAATCATGGTCGAGCTATTCATCGATGTTTTTCCTATCCAAGTTTTCAAAAAATTTTACATTTTTCAATAATCCACATATTTCAGTCTTATAATTTCATTCTCTTCAGAATAACTTAAATCAGATGATAGAGACGTTTCATTGATGCTATAAAGCTTTGGTCCATGGGCTGGATTAAAGATGTTACTTCAGGGGACAAAAATTTTGCAACCATAAATCCATTGCTTGTTCTCAATATGCTTTTGTTCGGATGAGAATGGGCATAATAATACTGACTTCTGTGGCAATCCCTTATAAAATCGAGGTTTATTTTCCTTACCTATCCCTAAAAGTTTCATTTTATGAGTTCCTGATGCGTTTCCAGTCTCATATCACCCCGGATCCTTTTTCACAATCTTAAACTCGTTGTGATATTTGCCTCGTGTAACAAACTTTTTAAAATCCTTTGTCCGGTTGTTTTGAGAATCAAGGTAATGAAAGCATGTAGTAAGGACACAAGCATAATTATTTGAAGAGTTTTGTTTCCTTAATCTTATCCTGTGCATCCTCATGTGCTATTCGGGAATTGTCTCATTATCCGAGTATCAACCTATTTTTTAGTAATGTGTTTATTTTGTTGTATGCGTCTCAAAATCATATCTATGTATTTGACTGGTATAGTGAAGTATAAGCATCTTCGAATTGGTCTAGAATAACTCAGTTATAGCTAATTTTCAGTTGTTGATTATATTATAAGACGAAGCAAACCACACATATTCGCTATGATATTTGAATATGTTATTTGTTAGTAGGGTAATTTGTCAGCGGGCAAGTTTGGTAACTCCATTTTGAGTCCGGTGTTTTGTCCCCTAAATAGTGAGGGGTCGACTCAACAAGGACCAATTCGTCCTGCACGGAGCACTGTGGGGCATCTATAGCAATTTGTCAGGATAATCATGAATTATTAGTCGCCACGCTTGCGGATCCGCTATAACGGACAAGCAGGAAAAACGGAGTAACATTGTCACGTTTTATCACTCGGAAAATTGACCTGTCGTTATGTGAAAATTTTCAATATTTCCATTGTGCCAGTAAGCTCAAAAGCCCTATGATGGATCGAGGACAATAAAGCTCACAAAGTGATATTTATTATTTGAACTTGTGCCGTTTTTTCGACAATAGTTTGGACTACCAACAAAGCCGTTCGACGTTTGCCCGAGGCACGCGTAACATGTAAATATCAATATCAATACAAAATTTCCAATTCAAGCGAACAATGTGAAAATATTTTTCCGATTAGCAATCACTAGTCTATGAAAGCTTTGATTAACAATTCTATTTATTGACTATTCATAAAATTAATTTAACAAGGCAAATAATAGATTCTGTAATTATTGACATTAAATAAACGTTCTAATATAATAAATCTAACAATTAATCAAAATTCTGCTTGAATATTAAAATCTCGATAAAAGCAAACATTTCTAAAATTGCATTAAAGCACATTCATCTCTTGATTGCAGAACTTTTTCTAGTTCAGAGTCGTAAAACTTTTTGCTAGTGAGGATTATATTAGAGCTTAGGGAATTGTAAACTATATGAGAGCATGTTAGTTTAGTAGTAAATATCATTAAATGTACTAGATAATAGAAAAATAAACATTAAATATAATACATAATTACTTTTTATAACATTTGAATATAGAAAATAAAAGACGTTGTTATGAAAAATCAACTATTTAATTTTGATATAATATTTGATAGATTATATGGTAAAGGTGAGCGTGATCGTATGGTCACATAAATATTATATAAATTTATTCATGCAAAAATATTTTTTTTTTACATATATTGCAATAATTTTAATAATATTTATTTAGTACTTAACATAAATATCTTGATAGTGACTATAATAAAATTAAACACAAAATTTGTAAAAATTTGGATATAATTTTTAATCGAATAAATTATGACCTGGACAAATATATGGCCAATCGTTGCTCCAAATTAATTCAAAAGACAATATTTTGATCAATTACAAGATTGTGCCCTTTTTGGAAACATAGTATTTTTTTCAGTATGCAATGCAACAGAAATGATTGATATATTTTAAAATAATCTGATCTTCATATTTCAACAAATATTTGTAGAAGTTGCTGTTTATATTTAGATGGTGTTAGAATATTTTGTGATTTATTTTTTTATAATGAAAAGATTAATGGCGATGATATATTAAATGGGGGTTTCATAGGGTAATTATCCCCTTGGACTTAACCTCAGATTGACACTCGCTTTTGTAAGGATGACTTATGCGATCCGTTGGCCATCATATTTAAGAAAATACACTGAAGAATGGATGATAATCTGAAAAATAGTAATAGATTGCTGACCTGTTCAGAATATATTTTATCACACTTCTGAAAAAGAGAAATTCCGAATGAAAGATCCGAAGAGAAGTCTTAAATTCTCTCTACCATACACTTGTTTGCTACATCTTCTAGAAAGAAGATCCGAACCCTTCCATTTTTATGTACAAAGGGTTGCTATTAATCCCACGTTTAGACCACGTGATTCGTGAAAAGTACACACATCATGATATGATATTTGAATTTGAATTTCGTCTATTTTTAAAGCAAATTATAATCCGCCAGATATTTCAGATAATGTCCATTGGCATTGTATATTTTTGTATAAAAATACATTTGATGTAGCATGATGTTTTCATGTTGAAATTGACGTTTAAATACGAAGAAATAAAGCTTCCTTTGGTAAAACCCAGATAATCACACACAATATATAATATTTCCTCATAGTTAAAAAAAATATCGCCCTTCATCAGATTTTGATATTGCCGGTGAAAATACTCAAGCGTTATGGGCGCGCAAATTGAAAGGATTCCACTTTAAGGGTGGATTTCCACTGTAAAAAAATAGTGAATTTTCTATATTTTAATGTGCTCATCAATCATGTTGCTTGAGGCATAACAAATTATCGGCCGACAGCATAACGAACCGTCCGCGTGTATTCGATTGGGATATTTTTTTGCAATAGTTTCAAATTGTCATTGTTTCAAAAAATATATATGAAGTCAATTCGCTTTTATCGAGGTACGCACAAAGGTAAAGTGCTGCGATTTCCAAGAGCTAGGGTTGGCATTTAAAGTCGATGAGACGAAGCTCCGAAGATATCTATCCTTATCAATTTATTTATAGTCGGTAGAATCCAGCCAGCAGTATTCTTTCCCCAAGGCCCGTCCTATTTGTCTGACGAGAATGCTCGCAGCCTCTACATCGTTACCCGGGTCAGCCATACATCGATTGTCATTGTGGCTTTTGTTAAAATGTAAAGAATGGAAACTTTTTTCAATTGCTTTTATTCACCTATGACCCTGGCAAATAAATTTCGCTGTGGTAATGCTCCTCCAATATTTCTCTACAACAACAATAACGCTTCCACGGCTTCAAATCGGGCGACTCTTGTTCTCTCTTTAATTCTGTGTAATGGATGACTTCGATTAAAATTTGTGGTGCTGGATAATTAATGAAGATTGCTGCTGTAAATTATTCAAATAGTCTATTCAAGGACTCGATAAATAACGACCTGTACATTTTATATAATTTTTGCGTTCACAAAGAAGCTTTAAAAGGAACATGGAGTCGATTTAAAATTTAAGATCGTTTTTCCAAATTAATATTAGGAAATAAGCTCTATATTTATTCGGACTAAAGTATGGCTTTCAAAAAAAATTTTTGCATACATTTTATTGAAATATAGTGTAGAATATATGGATAAAGTGATTCTCTGATATTCAGGGTTGTTTCGGAAGTTACAACGTTGAAGAGGCGAGGATTTGGAGCGATACAAACATTTTTCTATTGTGCACAATAAATAAGCGGTTAAATTCTCTAAATTCATTTCTTTTGGATGCTCAGTCAAGACTGAATTCTGGCCCCTTGGAAGCAGTGGCGTAACTACTAATTGACGAGCTTAGGCGACGCCTAGGGGCACTAACTGTCTAATCACACACATACATATATACAGTACATATATGTTTTTCAAATTGTTATATTAACCTTTCCCTACCGGAGTTGTATTTACTACACCTCGATTCTAATAATGGGAATATTGATATGAAATATAATGGATACGGAGTTCAAAATTTATTCAAGATTTATTCAGTACATATATAGACACTTTGCAAACTAGAATAGTTTTGATTGATCAAGCCTTTTATTTTTTTAATGTAAAAGATGTGAAAAAACACAAAAAAATGTTCAACACAATGCCAAAAATTTACCTTTCAATATTTTTTATTAATCTTAGTATAAAAACTAGTACATAATTTATAGATTTAAATGTCATTGAAATTATTTATTTCCTATAAACATGCTTTCATACGTCATGACCCCATGATTTTTTTATCAATCTAATATCATAAGCTTATAGTATAGAATTTTCAGAGCTGCCATTTTTATTGTGTCCTACATTACGTTGCAAGACATTGGCAATGACATATCATGAATGTTATTTGGCTTTACAAAGCGGCTTATCTACACTTTAGTCCTTGAAAACCATCCAAATATTATTAAAATCAAGCAATACAATGTGAAGTAACATGAAGAATTTTGGATAGATTAAATCTGTTTTATTAATGAATGCTTCATAAAGGGCTAATGTATATCAAAATTAGTAAGTGTCAAAGTAATCAAAGATTTATGGAATTATAAAACTCAAAAAAGTTTGTAACTACACTTTGAGAGTGAGACATTCGAAATGACAGTGGGCAAGTGGGAGAATCGGACGATGGTTGTCATGGAATGGTACTCAAGAGATATGATGAAACCAAGTTAGTTTGTGAACTGGATAAATGATCAAAATCAGAAAATATATCAACTGCAATGGATGACGTTGAATATCGAGCTTTTATAATTGTTACGGTTGTTAAACTATTATTTTTGGTTAAATATCACTTCATTAGATTGTTTTTCAGTTTTTACCTCAAGTTATAAATAAAAGTGATATTAGAAATCTATCCCAGATATAATAATCAATTTCCTTTCAAATTAACTAAGTCTATTAACTTCATAAAAACACTGTAGATTAATATGCCATTAAACCGATTACGATGAAACTTTGGTGAGTTATTGGGCGTGTATCCAAGAAGGTTTTTAAACTGCGAGGCGTTTAACGGAAGCACCATGTTGGCGCATATTGAAACTGGAGCGAGTGCGCGCATACTTTTGGATCCTAGCGCTTCAGCCAGAACTACACATGGCACATAAACCGCGTAACTGTTCTACTTAATTTCTTTTTAAATCATTATTTAGCGCGTGTGGCATTGCAATGCATGCCAGGTATTCGTTATTTATTCTGCTTAGTTTATTCAAATAATTTAAATATTATTCAATAATGAGTTTAAGAAATTCATACAATACTGCAATATTTTGCATGAATAAAAATGATATAGATTCTTTTTAGAATTATACTTATATTTTAATATTTTAAACTTATTTTAGTCATGGAATTTAATAAAGCCAAACTAGTCTAGAAAAAGAATATGTTGATATTTAATTGAAATAATTAATTAAAAATATTCCCTTACATTTTCCGCATTTAATACAACTGAAATTTTGTTATACAAGTTTATGACGACATTTTTATGGCACTTCAAGGGATACTCATGTCCATTCCGGCGGCAGTGTATCTAAAAGTGTGCCAATCCTTCCATATATGGTTGCCAACGAGACATTCACCCCGATACTGAACTAAATTAAATATTGAACTTCCTATATTGTGGACGAGATTTTTATTCCACAACAGTTTTTGGCTTGAATCAATACTCTTTTTTTTAAAGTGTACTCCATGCGACATTTAAATTAAACTGAAATCTGGAACATGTCGTTCAAAATGCTGCCAAACATGCTACTAGCGATACTCAATTAATGTTAATTGTTTTGATTGTATGAAATTTAAATGATCCCACGCTATGTATATTTAATTTGTAGAGGAAAGATAAATAAATAGAAAAAAAAACAATGTCCATATAGTTCAATGGATAGTGCAAGCGATGGATGATTCATATATCTGCTTCAATTTAAAAAAATAAAGTATTAAATCTAATTATATTTTTGATAAAGGAAAATAAAGAGGAAAATCTTAAAAAAACTTAAACTATAATTAATATCGAACCTAAAACTAGAATAATATTTAAGCAAATAACTGAAACTCTTAGCGTACCAAGAATATATTCAGCAGTACGTGAATAGTGTAATAATTTAAAAGTGGAATGTGTATTTTGCGGATATATTTAAATCTGCTATTCGTTTTGCAATAATTACCATAATTTTCAACGAATTTTTTTATTAAAATTCGAAACATATCGAATAATTTCCGATTTAAAATATATGCCAATGAAAACATTTTAAAGAAGGAAAATGGTTCAAATATTTTTTATTTTTACGTTATTTTACCAAAATCCTGAGTGCTTGTATATGAGATTTTATAAAAAGTAGAAGCATTTCATACAGTTGTTTTTTTAAGTCTTTTATGTATGACTGAAGCAGAATAAGATTTAATAATAATTTTTAGATAGGAGAATATTTAAGATTGAGTATTGTCTCTATGTCTGCAATTAAATCGTTAAAGAGGAACTAGTATAAATTTTCATATACTTATTTTTGTGCGACTTTTTTTGTGCGATTTCGAAGTTATGCGGTTTTTTCTTTTTTTTTAAATTTCATAAAGAATGCTTATCGATATATTTTGGATAAAATAGGAAATATATCATCAACACTGTGTAAATAATATTGTATCTTCTATCGCTGAATATACGACAACGCCCATTATTCTACAATAGTTAAAAATTTTGAAAAAATTGATTTCTATTTTTCGCATTTTCCCAATGTTTTGACTGTTAAAATTACATTTTCAAAAGAAATTTCCAAAATTCCAACTACTTACGGAATTATAGCAATTTTAGTGAGGTGGCAACTTGGCTGCTCCTACCATAATGAAATCTTTTAACGCGTTTTTCTCGAAACTACTTTTTTGAAAACGGTTGACATCATATCTCAAGTTTGAATTAATTAATTACCTTCAAACTGAGTATGAATCTTTTCTATATAATTTTTTATTATTCCTACCAGATACCAATAAAACTATGATAAAATAAGGCCAAAAAATGACTTGACACTGGGTATACTATTTCTTCCGAAGAAAAGAGTGATTTTGGGTCATATCGAAAATCGCTGTTTTTTTCATTAATTTTTTTTATGCGATTTTGGTTATATTTTATATAGCTGTTTCAAAGTTATGCGGTTTTTAAAATTCATGGATCTTCACTTTTCTATGTAAGTCATAGCTTTTTTACATAAACACAGTTTTTTTAGTTACAAGCTTTTTAAAGATTACAAGCTTTTAGAGAATCGACAAAAGAAAAGTGTCAATACGTACCTTTGGAAGAAGTAGAGAATACCAAGCCAGGTAAAGGGCAAAATAATAATTTAAAAAAATGTTAACAAATGGAAAAAAAGCAATGTGTAAAATCATTATAAAATACTGTTTGAGCTCTCCTATACCAATATTTAGTTGGCATGATGAATAAATCTACATCAAACGTGGTTATTATGTGATCGTCCTTAGATGTTTAATTAGCTATGTTATGAGTATGAGATATGGGAGTCGGAAAAACCAAATGCGGTTGAGAAGTTTTCCAGAAGAGCTACTTTAAATTAGCTCCCCCCATCATAGTCCCCATCAAATATTTCTTGAATCCGCGGCCCAGCACTCGGAATTGGCTCCAGTGCAAATGTGTGCATTGGCAGTGAAAACCATCCCGCGAAACATTGTGAAGGAGATGCCAGGGCGCGGCTAACGGCCCATAAAATGGTGTTGCAGATAAGCTACGGCATATTTATTTTGTAGGGAATGTGGCAAAAACCGCACATTCATACATTTTGGACGGTTTTTTCGAACGCGCTTCATTTGGCAGTAAGTTATGGCGGCGCTCCTCCGCAGCATTTCTGCGGTAAATTGGCGCTATCAGGTTTGTTGCTGTCAGGTAACAGCGCCGCTTTAATTAATTTATCAGTTTGGCTATAAATAATCAATGAGAGTGCGAAACTCACACAAACTCTGCTCCCCCCTATCTGGAGCCGCAGCCGGGCGCCAGCTTCGGGGGGATGAAACAATTAAAGGCAAAACGGACGTCCCCATTTCCTCATTTTTTTCTCGAGGCGCATCTTCTACGTGGTAAGCTGTAAAATTCGCCCCTTAAAACAAAGGAGTAATTAAAAAGCCGAAAGCAATTAGAGACCGTATTACATTTGAATTTATTACGCCCTTTTTCACTCTGTGTTGATGTTTTTATTTTGAAAATAATAAAACTACCCGAGTCGGGTCATAATAAACTTCGCGCCGAATGTATTTTCGGAGATAAAAAGAAATCGCCCGGTGCGTTGCAAAATAAATATTATGAGATGAGATAATTTCATTTCATGCGTCGAGTGGTTTTTAACACAATGAGGACCGTCCGTGAATATTTAATATATGTAATCAATACACCGATGGTCCAAGTGCTGGTAAAATGTTTTGGTCCTTGGATTTGGAGAATATCAATATTTTTGATCGATCACCTTGATCTATTTATTTGCTACATTAAAATTAATATTAATATGATCATTTATTTACAGACCTTCTCCTATTTTAATATCTCATTTAGGGCTTATATAAAAACCGACCTTTTTCAAAACCGGTTTTTAGTTTTCGAACGAAAAAGGTTTCTACCGGTTTTCGGTTTTAAGAAATATGAAATTTAAATAAGGGATATATTAAAAAATCGAATTTTTTTCAATGTTAAAACAACATTACATCTCATTTATTTATAAATGTGAGTACAAAAAAGAGAGGAAGTACACTTAAAAATAATTTTTCACTTAATAATAAGATATTCAAATCTCATAGGTGAAAGACTGAAAACACATTAATTCATAATTTCGAACCAATTTGATTATTTGGGAATTCCTTTTTTTTCTATTACACTTAGACCTTTTTTTGTGCGGTCGACGCGTTTTGCAGAAAATCGGATAAAAAAACCATGACTTACATAGAAAATGAGAAGATGGATTTTAAAAACCGCATAACTTTGAAATAGATATAAAAAATATTCTCAATATCGCACAAAAAAGGTAATAAATCTTCGCTGTATGCGATTTTCGATATGACTTAAAATTGCTCTCTTCTTCGGAAGAAATGGCAATATTGTCTCTCTACTCAATCTCATCATTGTTCTGTATAGGTTTTCTCTCATTCTAACAATATAATTCTTAATTAGTAAAGATATCGCTATAGTTCCTACATTCAAAAAATATATTTTCACAAAATGGCGACTATTTAGAAAAAATGTAATTTTTTCAGTGTTAATTTTTAAAAAAAATAGTTAAAAATTAAATTTTGATATAAATCTGGTAGAAACAGAAGGTTATATAGAATTTTTTTTTACCCAATTTGAAGTAAGTCAATTAAGGCCCGATCCACACTATGGTGCCGTTGACGGTTCGGTCTCGCTCCGATTCCGGTCCGATCAAATATTATTACACAAGAAACAATCAGAGTATTCACACTATCGGATCGTTCCAATTTCGTTTCTTGTATGAGAATATTTGACCGGACCGAGACCGAGAGCGAGATCGAACCGTTACCGGCACCATAGTGTGGATCGGGCCTAATTAGAACTTGAGATATCATGTCAACCATGTTGAAAAAAGTAGTTTGCATAAGTAAGTAATTCGAAATTTATTTAGAGTATATTTTTTTAAAAGTCTAAACATTGACAAAGAGAAAAAAAACCGTTATTTTTTAAGTTCTAGACTAGAATACTTTGAAATCGCACAAAAAAGTCGCACAAAAAGAGGTTTGAGTGTATATGGTTTTTATGTATTAACATTTAATTTAGTTATGTTCTATCAAAAATTAGTTTGTTCTGCAGCAGATCCCGTTTATGTCAATAGTTTTATGTTTTAAGTTTTTATATGTTTGTTTGGAGTGTGTTCTTCATTGTAATGAAAGCAATGATTTGTCACAAATATATATATTGTTCTAAATTTGTTTTGGCGTTGAAAAAAAACTCTGAGCCGATTTAAGGAATAAAACGAATAGAAGTGAAATCTGGAATATATCTGTAGGATTTTTATACAAAGAATGTATAGGAAAGGAATCGGAGAGAGTATCGAAATACTGTCTAGACGACATAAACGATACGAAGCTAAACAAAAATGACATCATGCAGATATTTTTTTCAATGATGATCAACGTAATCAAACAATTTGAATGGATTGAAAAGAAATACTGTCTAGACGAAATTATAGTAGATCACATAAAAATGATATTTAAAAGAGGATACCCATGATCTTAATAATGTACATTTCAATGTCAAATGGATTTAAGTCTTTGATTTAGTGATTCAGAATTTAAGTTTATAACATGGTACATTTACATGAAGTGAATGATATTAATAACGAATTTTTTTTTTGTGCAAGCAAAACAAGTCAAAATTCGTATTATGCCCTGGCCAGGTACTTACATTTTTATAACCACTCACTGCATCAAATTGATAGACTTACTCTTCAATCAAATATATTGGTTCATTGATTGATACTCTGCTGAATCGTGATTTTTTAATCATACAAAAAGGATTATAAATATTATGAAAATTTTGCCTTCACATTATAAATTAGTACTTTTAAAGTCACCCTTATTAGCTTTCACACACATTTTCTTATTGCTTTTGAAAGTAGTACAACAAGCATTATTTAATCAATCATTGATAAAAATGAGAGTTATTATTCTGAATTTAACACCAACAATGATATAAAATTGGCAACACTTGGTCTGGCAATGGTGTTTTTAAAAAATAGCATGTATGAATGATTTTGAATTGTATGATGAGAATGATTTCAATTGTAATTTTTTGAGATTTTTATCATTGACATAAACGATTCTTTGATAAAGTAAACAGCAAATTTTGAAATAAGTTCTTATATAGTCATAATAATAATTATTGAAATTAATAAATAATACCGCTAATAGATTTTTACTCTAATAAGATTTTAAATCTACGCGCACCAGCAAGAATATGAGCTTTTTAAAATATAAACGTTTTGGACGTTTCTGTATTATGTATCGATACCGTTGATTGAGTTAAGTCGTACTATATTTTATATTTTTAATACAGCGCTATTGGCACGTTGCGGCTTAATTTTAAAGTAACAAATCGCACAGCAAAACGACGCCGACATTTTGATCTAAGATGGCGTCCAGACTTGATTAAAACCAATTTATTATTGAACAATTCACAAAGCTTTTCATTTCAAGCGTTTATTTTAATAAAAATATAAAATTGCATAAATGTAACACTCTTCACTTGTAATCTCAGGACGAAATATGGTTATATTATTCGCGGTACTTTCACCTGATATTAAATCCGAAAGAGCAGCGTTGCACTTTTGCCTCCTCTCTCCATAAGATCGCAATTTTCTTTTGACTCTCGTCTTTTTCTTTTTAAGTAGATATTTTCCAGTCAGATAATAGGAGATACGGAGAAAACGTTGCTGGGATCCTTCTAATGCATTCAGCGGTTAAACTATGTCCTTGTTAGGCGTTCAACTTTTGCAAACATTTTCTACGAACGGAATCCGTAATGGAGCACCCCATAGAAATGTGTCCGAAAGGATTCTCCCTGTTTCATTCCAAAGGTGTCAGATTAAAAACAAACTTTTAGGAGTTTTGCGCTGAATCATTCAATATCTTTTTTGAAAATAAAAACGCTTTAATATTATTATGTTTTAGTATGGAAATAAACTTTCTTTTTTAAGATGAGAATTTCTTATTATTAATAATCATGTCAAAATTCAGTTTTTTGAAACAAATATTATGGTAAGTTTGTTGAAGACGTTCAATCTTTTTGATTAATTGCCATGCTGAGAATTTTATTCATAATCAAGATTTGAACTCGATCCACTATAATATATTACTCAATAAGTTCATAGCATTTTTTAAAAGAACGAAATAGCAATAATATGCCCCCAAATGAAGAAGATAAAAGTTTAAAATTTAAAAAAAATCCTACGAACTTATTGAGTGATGAGTTTTATTTTGTAAAATTTATTATTAAGCACTTTTTTATTATATTAATTATGGATTTATTTATTGCGAAAATCGATCTAACGTCGTTTGCCTTTTTCTGTTTTATTCAGCAAGTAATTATTGATAGCCAAGACAAAAATGACTGAGTTTTTCAAAAAAATTCTAATGGATTGATATCCTATAAGATTCTTATACTACATTCTTATTCGTTAGATAAATATTTATTCCACACTACATGTCATGGAAAATATTAAAAGAAGAATTCAACAATGAAGACTAGATTGTGTCAGAAGAACAATGAGTTGCCGATGAAAATGAAAAAGGACTAGATAAGCATAAATAACCGTCCGAAGTTTTTGCGCCAAGAAAAATGGCCGCAGCTTTTAGCCATATTGATGATGCAATTTAAGATTTTAAAAATATGGACTGAAACACCGATAAATCTTCAAAGATAATCTTCCTCATCCAACAAGCACTTGTTAGTTATGTACGAATGTATAAATCTAATAAGTATCAAAGTACACCAATGAATATCAGTTGCGTAGATTATTACTTTGAATTTGAATAATAAATTAATAAAAAAATATTCAATATATTTAGAAATGAAATCAATAGTCATGAAACGGAATTCTATCGTTCATCAGATAGTATATTAAATGTATCTGGAATTGGTTCATTGTTGTAAAACATTTTACCATTTTGAAAATGCAGTTTCGAGACAATAAATCGTTTAAAGTTTCAATGCAATAAAACTATCAATTTTAATGACTTACCGACCAATCAATGATTTCATGTGCATATAACAGATCTTCAGCTTTCTCAAAAAGTTGATTATCTTCGTCTAACTGTTGTTTTCGAGCTATACGAGTTGCTTTTATCTCAGAAAGACTCTTAAGGTTTTGCCTTGCTTCCCGCACTTCATCGGTATTTTCAGCGAAGACTTTACAATAAGTACCAATAATATTGAATGTATTAATTATCTTCAAAATGAAGCTGTAATGGCTATTAAATATTCCAGCAGCAATGTATGTTATTAATTCAATGATTTTTATATCAGAATGCAGGTGGTTTGGATCCAGTCGCCAAACCGTCGAGTTAAAACATTCATTAGCATTTTGGGTATGGCCACCCAAGCAACTTCGAAGTAATTCATCCCTGGACAAATCTTTATAAATGATGTTTTATCTCTTGGCCAAGAAATGGAGTCAGGTCTTCACGCCTTGGATATTTCTTAAATCAATGGTTTTCTGCCATTTGCACAAGTTTTTCCAGTCGGGTTGCCATGATAATGTCTTTTTTTTAAATTCCTTGAATCTTAAGTTCCTTTATTAAGAAGTTTTGATATTTTTGCTTCGAAAATTCAACCAGATACGACAAAATATCTAGCTAAATTTGACTTCGAGCAACTTCGAGCTGACTTCGAGCTACTTTTATTTCGCATACCTACAGTTAGAGATATATGAATGAAATATAATATATTTTTAGGAACATCTCCTATAATAAAACTAAAGATACAAAATATTTAAACAAATGTATTATGAAAGAAAGGTTTGGGATATTTTATTGTATCAAACCATCCATATTATTAATACTCATGGAAAAAATATATTTTTAAATAAAAAGATATCTTGCCATATCTGCTATTCAGTATTCAAAATATTTAAATGTGAACTTGATGTTTAAGAACTTGAAATGCCAGTATTTGAGTAATGCATTTTGTCCTGGATTTCAAGTGCTCTTTCGCATAAAAGCGACAATTTTATCCTGGCAGGGCATCCGGTGAAGTATAATAGGATATAAATTCAATCCACAATTGAATATAAACCATGTTCTTCGTTGAAGATTATTCAAGCTTTTGCGGCTTCGACGAAGAAAAATAAAAGGTAGAGCTGCGACGATCTTATTCCATCCGATTCTAAATTCGCAGTAAGAAATCTGTGCATACAGAATCCAGTTATGGAACATCTACAATATTCCATATTTGAAAGAGCTCTTACGAATACCAAATGTCATTTCAATTTGGGCGCTTCAAAATGCAATTCATGCATTTATGCGATGAACGGAAACGTATTTTTATTTTTTCCCCGGAAAAACGCATATGCATGCAACAAAATAATTTATGGCTTTTGTCACCGTAACGACTTCTGGGAAAGTTTAGCGGCAGGAGGAGATGATAAGAGATCAAAGATTCCTCTCCCGAGTTCAGCGCTGTAAAATTTATTGCGTCGGATTTATAACAGAACTGGAACTAATTCGGAAAATATATTTCCAGTGGAAAGAAAGGAAAACAATAAAAAAGAGATAATAGCCGGGGACGGGAGATACGTATCTTTATTCCTTTTTGGGGCTCCTGATAGAAATAAAAATGCGTTTTAATAAGCCGGTTTTCGGAATAAGTCTCCGGATAATATGAACGAATCCAGTTTTATTTCCGAAGCTTATACGCGAACCCAGAGACAAGTCTAAGCTTAATATTATTCAGGTTTCAGCGTGTTATAAAAACTGATACGCTCCGTCTGAAGGCTTTTCCTGTAACGATTCGAAATAAGTGCGATGATATGAGATTTTTTTTCAATTCCAAGTACATTTTGCCATAAATGTAAATTTTTCGAACGTCGAATTTGACGTTTCATCAGTTTGACGGATGACACCGCATCGACTCTTCGAAATTGACTGCTCTCAAAAATGTACGTGATCGACCTAAATATTCGAGTAATTGACTTAATATGCTTAAAACGTTTGAGAAGCATGAGAAAAATATGTGAATATTTCATATGTGGACCTGAAAAAAATTATATAAATTTTCATCTCAAATATGCACCGTTTTTAAATATTTTTCAGCACAATTTCCATGTTCATAAAGCGAATATACGCTAATTGAATGATAAAAGGCAATGAAAATCGTATTTGCTCTAATAACTGCCATTGTACGCATCAACGAACCATCTTGCGTGCATATTTATTCCCTCCAACTTATATTGGAATTAACACTCTCGACTCGGATCGAATAAATTTGTACCTAAAATGATATAAAAGACGAATTTATTTCAAAATATACATAATTTATGACAATAATACATAATTGGTCAATATAATGTTTTCATAATTGACGCATGATGCTTGATTACATCTACCCAAATACAGAGCTCTTATTCTAGAAATATGCTTTTTAAAATTGTTGATCCCATACGTACAGCTAAATTTGATTTGGATTAATTAGATCCCTTTGGAACGGCATGGATAGAGCAAGCATCCGGGCATAAAGAGGTCATTCGTTTATGTCCAACGACGATAAATTGGTTATTTCACGCTTGAATTTTTAGGTTGTATCGGAAATAATGTTCATTCATTATTATAGATATCATAAAAGCCAATTGCATTTTTCGTCGAAAAAGCATGCATTTCAGAAGATCATGCGGATATTATTTTGTACGCAAATTGTACACGTTGAGACAACATGAATCAGAAACGATATGCATACGAATAACTCGGAAGATATAAGTAAATGAGTAATTTATTTGTATTGCCACATCAACAGTTATGAGATCGGAAGATCAAGTCTTCTGCGGCCAAGACTTTTGGTCGGATTCCAAGAACTGCGCGAAAACTTTGAACAGTTACTCAGAACTGATTGACAACTGAACGGAGTCTCAAAACTAAAAAGATTTTCGCATCTCTTTTATGCCTAATCTTAAATTGTTTTCAGTTGCTCTCGTAGATTCGTAGTATTTATCGCGTCTGTCGCGCATCATGTATTTCGAATAACGTGTTGACAAAGAAGTTCATGAAATATTAAAATCGGGATATGGAGATAATGTGGTAACTCTGAAGACTGTGTACAAGTAGTATGAGCGATCGAGACGTCCATCGACCTCAGAAACAGACGACAGCGTGCAAAAAACGGCAAAAATTGTTCGTGCAAACAGTCGAATAACTATTTGAAAGCTTGCTGAAGAAGTTAACATCTCTTGCGGGTCTGTGCAAAGCATTTTAACCGATTATTTGCTAATGAGACGAGTGAGTGCAAAATTTGTTCCCAGACTTTTGACTGACGAACAGAAGGAAAATCGTGTTTCAGTTTGCATGGAATTGAAGGATTGTCTTCAAGTGGATCCAGACTTCATTGCCAAAATTGTAACTGGAGATAAAAATGGAGTCTATGACTATGACCCTGAAATGCAGAGTTTCTAATGGAAAACTCCTAACTCTCTTCGCCCGTCAAAAAAGGGGAACGTCAGTCAAAGTCACGTCACTTCTGATTCGCGATTTTTTGGCTGGAAAAAATCTTCCTGTCACCAGATTTAGCACCATACGATTTCTTTCCTAAAAATAAAAATCGTGCTAAACGTTTTGACACCATTTCTGATATGAAGAAGGCCACGAAAGAGCAGATGAACGTTCTTCTGAAAGAAGCCTTTCAAAAATGTTTCCAGTCATGGATTCAACGTTGGGATAAGTGCATCTCTAGCCATGTACAGTGCTTTGAAGAAGATTAACTTCATTTTCAACTTATTACTTTGTAATAAAATTATCCACCGTATTTTTTCATCACTCATAAGAGCAATAACGCTTTGAAGAATTTTGCTTCTAACCTTGGCTGACGCTTATATAACATCTCGTGTACTATACTGAAGTGGCGTTATAGTTCAAGTTTCACCACTTCTATGCAAAGCCTACCTCTTAAGAAGAAAATCAGAAAACTGGTAGGCTTGCACGGTAGCCGCCTTCTTCTATTTTTGTAAGACCGCTTGCGCTTTTCGTGTAATTTTTCTCTTTGCGTCACAATATTATGTGCCAAGTTCAGCTCAAAGACAAAAAGAAGTAATTTTCAAGAGTCACTTTAAAATTCCCTCTTTGCTAATATACTCATAGTTTACTTTACTTGCTGGGAAAAAGGTGGTTAATTGGTGTTATACATTTCAGCATTGAGCAAAATATCAGTATCGGTATCAGTAGTTTTGAAAATCTTGCATATTACTTTTTTAAATTTAAAATGACTCAAACCAATTATAGAATTTAAATTGAAAGCAAGTTGTACGATACTCCTCATTGCTTATAAATACATAGATTTAATAAAGTGCTATCTTCCAGCTTATCTTTTATACGGTATACACTTTAAGATAGATAACAAGTTTACTTCCCGGAATAGCTTTTAAAAGTAATTCACTTTTATTTCGATGCGATTCTTTTTTTTTCATCAAGGGAATGCATGAAATTTAAGACTTATACAGGCGAACGTTGAATTAAAAAAAAAGTTTTTTCAACGGCAGTGCTTTTTGGATCTGTTTGCTAGTTTAATAGAGTGAACCTCAAAAAGGCCTCAGGTCCTGGTTTTTTTTTATTTTTGTGTAGACAAAGCATCAAAATGGGTTTTCATCGGGTTTACACACGACGAAATAGTTAACCACGTGTATCAAAAGGATGTATTGAAGCTTCCGGTTTGGTTGTTTCAATTTCCGGCTCCACGCCGCCTATAAAGGCTGGGACATGAAAAGAGAGCTTTTTAAGACTCCTGCATTGAGAGTCCTCGTCACAATTGAATTTGTACAGTGGGTCATTCGACATTTGTGGCCAAATAGTGAATCGATTGATATCAACTACTTTTTTGACATGTTATTACATTAAATAATTCATTGTTTGCGATATGATACGGAGGAGCCCCAAGCTTGCAGCACGTTATCCTAATCGAAGGGAAGAAAAACGAGTTGTTTTTGTCAGTTCTTTCCCTCTGAATTGTGATAAAAATGAATTTAATATTTCGTTGGGAGTAAACGTCTAGATTTGTGAAGGCCTTCAAAAGCACAAAAGCAAACGGATTTTTTTTATAACATATTTTTTCATGTAACTGCTGTTAGCTTCAGGATTATTCCTACAAGTTTATTTATGTACGTGTTTTTATTTCATTCAATTATAATAGTAAATTGAATTTTTAGAATCTCTGATCAATTTAATTAAAATTGATGTGGGGTTATATATGACCCCGATTAAATAGTGACGGTGAAATTGAAATACAAAGGGAAAATTAGCATCAATTGCAATAAAGGGGTTTTAAAAAACTTTTAATTAATAATATTATTTAAATTCTTTATTTTTATTTTAAAGAAAACCCAATCCATCGGAGAATCTTTTACATTTTCATATATCAAAAAGTATTTCCGTCTAGGTTTACTTTAAATTCTAAAATAGAAAATTGTCTGAGGAAGCTAGATTTGGATTGTATGGTAGATGGTTAAGTTGTCAAGCTCGACATAATTGAATAACAGCCTGAACTTTGATGGACATGTTAACTAGGGCAATGGAATACAGAATCATCACGCCTTTTGAACAATTTCATCGTCTTTAATTTTAATAGTATTTCATTTAGAAAGAATTATATTGACATAAAACTGTTCTATTTTGGTAATCATTTATAGCATAAATTCAGATAGTATTTACTATGACTTTTATGATTTATTTTTCAACTAATTAAGGATAAATATTAGCAAAAATATTCCTGATTTTAATTGCAATTGTTGCATGGGTAAAATGACATCCTTACGCAAAGGTGTTGTTGAAGATGCAATTCATTAGATTAACAGCGACATCTTTTTGTCTTCCTTCAGATGCAATGTGTCAATTTGACAGTGAGATTTTCTGACTTCTTGCGGTTACATTGCGTCTAGAAAAAAAGGAATCAAAACAGCTCGACATCCATGAGAGATGGAGGTGACGGACAACGAAGCCCTCGCCAGAATCAATGCATGGATGCGGAAAATGACCTATAGCTGGCGGCAGAAAAAACGGAGGCAATGATCTACAGTAGAAGAAGAAGATCGAGGATCAATAGGCTTGTTATGAATAGTTACGAGATTGAATGCAGCAAATCGCTGAGATACCTTGGGATCCTCAGACAACAAGCTGACTTTCAGCAAACACATTGAAGCAGCTGCGCAGAAGGAGCAAATGTGAGTTCGGACGGCTCATGCCCAATGTTGGACGACCCAAAGCTATGCAGAAGAAGAACCATAAACGAGGTTATACACTCAATCCTTCTGTACGGAGCCTCGATATGGCATGAGTCGCTCAGACATAAGAGCTACAGAAAGAAGCTGGCAAGGGTCCAACGGCTGGGAGCGCTCCAAGTCATTACAGCATACAGAACAGTATCTGAAGAGGCAGTGCTCGTGATCGCTGAAATCCCCTTGCTGGACCTCCAAGCAAAGAAGAGGGCCATGGACTTCGAATATCCCAAAAGTTACAACGAGCATGACCAGAAACTGAAGAAAAGCAGCAGAGATGGGATCGGTCCAGCAAGGGAAGATGGACCCTTCGACGTATCCCGGTCATAAATCGGTGGAAGGCCCGGGAACCCACCGCTTGACTCAGGTGCTCACTGCGCATGGATGCTTTTAAGCGTACCTGAAGCGGATTGGCAAAGAACCATCCGCAATGAGCCACTACTGCGAAGCAGAGATCGACGACGCACCATCATTGGCTGTGTGGCTTGGGCACCCCAGAGAAAACTGCTGAAACAAGCACTCGGGATAGCTGAACTCAACGTCGACAACATGGTCCACAGCATGATGAAAAGCAAGAAGAATTGGAACTGAAATTCTGAGTGCCAAAGAGGGCAGTGAGAGAGAGAGGCGCAGAGCGGCTCTCCAACACTAGAATAGGACCAATTACCTAAAGCCAGACTAACTGTTCTCCTGAAGCAATGTGGAAAACCATACCAGGGGGGGAGGGCAGAGAAGGACCAGAGAGGGGTTTAGTCAGTAAGAATCTGATACTACTCTGGGATCAAATCCAGGGTGTCATGCAAGATTCCCCTCCCATAGGAAAAGAAAAGGTTCAAGACGAGAGGCTTTCCGTCTGCACTAGACTACCTCTATCCTATCGCTCGGCTTTACTGCGGTTTATAAACTCGTGTGATAGCACAGGTGTCTTGCACAACACATGGGAGTGGGGAGCGGTCTTGGGATTCTGCTACGAGAGCTTGCTCCCCTCTCCATGTTACATTGGTGTCAGATCCAAATTTGAAGGAAGACAAAAATATGTGCTTATTTTGGACCAAAAAAGAATACGAATGGACCAACAGAAAAAAAGAGAAAGATGCCTTCCTAAGGTACGAAAAATGAATAGTCCGAGAACCATCTAGAAAGAAGAATACCGGAGACGGAGGAAAAAAGGCCAGCAATAAAAAAAAGAATTGGAGATAACACCTCCTAACCAAAAAGAAAATTTGGACCAAACAACACGGAATCTACTTAAGGGAGCTATTCTAAAATCCAGATGACGTTACAATGATAAATATACAAATATATAGACAAAGAGAAAGGAAAAACCAAAACTACCCAAAATTTATCCCAATACAGCTCGTCACCGCGGGGGATATAAATTTTATATCAAATTGACACAAGACAGGGTGATTTTAAAGAAATTTGGGGGAGACTTTCACCGCAAAAAAAGCAGCCCTTACAATTAATAAATACTAATATGCTTAAGATATATTTACTAATTACTAACAAAGGAAATAAGAATATAAATTCACATGTATCTACTCTTATAAGGTACAAATTAGCTTTAATCACAATCAAATTAATATTATAACCACAACGCCACTTATAAATTGATTGGATATATTTATGTTCTTGTTAAATGAAAAGATGTGTTTTTAATTAGGCCATTCATTTTCGTTCCGCTCAAATTATAATACAAAGGACTTAATTAGTCTTTATATGAAAATGAATTATTGTACATGTTCATGTTCATCAGGGAGACAACAAGTTGTGGTGGACCTCGGAGGTCAGGTTTCGTGATACCAGGACATATTCAGGTCATAATAACGAAGATATAGTACAGTCATGTATGATTAGTTGCGGTAAGCGAGCTTGAAGACACCCGTGTCGTTATTATTATACTGAAACATCATCAATAGCGAATTCCCGATGAAAATATCTGCACTAATACGACAAAAACAAAAATGTTTCCAGGGCTATCTTTTGATCTCAAATTCGATTATTAATATACGGCGTGGTCCTTTAGAGCTGCCGTTAATTATTTTTATCCATCTGGGAATCAGGCTGACGGTTTCCTGATTACCATCATATCCACATGGGTGTGTTGGGCTGTCCTGAATATTTCAAGCCATGTTAGACGATTTAAATACAAATTCCTTACCGAGGCAACATTATTATAAATTTATTATAAGCACTGGGTCAGCGAAATTAAGGCGGGTCCCCGTACAAGAACACACGTACATACATAAATGAGCACTGTACTTAAGCAAACATTCCATTTTGAATACTAATTAATGCGTTATTATGTGCGCATTACGAAGAAATAATTATGCCTTTGCGATGATCGCACCTTTTTGTTCCTTATCATTGCGAAAATGTTCGTCTAGTACTGTGCTTCAGATTCATGCACACTATACATAGAGCATTTTATTATAAGAAGCTTATTGGAATGTTAGGAACAATGCTTACCTATCTCTTCTTGTTTAGAGAATAGTGCTATCGAAACGATCCTAATTTCACTGTCGGTTTGAATTAAGTGCATCTTAGCGCAGGGTAAACAGTATTATGTGGTTTATGCAACTACATCATGTTGCAATTGCTGCTCTACCGAATCGACTTCAAGAACTGCATCATTACTAGATTAAATTAAATGTCTTTTCAATTTGATTTTACTGTATATCGATACAAAAACTCATCAATTTAATTTGCTATTGAATTAAAAAAAACCAATTTATCCTTCAATATTTGGTTTGTATTGAGACACGATTTTTTTAAAGTAAATCTTGACTTGTATTGCAAATTTTCTTGAACATCACGAAATATGAAACTCTAACCGACAGTTCGTGAAAGAGAAGAAAAAATCATTTCTACTCTCTCCATCTCATTTGCATACATTATACCCACATTATACGCATGCGCCGCTTCTAATATGTGTGTGTGTGTTTATATGCAGCACAAAGAAACCACTACACCAGTAGCAAACAATTTTATTATATATTGCACAAACACAGTTATTTTAGCTAACAATTTTCGTCACAAAATTTCTGTCAAAAAAACTTTACTTCTGATGTGAAATAACAATCCTACCCCTTTTTTTGAGAATTTACCCCATCTTCTAATGTAGATAATCAGAAGATTACGTTCTTTCAGAATAACATTTGCCCAGGCCCAAAAATCATTACTGATAATATTTTAAATTGATAATTAACCGATTTCTACAATATTTTATAAAATGATTTGCATGCATACGGAAATTTAAGCTTTAAAATCAAGGATAATAGACTAAGCTGATCCTAATTAAAATTCGAATATACCAGAGTTGTCGGCTTTAATACTGTATCAACAACGGATTCTCAGTCTATTCAGTTGCTTGCATAATGATCTCAAAGGGCTTCTCAACAAAATCAGATTTTGAATGAAATTTGTAGAGCATATTTAAAATATGCATGATATTAGGTGTCTCGGAAATGCATAATATTGTATTTAAAAAAATGGATGTTTAAAAATGTATTTATGTATCTCTTGACTCTTATATCGGTGCTGGATATAAAAATCATTTTTCGATTAAAATCCCGAAAACTCGTGAATATTTATGAGGAAAATCCCATTAAACATTTTAGCATTTCGCATTGAATATTTTTCTATGAGCTTGAGTGTATCAAATGGCTTTTTCTTATATTGGTTTTTATCAAAATTAAAATAAAATATTCTGAAGATGAAATTGCTTTAATTTGAATGTACTTGGAATTTGTATACGTGTTGAAAGTTTGAGTTTCACAGTAACAGATTAGTTTGGAGGAGAGGAAGTAATTTGCTTATGGTGAAAGCACCTTGTTCAATAAGTATAGCCCATTTTCTCTGCACCATCACAAATATACACCGTTATTTCTGAGTGGAAAATAAATCGAAACATAATTAAATTTAGAGGATTTTAAACTATAAACAATATCCAATTTTAATAGATAATTTTAAAACACTATGTATTTTTTAAACATTTAACTATAAATCATAAGTAGCGATATGTTTACGCGAATTGCGAGGAGTTTTTTCAAGGCGAATTTTTCGATTTACGGCCCACAATGCTTTTTTATACGGCCAAAAATTGGTGTTCTGTTTTGACCCTTTATTTAAGTTTTTTTCTTTAGGCAGCACTGCTACATTTAAAGGACTGAATAAGAAACAATTGTCCGACATTTGTAGTTCTAGGGCACGTGGTTAATTTAACCGAACCAACCAATCCAGTTAATGGATCAAAGTGCAATAACAACTTTAAAGTTTTGAAAAAATTACAGCATCAGAGATTCCGTAGATAACATTAGCGAATCGTGGAAGGAATTAAAATCAACCATCATGAACAATGTTTGGGGAAACATAAGGCTTATGTATAAAAACTAGAATATATAATATAAGCCTAAAGTTAATTTTCTTTCTGAAATTCGTCAAAACATATTGAATTTGTATGAGTTTGTATCAAAATATTTGATTCATTATACGACTTTTCGCTTTACGATCAACCTTTTAGGAACGTATCTAGGCCGTAAAGCGAGTTATGGATATACACTCAAACTTCTTTTTGTGCGACTTTTTTTATGCGATTTCGAAGTTATGCGGGTTTTTTTTTTTTTATTTCGTATAGAGTACGTATTGAGATATTTTGGATAAAATAGAAAATAAATCATCTACACTTACCGAAATTTGGAAAAAAAATTATTGACCACGCCCTTTATTCTAATTTAGATTTTTGAAAAAATTGTTTTCATTTTTTTTTGCATTTTTCCAATGTTTTGACTTTTAAAAAAATATTTTTTAAAGAAATTTCCAAAATTCAAACTATTTAAAAAAAAAACTGACAAATAAGGCCAAAAAATGACATGACTGTTTTTTTTTAAAACGGTCGCCATTTTGTGATTTTTTTAGTTACATCTTTACTAATTATTAATTATATTGTTGGAAAGAGAAAATCAACATAGAACAATGATGACATTGACACTGGGTATACTATTTCTTCCGAAAAAGAGAGTGATTTTGAGTCATATCGAAAATCGCAACGAAAATTATCATACAGCGATGATAGTTTGTAATTCAATGAATTAGTATTTTTCTGGGGGATATCTGGTATTTGAGATGCCAGATGTCAGAAATTCTTCAAATTTTACAAATAATGCAAGACGTCCTTTAAATGTTACCAAAAATGTTATTTTTTAATTATTATTATGCATTATTGTTTTCCTGTTTTTATTAACTTTTTTTATGCGATTTTGAATATATTTTATAAAGCTCTTTTAAAGTTATGCGATTTTTAAAATCAATGGAATGCATTTTCATTTTTTCTATGTAAGTCATAGTTTTTTTTGTGCGATTTTTCACGGTACGCATCTACCGCACAAAAAAAAATTTAGTGTTCATACAATATATACAAGATAATTGAATACTGTATATAGACTATTTAATTAAATTATTATTTATATATAATGATGATTTCGCTACTTACTCATAGATTCTCTCCTGTCTTACCTTTCCAAATAATCTTAACCTTATTTTACCCCGTTTGGAAGGCAATGGGAAACCATCACATTAAATCCTTTCCCCAGTAAGATCTTCTTGGTGATCCCCTATGTCTGACATTGGATATGACACATCAAGATTCATGCTTTGATAGACGCCATATGAACTTTATAGAATAGACTATTCAGTATTGCCACCACTTACAACCCAAAATTAAAATTAAAACATTCCAGTCGGCACGAGATTCAAAAAAATTATAAACCAACATTTTTTTTGTAAAAATTGGTATAACTCTTAAACCAATAGACACATTGAAACGATTAACGTGATGAATAACAAAAAATGATAAACTTAATGGTATAAAAACAGAAATAATACGAACAATAATATTGATATCCCTGAACTTGATACTAAAGTGGATCGTTAAATATAATAGATGTTTCAGGCAAATATATGGCAAAAAGCATAGAGAGCATATTCGAAATCATTGAATTTTATTATGAATTTTTTTTTTTTTAATCATATAAATTTAACAAAGCTTTTAATATGTAATACTCCCTTTTAACAAAACTGGAAAAATATAAAGCATTTGTATGTTATTCTTTGCGTATTAAAAGCTTATATTTTACAAAACGCGTTTTAATGTGAGCGGACTGGAACGAGTTAACAAGGCCTTATTGTCTTGCAAAATCCTTTGTTGTAATAATTCATGGCGTTATTTAATATGTTTTATTTATGTGATGATACTTGTTGAATGGCTTTTAATTTAAGCTCAAGCTTATTCGTATAATTACATGGAAATTTTCTTGAAGATTGATTATTCAGAATAATTCTAAAGAGGCTCAACTGTACTGGGGCAAAAAATTAAAACGCGTTTTTGAGAAGTAAAATTCACATCCATAAATAAAATTTAAAAGTGACGACTCAACAAGATATTAGCTTATTGGGTAATCAATTATCTACTCATGTAACACCCGAGCCCTCGACATTTGGAGATTAAAATTCGGGGCTGATATCGATATTAAGGATGAGTCACCCGTGTTTTCACAGGGCGACTTCCCTAGTGTTACTTGGCGAAGCAGAAAATTACAAGGAAGCCCTACAAATCAGAATGTGCCCCCTAGGTACCGAGTTTATGAATATCATTTAACGCCATGACTCCGACAAAGCCATTATTATCATTATGAAGAGATCAGATACCCCGCTAAGGCGGCGCATATTTCATGAATATTGATCAACGCCATATGAGGGGTGCTTTGAAAAACCACCTGAAGCTCCGAGGCCATTTTTTACCCCATCCGATTGCGACCCTTATAAATCATGTGAAAATTTAGGAATAAGTTCTTGCTAATTTAGCAAATCTCTCAGGGAGAGCATCTGCGTGTCCGTTGATTATGCGTTTAAATGGCACCTAACGAAACGGTATAGAATAACAAAAGTAACCCTTAACCTCATAGTTTTTACTAAAACCTCTGACTGAAAGCCCGTGGGCTTAGGGTTCAACGTGTCTAGGCTATATATAATTTAGCGGATTAAGTGGGAGCCCACGGTCGGTAACCAAATTTGTCTAGCTTAATACCATTTTGAACAGAAAGCTTCCAGAGAGCTTAATACGTTCGGTCCAATTAAGGACGGAAGCTTCTGTATGAACGAGCTTTTTTCAATATCTTCATTGGGTGTGAATTTGCAGTCGTTTTTTTTAATGATCAACATTTAATATAATATGTTATCATCCAGACATTTGACTCTTCAAAATCATGGAGTACATGCTAAATAATAAGTATGACACTAAACCGTGTTGACAACGCTATACAACATGGGTCTGTTGGGGATTGCATACAATGGCATTATATTCAAGGGGAAAATTCGGGCTGTCATGAGATGTTTAAACAGCTTACAATAAAACGAGCATTGTTGAAAATGAGCTTTATGTAGCATTTAGATGATGTGCATATTAAAACATTTTTTCGCATTGTTAACAACCGATGTAATGATCGTTAGCTTAAAATAAGAGTTGCTGTTGATAATCTATCCTTAACAATGTCACAATACAAAAATTCGCAGTTATATAATTGTGGAATATTACATAATATAGTATTTGCTTTATATATAAACTATCACATTTCTATATATCTAGAGGCTTTTAATCAAAATAATTAAATATTTTTTGTGAAATATTACAATACAAATACGTGTTATATGAGGTTTGATGTTTATACAAAAATAGTCTTTTCTAGAGTTCCAAAACAAAATTTATTGAGAAAACATTAATAACATACATATAATAGATCATTCATTCATCATCGCTATCACTAAAAACTGTATATATTCGACATTTTTCAAGATCGGTTGGGTTTTCATCGGAGGTCTCAGGAGTAGGGAATCCAATCCCGAGCTAAAATTTCGATCCCAGGATTTCGGGATTGCATTATACTATCCCGGGATCAGTCCCAAGATCCAAATATTATCAAATAACATCAAAATATTATTTTGAAAATATGTCCGATTTTGGAAGCCAGGCAACTTGCTGCTGAAAATTTACGTTCAGCCTCCACACTCGTTGGAGATATCGTCATCAGATATTTAAATGCTAGTTCACGATGATAACCGCGTGAGCCTCCATTTTCTTATAATACCATCAATGTGACTGATAAAATTCCTATCTGTTGAGACACGGAATAAAACTCGCAAAATTCCCGATTTCCCGACAAATTATTTATTTCCGTCTCTGCAGATAAATACTTATACACTATAATACTTTGATGTGATTCGTAATTATATTACTCAGAAATACAAAAATTCTGAACCCCGTATCTATTATATTTCATACCGATATTCCCATTATTAGAGTCGAAGTGTAGTAAATACATCACCGGTAGGGAAAGGTTAATATAACAATTTGAAAAACATATATGTACTGTATATATAAAATATTTTTTTCTCTTCTTTATTCAACAAGTCTAAAACATATTTGATCGAAAAAAGTTGATTATGATTTCGTAATATTATGTACAAAGTCTGATGTTTCCATGCTAGAATGATAAAATCGTTAATTATTCATCAGGATGTGGATTATCCAACACTAAGATTCATTTGCAAATATAATTCAATTAGCTTCAATTTTATCATCAATTTGTATATCTTAATCCTGATTAGTTAAAAAAATGTCCAGAATTTGAATTTATGACAAAGTTGAAGTATAATTAATACAAACATATAGCATGTATGTGTAATACAGGTTGTAGTAATATATTCGATGTAATTATTCAACAATGCAGTTGTAAAATGAAATAAATCTGTTATTTAAGAGTCATTCTCTTAAACTGGCAACGTATATCAAGTTAAATGCGTACATTTTGCGTAGTTTTGGACGTAGAGCAAACCATACGAAGTTTTGGTCGCTATTATGCAAACACTCCATAGAAAGTTTAACGTGCGAAATCTCTATCGTTTGTTAGGAAGCATTCGGTTTTGGGGGTGCGGCTGTCCAAAAGGTATTCCGCTGTGTATATTTGGGGTAGTTACTTTTTAGACCATCCCTTATTCCGGGATCAGGTCGATCCCTACTCATTTGAAGAGTGACACGTTTCACCCAACTACGACTTCCATCGCATTTTCGTTTTTATCCGCTTTCCATTAGGGCTTCAACCGCCTTGAATTTCTTTCTCGGCGGGTGCACATCCATCACCACTTCTTTTTAATGTACATTTGTCCTATATACGATACAGCTATAAATTTCGAGGCAGAAAGTCCTATAATATGACGAATATTTGCAATTTCGGCGAATTTAATGCGAAAAGTAAATATTTGTTTCGGTAGATGGATTTTTATTAGCAGAAGGTATGAGAATATTAAAAGCATAAACTATATTTGCATATTAACAATACATCATTTAGTAAGTTCAAAGAGGTTTATTCTTGAAGAATTTGCGAAAAAATGATCCTAAATGAAAAAGAACAAAGTTTTAAAAGAAAAAAAAATCCTACGAACTTATTGAGTACTATGTTACTTGGACCTATGTAAAGCGTTGTGCAACAAGTATTTCTGGAGTAAAGAAATCAACGAATCCAAATTCAATGATGAGTATACATTCACCTATCATTTACATTTCTATTTCCATCAGTATTATATTTTTGAAACTATGCTATAAATATAGAAACAGTTCTGTACTATAAATAGTATTGTCAATAGCTTGTAATATGTAAATCAATAGGGCTAAATATACCCAAAGTTTCTATTAAGACAAATTTGCTATTCAAATTAATTGTATATGCGACTCATTATCAAAGCAAATGTATAACACAGTTGTTCTTAATCAATAGCAAACATGCTCCCAATGAATATCTTTATGTCAAAAATAAAGAATTTACATTGCTTTAAGTAGAAAGGATATTATTTTTTTTCTCTTGTATAAAAATATTAAGTGATTTTTGAAAATGAAAACTAATTTGAATTAGCTGTTAATTAAATGAATTTACAAGACGATTTTACGACTTTTACAATAGTTCTAAAGATCCATCATAACAATCACGGATTTTTGGACTTATTTAAATCCAGAAATATTTTTAAAAAATCTGGAAAATGTATAGAAATATCTGACATTATTTGGATATCAAAATACTTATTTGGGAAAACATTTTCTTAAATGGTAGATACAAAAGAGCATAATAGGATCACGAATATCTGATGAAAATTTAGAAGCAGTCCTACAAATAATAAATTGAATTTCAATTTTGATGAAATCATAAATAATAATTTGGTGATTCAAGCAATAATAATATATTTTTAAGGTATACTGTTATTTTTTTTTTTTTATTCAATCATGATACGAAAATATTTGCACTGTACACATAAAAATAATATTATTAACGATTCGTAATATAGATTATATAGAGAATTGTTTTGAGGGGTAAATGTATCTTAATAGGGATGAATATCGCAAGATTATTAATCTGGATCATCCAGTGGAAAGTAAAGGATTTGATGATGTAATGCTTTCCAAATTCAATGAATTGATGGTGGAAAATGTTTTTAATGAAGATGGATTGCTAGACATTGTAATCAATCTCGAGCCCAGTGACCATAAAAGCGATCGTGATTATGTTATAGGTTCTGTATTTATTATCAGAATAATATGCAAATTCAAAAACACTTTAAAAATAAGAAAAATAAATTTGATTAATTGGTAACATCGCAAATCCGATAATAGGGATTTAAAGGATGCCTTCAGATTAGGACGACACTCAAAATTCGATAATGACCTGTTGAAATCGCTAATTGAATCAGAACCTCATCTCTCCTCAAATACTCAACTCCATAATCAATAATGAAGATGCATGTACGATTGGAACACGAGATAACAATGAACATTATTTTATTGCTAAGACAGATAAATTACAGTGTACTCTCGATTATCCGGGTGCGGTTTATCTGGTTTGCGGATTATCCATGCCTGAAAAATATTTATTGTTTTTAACTTTTTTTTCTTGTGTGATTTTGAGACGCACACAACAAAATGAACACAATACTAAAAAATATGGTGATACTTGGATAATGAGGCAATTTCTCTTCAAAGCAATAAGAATTATGCTTGTGTTTTATCTTCCAATAGAAATGCCTCTTGAATTAAATGATTTAACTGAAATATGTGGATTATTGGAAAGTTTAAAATGTTTTTAAAACGTGGATAGAGAAAACACCGAAGAGTGGATCAATCATGATTTAAATGATCCAGGTTTTGAATGCATGCATGCAGCTATCTTTTCTATTGTCTCGCAAGAGGAAGAAAATGGAAGTGTTTTTCTTAAACTTAAATCAATTATTAAAATCACGAAACAAAAATTTGTAATGCAAATATGATATTATATTCGAAGCCAAGTAGAAATTTGACGAGTTGGATTATCCGTGTTTTCTATTTAGTTATCCATGTCCGTCCTCCCCAGCATTAGCCCGGATAATCGAGAGTCTGCTGTACTTGGAAAGAAAAGTGGATGTATTAAAACAATGTAACATGAAGAAAACAATGGCTTCTGCAAAAATGATATACCAGTTTCATCTGATACGATATTTGCTGAATAATTAAATTCAAGTCATTAATTGAAGATATTGATAAATAAAAATCACAAGAATGCAAAACATACAATTCCAATTCCAAGAAGGCGTAATTTTTTCAATTCGCCAATTTCGTGCGATAAAACCCATGAATTTAAGCCCTTATATATTCCTTAAATTATTCAAAAATCCAAGTTTTTGAAACATTTAATAATGTGGGATAAAATTCATGAAGAGAGAGGAGGGGAAAGATAGTGTAGCCAATACCTTCCGGATCGAATGTTAGCTAGAAAACCTTAATCGAGAATTCTGTCAATTTTGAGCTAGCTTTAGCCATGCTTGAGGCTCGTCGTCATCGGATCTCTCTGTCTCTGCCTTTTTGAAAAATTTAGTACATTTTTTTTGTGCGGTAGATGCGTTCCGCGGAAAACCGCATAAAAAGAAATAGTACAAAAAAAAACTATGATTTACATAGAAAAAGTAAAGATGCGTTCCATGGATTTTAAAAACCGCATAACTTTGAAACAGCTCTATAAAATATTTCCTAAATAGCATAAAAAAAGTTAGTAAAAAAACAGGAAAACAATAAGACAATTAAAAAATAACATTTTTGGTAACATTTAAAGGACGTCTTGCATCATTGGTAAAATTTTAAGGATGTCTGACATGTGGCATGTCAAATGACAGACATCCGATAGAGAAATACTAATTATTTTAATTACAAACTATCATCGCTGTATGATAGTTTTCGTTATAATTTTCAAGATGACTTAAAATCGCTCTCTTTTTTGGAAGAAATAGTATACCCAGTGTCAATGTCATTATTTTTCTATGTAGATTTTTTCTTTCCAACAATATAATAGTTCCTTACTCAAAAATAATAAAACACAAATGGCGACTGTTTAAAAAAAATTAAGTCAAGTAATTTTTTGGCCCTATTTTGTCACAGTTTTATTTTTTTTAGAGTTATGATGTTAACCGGGTTGAAAAAAGTAGTTTCGAGAAAAACGCGTTAAAAGATTTCATTATGGTAGAACTGTTGCCGCGTCACTAAAATAGCTATAACTCCGTAAGTAGTGGGAATTTTAGAAATTTCTTTAGATAATACATTTTTAAACGTAGAAACATTGGAAAAAATGCAAAAAAAACTAAATCATTTTATTCAAAAATCTAAACTAGAATAAAAGGCGTACTCTCATATTCAGCGATAGCAGTTGCAATATGATTTACACAGTCCCAAATTATATTTTTTTCCAACTTTCGGTTATTGTTGATGTTTTATTTCCTATTTTATCCAAAATATCTCGATACGTACTCTTGGTGAAATTAAAAAAAAGAAAAAAAAACTTTGAAAATAACCGCATAACATCGAAATCGCACAAAAAAAGTCGCACAAAAAGAGGTATATCTTAGGAATACCAACTGTTTTCATTCCGATTTCGAATCATATTCCACCTTTAAATTCTTGTTCTCAAGTCAAATAAATAGATTACTGAAATTGTAAGCAACCGCTATACGGGGCGCATCAGGAAGTAAAATCACCCCCAAGAGTCCACTTCCTACGCAATAGCACATTGAATTATCCATAACCAAATTTATATTTTAATTCTAAATCGGCAATATTCAAATCATACCTATAATTAATTCCTCATACTTTCGAATTAACATTTGAGTTTATTTTCGAGGACTTGTGATGAATTCATCACACGCTAAAAAAATATCATTTTTATTATTAGTGACCTTTGCTGAAAGTAAACAAGTTTTGTTTAGAAATGGGTAAAATAATACGGAAGCAGGTTGGGAAGGTCCCACGCCGAGGACACGACCTCCTTATTTAACGCACGTGTAGGTAAATTAACTGTCAGCACTCCTTTTCCAGGTGATGCAGACTGCTTCTTTTCACGGTGGTCACGAACCCCAGCTCTAAATAATTCACAAGCAAATTTTTGTTAGTGAAAAACGTATAACAGGTATAAAAAGCAGCGTTTTCCGTTATAAACAATGCAAGCTTAATATACAAAATTCATGGTAAAGTTTATGACCTTTGCGAGGCATGCACGGCTTCATTAAATATGCGAGCGATGCTCGCTTTAGTAGATATTATTCTATTACTGCGATAGGTTTTTATTTTAAGTTTAGCTACGGGGAGAAAAAATTAAATTATGGCAAATGACAGAGAGAGCTGCGGATTTATTTTCCACTCGCGCTTGCAATTGCGAGCTTCGCCGTTTTGCCGCCAGGGACGCTCGTTGCCATTATTCAAAATGTCGGACACTTAAAACTATAACGAGCGGCGGAATGTGTATTTGTTATAATAAAGGCGAGTTTTCTTCGTTGTTATTAAACGAAACAAGTACGTCCTGTACGTTTGTAAATTCTAATCGCCTCGGGGGGAAATGTAAGTTTGAAGCAAATTTTGAACACGTCGGGCAATATGACAAACTTACAAATTGTTGCTTATTGCGAGCGGGCTTACATTCATTTTGCAAATGATACGACTCATTACAGCAATTTAACTTTTGACTTACAAAATTTGTTTTTTTTTCCGTTAGAAAAAGAAGAACAAACGAACAGCACATTTATGACATAAGTTAACGAACACATAACTGCTTGAAATTTAAGCAAGTTTGTGTATCGTAGTTGGCATGCCGTGGTGAATTTGGAATATAGTTTCTTTTAGTTTCATTTAAAATTCAGCAAAAACTTGCTGAATTGCTTTAGGCAGATTATTTTTGTTTTGATACTTTAAAACTAGTCGATTAAAATGGTTTTAATAATATTTTAGTTCAAAATAATACTGGTGATATCTATACACATGTTAAATAAATATATTGGATGTAAAATAGTGTTTATAGATGTAAAACACTTTGACGCATACAGCCGTCAAATCTCGTCAGCAGATAATACTTGTTTATTGCACCAGATAAGTATATCTGTACCATCTTCGCGGATACTTCAAACGACCAATAATGACAGGATTTCAATAATAAGACCACTTGTTGATATCGCTGTTAAAAATTTTGAAGAAATTTCTTTAAACGAATCTCATCTTCTTCGTCGAGGGTGAGTGTGGTTATACAATACAAGAAAAGAACGAAAGCTAAGAATGGCATCATATTTAATGAATTGTGTTCCCCAAATGGATACATTCATAATCTAGAAATCTATTAGGTTGGGGAATAAGTTCGTAGCGTTTTTATCAAAAACTTTTATTTAAACAAAAATCAATATATTTTTAAAATAAATAAATTAATTATGTATTCGCCGTTGCTGTTTATTACTTCCTCCTACCTCTTGACCAATATGTCGATTCCGTTCTGCCAAAAATCGCCCGGTCTGATATCGAGAATTGGTTGAGCCGGTTTTTAAGGTCATCTTCATAATTGAAGGTATCATATGGTTCGTCGGGGAGCGGAAAATATGGTAATCCGTCGGTGCAAGGTCTGGAGAATACGGCGGATGTCAAAGTCGAGCTCTTGGAGTGCGGCTTTGATTACTTGTGCAGCATGGGGCCTGGTGTTGTCGTGAAGGAGTATGGTTTGGCCTTGTCGATGGGATCTTTTCAGTTGAACAGCCTCTTTCACGCGATGTAGGTGAGCTATATAGAGCTCTTTATTGACCGTGGCATTACTTTTGAGCATTTCCCAATGCATCATGCCCTCCCAGTCCCACCAAACGCAGATCATGGCCTTCTTTGAATGGATGTCAAGCTTGACTCTCGGCTTTGGCGTATCCAATTGAATGAAGATGATTGAGAATCGCTTTATGATCGCAATTCATTTTTTCGGCCAATTAATGACTTGTTTGGCGACTGTCCTCCTTAAAAAGTGCTTCAAGATACTCTTTGTCGAATTCAGAAGGTCTTCCGCTACAGGGTGTATCGTCAACATCAAAATCGCCATTTTTGAACTTGCAAACCATTTCCGTGCTGAAGACTCACTTATGACATCTTCTTCGTATACGCTGCAAATGTCCAGGGATGCTTCATTTTTAAGACTCAAAGATAATAAAAAAATAAATTATTCAAAAAGATGATTAACACAGATTTGTAGAATAGAAAGAGCTCTATCGAATGAATATTATACACTTTGTCACAAAAAATAAAAACGCTACGAACTTATTCCCCAACCTAAAATATAGGATAGTCATTTGATAACGAACCTAGGGGAATCAAAATTGATGACGGTGTAGTAAGATTGATGAATATATTTCTTTATAAAGGTCATCATGATTTTTTGGACAATTATAATAATAATATTTCATTATGTACTAAAGTTATTAGAAAAAATGACGTACACAACAGGGCGTAAAATTTTTTGTGTAATTTTGTAAATGTGCATTTTTTTGGTAAATTGAGGCTAATTTTTCATGTAATTTTCTCAAATTTGTAAAATTAAAATCACACCACATACACAAGTTGAATATAATACAATAAAAATTGAAAATAGCACTTGTTTTGAAAGTTTGCCAATCCCGAATTTTAATCCATCCATATCATCAATTTTCATACAAGACATCCTCGTCTGCTAGTAAGCCTAATGCTAAAAGGTTTCATATCTTTGACATGATGTCTGCAGATGTCGGTCTTTGGAAGAGTCCCATTCATTGCTAGAATCATAGCTCAGCTCATGAATACCATACGAGGCGGAAGGTAAAATTTAGTGACAATGAAAATCATCTGCAAGTGACAGATAAATTTCGCAAGGCCTTTATGTTTTGCACGCGTCTGGAGCGATTTTCCAAAAAAATACACAATACGCGATCCTTGTATCGATACATCCCCCGAATCATCAGAACGAGCCCACTCTAATGATGCCGTACACTAACGGGGATAAAAATAGGCAGCCTCGGCATAATGTTGCGGTAAATGCGATTAGGTCGGCGCAAACGTGCAGATTAAATGGCGTTGCTCTCGATTTGTTTAGGCGGGATAAGACTAAAAATTCACCGCAAATCTTTCGTAAGTAAATTAATAGACCAAGCGAGATTAATTTTACTGTCGGTTATGTTTTATATGCCAAGCCGCCTCTGAGCGAGAGGCGTGTTCAGCACTCAAAGGGTATTCGCTGAATACCTAATACGGACTAGATAAATCATATGCAGATAAAGTATACCGTCTATAGTAAATCCGACTCTACTCATGCTTAATAAGCATTTTCACTTTTTTTTTATTATTCCTAGAATATGACCTCATTTGATTTCCAATATTCAACAGGGGCTTTAAACTAATATGTTATATATATGATTACTGTGAAAATACCTGTTTAACATATTAAGTGGGCGGGGCGTATATATACGTCCAACGTAAACTGCATCGAAATTGGTTAGGACGTATATATACGTCCTCGAAATATATGTTGAGTCCTAAAGCAGGCGAGATTTTTTTTTGTTTAACGAATGTGTGAGTTGTCGATACTTGTTTTGGCACGAATTTAAGATAGGTAGCAAATTCGTTGCACTTCGTTATTGTGTTGGAGTGGACGTGTACTTAGTAAACGGTGACTAGTAGCACAAGGTAAGATTCAAATGCAAACTTATAGTTTTAAAAACAGTTCAGAAAAACTCAGTTCAGACAACATAATATTATTAAAAAAAAATGGAAAGAATCTACATACTGGTGTCTGGATTGTGAGGTAGCACTACATATCAACAACTGATTTAAAATATATCACACAGAAGTTGAATTTTGAATTTGTATATGGATATATTTTATTTTTTTAAACTCTATGTTTACATTTTTTTTGTGTGCTTTTGTTTGTTGTTTTGTTTAAAAAAATGTTTTATTGATTATTTTATAAATTTTAAGCATCTTTAAAATAAATCAATAATATGAGCTCACGCCAGGTGGGCGGGACGTATATATACGTCCTAACGAAAATGTGCGCGCCCACTGTATGTTGCGTTATTGAAAAGGAACTTTCCCGCTTAACAGGTTAAATAGGAAAATCTTAAAGCAATACATATCTTTAGCTATCCATTTAGCATGGTTAAGACTAGCAGACCTCCCAAATGAAAGTTTTTTTCAGAAAATTCTCCTTATCTCCAGGTTGATATACTTGAAGTTGTTTTTGAGCAAATGAAATCCTGCCTGCAGTAACATTTTCCATAATTTTTTATAATGTGGTATCATAAATTAATGTTTTATAATCACTTTGATAAATTGTATCACAGTATAGTGAAGAAACTGGCCGCGAGAAGATCAAGCCTTCCCGCGTCCAAGACGATCGGTCGGATCTCAAGACTTAATTGATTCCTATTATGATGGACGATAACTGACTGAAGACTGAACTCTTACGCCAATTCAAACCGTTATCCTCATAACTTTTATAGTAGATCTTCTTAAGTTCTATTAATCATCTGTTATGAAAACCTCGTATTTTTTTCGGTAATAAAGCCACATGTATCACTTTTATTATCCGTGGATCCTTTTTCACAACCTTGAATTCGTTGTGATATCTGCCTCGCGAAACAAGCTTTCTTAAGCTTCATTGTTTGGTTATTTTGAGAATCAAGGTAATTAAGACACGTGTGTTGCTCTTATTGCCATTAGGAATGTGATTGACAACCTTGGCCTGGCATATGTGTCACGTTGTCATAAAGTTCTATTATTTGTGTTGTTTTGAGATCAGGCGCTTATTTTGATAATTAAGACATGAACATCACCCTTATCGCTTTGAGGAACTTTATTTTTTAGCCTATACAAGTGTTTATATGACACCTCGTGTAATGCTCTGAAGTGGTGTCATTATCCAAGTTTCACCACTGCTTTGCAAAATCTACCCTTTAAGAAGAAAATCACAAATTGACATGGTTGCACGGCAATCTCGTCCTTTTATTTTCGCAAAACCGCTTGTAATTTTCTCTTCTACGTCATAGTATGTCGATATATGTATAGTGTTTTGGGTTAGCACTAATTAATTAACAAAGCTATTCAATATTCAAATTGTTAGAGAGCAGATAATAAAGTTGTTGCATAATGATAAAAAATTAAAAGAAAAATATAATGCTTAATCTGTTGTAATTTAATAATTCAAGTGGCTGTATTTGCTCTGGGAAATCCTAAATTAATAATGATTTTTTTATAATAGCAAATGGGTTATTTGACATTGTCATTGGTAGGAATTTACATACATTTATATAAATTCAAATTATTATTTTCGTCAACATAAACTTATTGTCATGAACAGGTTGACATTGAAAATATGGAGAAGATGGCCTGGAGCCAAAAATATTGGTTTAGGACTGTAACAGAAGGTGATATTTGATATAGTGATATTACGTGGTATTAAACAGGAAACTTTCTTGTATGTTTTAATACAAATTTACAAAAAAATTGTATATTATAGGCGACAAAATTTTCAAAAACGTATGTTTATCATGAAAATAATTAGTATTGTCTATAAAAATGGGGATTGATATTCGCTTATTAGTTATACACAGCGTTATGCACATGAAGCGATTTTTTTTTTGGGGGTTAAGGGGGTCTTTTGCTTTGTTTCACACATAGGTCCTATGTCCTAAGTGTCATGGTTGTCAAAATAGATTTTGTTTCAACAAGATCATATCAAGATGGATTGTTTTTTATTAAATAATTTAGATCATCGTTGAATCTTAGCTTTACTTTAAAATTGTCACAATAAATCACATGAAAGTAATGGCGCTGAATAATCGTGATATTATGAAATATAGCATAAATTTAATCGTAGGCGTTATATATGGCTCCAAAACTTTTCTAATATTACATGTCAAAGCTTTCGTGTTGTATTCAGCTTTAAATGAATACAGTTGAACTTTTCTTACTCGGATCTCTGGAGAAAACGAAAGCGCTTTCGACTTTCGGAAACTTGACGTCGATGTATAATATGTGCATAAATATAGCTCCCAGACGAAAATATTAAGCCCGATATACATTTTTAGCAACAATTATCGAGCTTCATAGTAGGGGTCATTTGAATAATGGCTGTCGGAAGGAAGTAAACGAAAACAATTAGCACCTTTTGATCTCCCAAATTAAATAATGATTAAGTCGGAGGCAGTTAGGGCTGAACTTTGAACGGGTCTTCAAGGTTTGTTGTGAATATTAAATAACCGGGAGGGCTCCTTCTCCGTCACTTAGACATGGGAGGTACACGCTGATGGTCCCTTTAACTCGTTAAAGTCCTTGTTAATTGAAGACCATTGTTCGATTTGTATGCACACGTAAGACTATTCAAATTAGATTGCAAGTAAGTGGTGTAGAGATCCCTGAGGCGTGGTCCCGAGGGACCTACGTAGCTCATGTTATCTATGTCATCGGGATACCCGAATACGACACCTTACATTTAATCGAATTACTTGTGCAGTTAGCGCAAATTGAATTTGAGATTTCTGCGTCTTATGTATGTATTTGAAATATAATCAGAAAACGTCAGTATTTAAATTAATATATTTTTTTTCAATATTTAAATCATATTAAAATTATGGCATTACATCAACGATCTGAACATCAGGCAAATTTTATTTTTGTTTCATGGCAAAGTGATGACAATTGTTTAATATTTCAGGAACGGACATCACCAAATGGTAACAGTAAGTATCATCAATAAATCACCATTCTATCCAACTTATTTCTATTTGACGAAGGGTTGATTGTGATTTTCAAACTCATGAATTGTTTTTATTCCTCTAAAGTCCAAATTTAATTTATGATTATTGATAAAGAACTAATATATAATTACTGCAATAAAACACTTAAAATAATAATATCAATTTTCATATTTATATTCAATTTCAAGCTTTCAGAAAAAGTCTACTGTCGATAAAACCAAACTCAACGACAACTGAGAGGGTTTCTTCGACAGCAGGCTCAATAAAAATGAAATTACGGTCAAGTTTAAAAGTAGAAACGTTCAATGCACCCTCATTTTTGAAATATATATTTTAGAAATGTCAATAAAATCCTGATCCTCTTGATTTCGTTGAAACCAAAAACCTCGAAATTTCACTTGATTTCACGTCTTTGTCTAAGAGAAAACGCGTTGCGCAACAGACAATGATTCTTATCGCCTTCTTTGTGTGATGGGATCAAGAACCTTCCTATCCGATGGAATAAATTTATTTCTAATGAAGGGAGCTTTGTAGAAAAATAAGATGCTTCATTTGTATTTTTATATAACACTAATAAATTTGTAAAAATTCCGGTTTATATTTGAATCACTCAATTTATTCAAAACCAGTGTCTTTCTACAGCAATGGAAGTAAAAAGCTACCTGTAAGATGGCGAGAAATTGTAGATTGTGGAGGAAAATATACAATTGATTAAAATGTTAAATTGTATTTTATTTGCTGTATTTATAATTGTTCCAAAAATGCGCACGAACTTTTGGACTGACCTGATATTATAATCGCTTCAAAATAAAGAATTTAGAAATGGCGCTAGAATTTCCCGAGTAATCGAATAATTGATTACTTTTTGATCCGGATAAAAAACGTGGTAGCATTTTTTTAATATTTCGCTGCGGTAAAAGAGTTAAATAATTTGCATTGTTGTTGTGGCAGACCGTCATATTCACGTTTATCATAAAACTAGCGTGAAATTGAATTCGGGGTGAAATTATAAAGGTATTCCCGGGGGATATCATGGGACTCATAATAATGAGCTTTCGCAAATAATTAAAAGCATCATATTGTGTTCAAACAAATTAAACTTGAAATTAGATAAATTACCATGATTATGAATTTAATGTATTTTCTTGCTATAGTTTATTTTCGTTTTATTGAGGCCTCGTATATTTTGCGTGTGTTTATTCGCTTGTGAATTGTGACTCGTCGTCTTTGCCTGGTGTGGGAGAATCTCCGAATATATTAATTGGGTCGTTGGAAAATTACGGATTTAACTAGCCTGGATGATTTAGGGGAGGATATCCTGCATATGATTTTACCCCTTAATTCATGGCGCATTTCCTCTCTTTGCCCCTTCGCCGCAATCGCATAAAAGCTCAAGCACCTAAAATCTATGGCGCCATTAATTACGAAGAGTTATTCGAATTTATGGCCGGATTTTTAAAGGGTTCATAAAAATTTTAACCTCAATGTTTTGTTAACAAAGTTGCCCCTTTGACTCGAACAAGGACTTAGGCTTATATGCAAACAAATATTAACGGAGACAGTGACAAAAGGACGAGTTGGTCATAAGAGGCTTATCCTTCGTGCCCTATGGTCTCCTCAAAATACGTAAATATTTTTATTATTATTTTATGGAGTAATAAGAATTTAAATAGGGGTTTTATGAATATTTTCGTTATGGACACACAAGAGATGTGAGTGTTTGTACGTGTACAAGTATAGCGTTCGTTTATGCTCTGAGGAGTTGTGGTGCAATTGTTCTTCCGTTTGTCGTCGCAGGACTCGGAAATAAATCTCCATTTTGAATGTCACATCAATCCAAGCTGTTTTCCGACATTTGGAAAGCTCAGCACTTTCTTGCCTTCATCATCATCATCACCCGCCACGGTAATATTCAAATGGCTTCATTATGAAATGGAACATATGCGAGATCGTCGGATCTTTGCCTTCATCCAGGGTGAAAGTATCACTCCCACACATCCTGAAAGATTTTATATTATAACGAGTTTACTCGTTAAACGATAGAGAACAAATTGGAATCAAATGTCTTTTTATTTTGCGTCCAAATGATATTGTGAAATTTCAATCATTTTCAATCGTTCAAGACTTTAACGATCTATTCTTATAAAATCTTGATGATATTTATAAAGACTTGATTATCTTTGTATAAGAAATAAGAAGATAATTCAAATTGAATATAAAGCTAATATATATAAAATAGTTATTTCTTGACAGCATCATGACTGAAATGTTATAAGATGAAGAAAACTGTAAACATTTGCTAAATATAGTAGACTCTTGATTATCCGGGTTAATATTGGGGAGGAAGGGCACGGATAATCCGAATCATCAAATTTTTACTTGGTTACGAATATAATGTCATATTTACATCACAAATTTATATTTCAGAATTTGAATATTCATTATTTAACAATAAAAACGCCCATACAAGAGGATTCAAATATAAGCCGGAATTTTGCTATACAATTTTTTTAGTGACGTATATAAAAATACAAATGGAGTATCTTATTTTTCTTCCTTTAAAAAAATCCGTTGATCCGTCGGTTGCTCCGAAAACCAGTTGCGCACGTATTGTTCAATCGCAGCGCTGTCTTGAAATCGTTGCCCTCTTAATGCCTCTATAAACATTTCGAAGTCATATGGGGCCTGTAAGTCTGGACTGTAAGGTGCGTGTTCCCAGTATAATTGGGTGAGTTGTCATGCAAAAGGGCAAGTTTAAATCGGACAGACAGCGACTTAGACAATTTACGAGAAAATGAATAATTATACGTTGCGCAACACGACAGGATTAAGATAATTCCTATCTGACGACTTTTTTATGTAGAAAAATGTCGATGTAGAAAATAAGATACTTAATTTGTATTTTTACATACCACTAATAAATTTTTAGAGCAAAATTCCGGATTATATTTGAATTCCCTCGTAATGAGCCCTTTGAGTAGTGGAATTAATTTTAAAACGACTTAAACGTAGATGTTATATTTGTATGTCCGCCACTTATCGTCCGTATAAAACCACTTATCTCTCAAGACCGCGCAGCGTGTATAAAGCTTGTATATCAATCAATAAACACTGGTGATAGCACATAATAATCGTTTATTTCTTCGCATAAACATAAATAATACACTTGAAATCGATTTATTTGGGTTATCGATCTATACAATCGCACGATGTACGCACAATCTCCAAATTAAACGTGCATGATACTATCCGCTTTTGTCTCTCTCTGAAATCAGCGTACAAGAATGTTCTTTATGAATCACTGGAATTCGATCGCAAATACGCGACTGTACTCTTCAACGGTTAAGCAGATAAGATATTGGTTATAGTTAGTATTCTCTGCTATATTTGATCAGGTTGCAAATTTTATCTTTGTAAATATATTCGAAATTAGATGCAGAATTTATCAGCAGATGCAATACAGGAACGGAGACGTTCGTTGCTTGAATCTTGAACTTGAAATTTTCCATACACATTTGACATCGTTGCGTCGTTACATTGCGTTTTTGCGATTGAGCCTGGGTGAGCTACATTCCATCAATATATTCGATTTTTGATGATGAAATCAATAATTAATTATTTGCAAGAATTAAATATCACAAAGTTTCATTAAAATAACATCTTTGATGCTGGCATACTTAATCGAGTTGAGCCACAAGTCTGTTTCGATCGAATGCTGGTGATGTGGGTGCAAGATGCATCTTTGCATAAAAATTGCTAGTAAAATCATATTTTATATGCATGAAGATGAGGTACATTTTAGATGTAAATTTTGAAAGTAAAATTTGTATACAAACTGGCCTGATTTAAATATGAGCAAGCTGAAGCTGCAACTTTATAGCTGATTATTTTTTGATTTCTGACGAATAAATTTGATAGGGTGAATTTCGTTACTAAATTGAATAGCTTCTGAACAGTGCAGGTTTTTAAGGGATTAAATTTATGCATTTTGTCAAATTTCCAAATCAAACGAAAATATTTGGATTATGTCATAATTTATGGTATAAATCATCATCATCATAGTGCAGCCACTAACAGCCCACCACAGAACTATGGGCCTCTTCAATATCCATTCACAGGAAGGGGTTACATCCACCTCGTCTGTATCATACATTCACCGCCTCATTCACTCGATATTGAAGGTAGCATTACCACCGAGCCTTATTTCGAACGTTCACCAAACGGGTATCCTGAATGAAGGTATTGACGAACGGGTGAACAAAAAACAATGACAGGCTCGAAGTGGATCGAATTAAAAAACGCATTTTTGTGTCTGAATTTGTTATTCCTTGAATAAGCAGTTTGATTCAACATCGATGTTTTTTATCATCATTATCTCACTTTTTAAAAATATTTTGAGCAAATTAAATACACAATTACAGGTGTTTTAAAGATTATTGCAGTCAGTCAATCAAAACTAGAGAAATGTCTAATTAGCAAATATAAATCTTATCTAACCTAACCAACCCTAATTAACATTTTCCAAGCCATTCTTAGTACATAATTGTATTTCTTTCACAAAGCAATTTTGGTCAATATTGATTTTATTTTATTTTGATGAGATTTTATTTACATAGTGTAAGATTGTATTTTATTAGGTTTTTGAATAACTATCCAATGGATAATTTATACAAATCGCCCCTTTTTTTGCAATCTTTGCATTAATTTTTGTATATTTGTGTAGTTATTAGGGTGGTCCTTATTTGGGTTAAATATTTTTCTTTTCGGGCAATCTTCTACACTAGCGGTTCTTAAACAGGAGTCCGCGGACCCCTGGGGGTCCGCGAAGCCATTTTCGGGGGTCCGCGAGGATATAAAAAAAACATTTATCTGTAGTTGAACAAGATATTTTCGTGAAATTATTTACAGAAAACATTATAAGAAGCTTTATTTTGGCCAGGAAACGTTTGTTTGTTTGAAAAATTAAGTCACAAGGGTTGGGATGAGGTTCACCAAAAAAAAATTCTTCAAAAGGGGGTCCGCGAGAAAAATTTGCTCAAGAGGGGGTCCGCGAAGGAAATTTTGCTCCAAGAGGGGGTCCGCGGACTACATAAGTTTAAGAAGCGCTGTTCTACACCTTTGTATTCTTAGTGCATCTACCATATTTTGCTTATCTTTAGCTGAAAGTTCGTCGCTAAAAAATGCAAAAGACTTTTTCATTTTCTTTTTCGTCAGATTAAACTGATGTTTAAATTTTTAAAAGAATCAAAAAAAAAAAAAAGTTTGGACCAGCAGAACTTCTAAATTAAGCTCCTTTTTCAGGAATTTCTTCCAAGTAAATGATGGAAAGATTTAGTAACTTAATTTGATATTTTATAAAATAGTAGTCAATATATTTCTTTATATACTCGTAATTAATTTTTAACTTCAAACTCACGGTTTTTCTTTGACATCATATTTTTAGAGTTCTTCATAGACTTATGATCGTATTTTTGATTATCACTTATTTTAAAAAGCTTAAAAAAAGGTTTTGATATATTTGTACAATTTTTAGCAACATAATTTTGATGCATGGCAAATTGGTAACTCTTCAAGATTAACAACTTATTGAATGATTTGTATGACATGTAGAATATCCTTGGAAAGGGTATAATCTAGATTTTTTTTAAATCTAAACTAGGTTCAAAATAGTTGTTAGTTTTATTTAAAGAATTTAGAAGTTGACATTTCTGATTCGTTTGCACATTTATGTGACTTACAGTGTAACTGCTTATTTTGCTGATTGCTGATTTAGCAATTTAAATTCATTTTTAAGCAGTAGATTTTTTAAAAAGGGCAAAAAATTCGCTGATTTTAAATAATCGATTTTTTTTTATTGAATTTAAATTACTTTTTTAAATTTAAAGTAAAATCGATGATAAATATATAGTTCTATGCTTTTCCAGAGTATGAATTTATCGCTCAACGTTTTATGTATGTTAAGGACGTTTAATCTATGCTAGGCTGCTACCACATTGTCCTTTTGGATATCCCTCCTACACTGCTAACGACAGGTTATACTTCGTCAGCTTCCACCATAATACAAAATAACAATATAAACCAGTACACAAATGAGAAAATCCTGTCTCCAGAAATAGAATTGCATAAAATATCTAAGAAATTGTATGTTTCCATATTTTTTTTATCAACATTTGATATTTGCCTGTAAAATTTTATAAGCATAAAGTTCGCCGAAGAAAAACGAGAATACGTCTAAAGTTTAGTGTCCACCCATAAGCAGATACATCTTCCCTGGCCGTTCGTCGACGGTCTGCTTTAATATTTATGAAGAAGAAATGAGATTGCAATGTGAAAGCGAGTGCACTAAAGTTCTGCATTTTGGCTTATTCTTTTTGCAGTGAGATGCCACACATCCAATAAAATATACACAGGATCCTACATTTTCCTTGATTTGTTCGTTTTCCTTCAGCAAAAGTCGCCTGAGCCAAATTTGCACGAAGATTTTCATAAACTTCCTTCTTCTGGGTTCATTTCGTTTTTTTTATTCCACACAAAGCAAACCGAAGAGTCATAATAAAAAGGAAAAAAATTGAACATTAAATTAATTAATTATAGTACAGTTTTGTTAAAGCTGATATACCTACCAAGTATCATGACACGAAAGACTTACAAATACCTTTTTTCTCAAATCTGGTATAAATATTTAATACATTATCTTCTAATTTATAATACAATAGCATGAAATTTTATTAAAAACATAAGACAATCTTACAAAAAGTCTTAAAATAGAACATATAAAAATATTTTTGTTGTTTTATTAATTGTTTATATATTCTAAGATTAATTATATTATATTATTGAGTGATATGCTATTTACGTATCCAAAATAAGTTACAGTTTACTAGGATCTCAGGGGATGATTTAGAAAGGTAAAGGAATATTCCATATAAGCTCTGCGTTTATATGTTTTTATTAATTCAAAATGGCGATATTAATTACGTTTAGTTTATTGAAAATTATGTGCAATTCTATTTCTGAGTTAAATCTTTAAGTAGTGTTGAAACATATTGTAATCTGCGCGAATTTCAAAGAAATTTCTATGTAAAAATCAGGATAATCCATAAAACTATAAATAAATTTAAACGATTTTTTCTGAGAAAAATATATCATTTAGTAGAATTTAGTATACGATTGATACAAATAATGATTCAAAATTGTTTATTTATTAAATTTACAAGAGTACCTCATTTCATGTTATAATAAACTACTCCCTTCCAGTTCCACCAAATGCATAGCAAAACATTTTTTGGATGTAGGCCACGTTAAGCTACGGTTAAAGCTTCTGTACCCTTGGTTCAAGACCGTTTACGTTGGGTATTCTCATAGAGTATCCAACTTTCATCTCCAGTGACAAGTCTCTTCAAAAAAGGGTTGGCTATTATGTCGTTGAAGAAGAATATCGCATCTTGAAATACGCTGAAGTTTATTTTAGTTAGTCAGTTCATGAGGAAGTCACACGTCTGAACGATTGATGTAGTTCAATTTTGTCAGATGATTATGGACGGATGTACGTGGAATTTCTAACTTGTTAGCTATTTCGCGAACAGTATATCGCGAGTTTTCTTCAACCATGGCTATGATTAGATCTGTGTTCATTTGCGAAAGAAACTTATGGGACAACCCAATATAAATGCAGTATAATCTATACCAATGAAGATCGACATATTGATTATTTGGCGAAGTGGTAATATATTGTTTGATGAAACATGTTGCTTCACATCAGAATACCACTCGGAATCGGATGTAATTATACATAATCCGATGTAAGAGAACTCCATAGGAAATATTCCTAGCGATAGAGGATATATTATAAGTTCTAAATTTATTGGTACGATGAGCATTTTTTCCAGTTTACAGTTGTTTATATAAGTTTTGAAAATTACTCGTTCAAATCGATTAAATTAATGATTCAGCGATGTATGATGGACTTAAATTTATAATTTAATTTAAATTTTGATGATATCAACCGAAATTGGCCTAAAGAAAAATTTAAATATCATCCATAATAAATTAAAGATCCTCGTTCGGGATTGGAACATCTCGTTACGAAATTGTGAAAACCGAAAGTGAGAATTCCGGCATAAATTTGCATCTATGCGAATTCACCCAAGGACGGGCCCATAAGACGCCCTCGCCAGTTACAAAATTGATGGCAGAAGGGAAATTTGAAAAGTCTTTGGATTTTCATGCCACATTAGTGTTGGATTCAATTTGTGTTATACGTTACAATGATCACAGATGAAGGGGGCGGAAAAAGCGTCGTTCAAAACATGGAATAACGCGACAAAAAAATCGTATTCCTCACAAATTGAATTTTCGATTTCCGCAATAGTTGAAATGCTAAGGACGAATCTTTGGAGGTTTCGTCATTGTTGAATTAGGCAAATGGGTCTCTATTAGCAGAGCTATTAAGGCTATTGAACCGGCGTTTAAGGCTTTCGCTTCGGCAACCACGAATTACCTTAAAGCTGAATGCAAAACTGACTCGGATGGAGATGTAATAGTTTCTCCGTAATAGATCTCTCCGGAGCAAAATGTACAGGTAGATATGAAAGCGATACTACCTAGCCTAGTTTAGTCCCGAACGGGAAGGTAAGAGAATGGAAGGGCTATATAATAAACTCTTGTTAAGTGAATTACTCCTCTAAGCCTTTCATTGTAATAGGTGGCGTACTTGCAATCTAAAGCAAATCTAATTTAACTCCATTATATTTAAAACGTAATTTTATTGTGTGGATCCTTACATGAAAATAAAGAGCTTAAATTTAATTATGGGCTTAATCTTTTGTTTGGGGTTTGACCCTTTATTAGGAGGGTCAATCTTTTCTTTCAAAATTAATGTCTGATGGGAGGCTTATTAAAACAACAAAATATCACGACCTGAGAGCTTCATTAAAAATAAATAAAACTCAGCCAAAAGTTATAAGTACATCGTATTTTCATACTTGAATAAATTATATTTAATTATATATGAAGGGAAAAAGTATAATTTTTCATGTTAACCCTTTGAAGAGTATAGTCGCGTATTTGCGATCGAATTCCAGTAATTCAGAAAGAGCATTCTTGTACGTTGAGTACGGAGAGAGATAGAGACGGCGATATAGTCTTGCAAGTTGAGTTCGGAGATTATGAATGGGAGACAGAGACGGAGAGAGTGCCTTCCATACATTGTACGATTATATAGATCGATAAATAATGATAACCCAAATTAATCTATTTCAAGTGTATTGTTTATATTTACGCAAAGAAATGATATAGTGAGTTATCAAAAGTGTTTATTGATTTATATACAAGCTTTATACACGCTGCGCGGTCCTGAGAGATAAGTGGATTAATTCGGACGATAACTGCATATACAACGCTATATTTAATAACTGGGATATACAGATAAGCAAGACTGGATTAAATATGTATTTGCCCCATGCGCGTGCATCTACAAATATATATAGCAATGGTACTCAGAAATAAACTCAAAGACAGAAGTCACATTATCAATTTTTCCTGTGAGTGAAAAAGTCTTGAATGTAGAGTAAACGCTAGAAGATATAGAAGAAGTTTTCTTTCAACCGTCCTTGAGCTAATCTTGGCCATGCTTTAAGAAGAGGCTCATCGTCTTTACAACGTCTCGTAGTTGGGTTCTCTCTTTATAAGAGGTTATAAATAATTGTTTTTGATAGAACAACTATGTCTTATTTTGATCATCTTTCAAGTTGAGCAAGCTAGTATTTCTTGTCGATAGTCTTGTTATTCTCAAGTATTTTCCAGTAGATCACACCTTTAAAGTCCCACCAAACGCAGATCATTAGCTTCTTGGATGGAGATCATCTTTTTTTTTCTTCTTTTGGGAGGGGGAAATCTTCAACAAGACACCATGATTAAAAACCATGGTAGTGTAGGATTCTTACCCACTTTCCCCTTTCTAACCCCTTTTCTCCACCGACCCCATTGGAATCGTACAAATCATATGGGATACGCTCAATCGGTCCGCTTTTCGGACCGCTGAATGAGCATGGAGATTTTAAACATGGAATACCAATATTGAGTAGTCCTTAGAGCATAGCATCTATTCCAAACAAGTCATAAATATCGCTTGTTGCTTCCATGGCTTTTTGACCAAGACGAAAGACTAAATAGAGCAGACGTTAAAATTGATTTTTATTGCCTCCTGAAATTGAACATTTCGAAAAATTTAAGCAGATAAGCTTGTAGAATAATAAAAATACTTGCGAATGCAAATATATACTTTACTTAATAAATTTGTGTGGAAAAAATGAAATACAAAAAACGCGGGAATTTATTACACAATGCAATATTTGAAAATTATATAATTTAATTCGGATTTTTTATGAAGATGATCTAGAACTAAAATATAGATTATTGTCATATCAAACTTCAAAATGCACGACTCACAGGCTGTCTTATATAAACGGAATATTTTAAGAAAGCTTAAAAAGGTTTTCAGCTGTTTTTCTTGAAATCGCAGCTTTGAAAGCCACCCTCAGATCCTACATAAATACTCTTATATTTGCACAGTTTTATAGAATAATAATAAGATTTTAATAGGCATTATTCTAATTAAATGTTCTTCAAAAGGGGGATTAAAATTTCTCCTTTTTATAACGATCTGGAAAAAATGTAATTCAACTCTTATATTTACAGTAGGACCCGGGCTGAAAAAAAGCTCACCGTTGTTTTTGTATTCATTAACTTTTTTTCCTTAAGATGTACGGCTTTACGGACTTAATCTAAAATTGTGTTGTATTGTATCTTTTAATTTTTTCGAGACCAGGGGTGAAAATTCGCTTTTACTTTGTCGGTGGGGGAAAAAAAAACACCGAACACGTTATGAGCTTATCAAAGAAAACATTGCATAATTACAATAACATCCTACGACGGAAGTACGACGATCTTGTGTAAACGTTCATGTTTTCTTTGAGCACATGCAAAAATGGCTCGTGGATTGATAAAAAATATTCGTCAGAATCAAATATGAATAAATCGGGGTGTATCTAATCTGGCAAACACCAAAAGTTAATTGACGACACAGATGTTGAGCTTAGATTGGCATCGGGTCTCAATATGTTATATTTTATCATGGGGGGGAAAAAAACGAAGTACTTTCAAATTTATATTAAAGCCTTGGCACAGGAATTAATTTATTTCTTCACACTCTTCATTTAGTCGCTGAAAATTTGTCAATACGGATTTTTAAATCAACTGGCATAGAGATTGGAATTTTGTTTACGGAACCGTGAGCAATTAAAACGGTTTTTTTTTGGGGGAAGCGTCTAAATAAATATCAATGACCGAGGGTGAGCTCCGGAATAATTTGGTTATATGTATGTTAATTACATATTTTTTAATAATTTTGCAGGCTATATCCCAGAGGTTGTTAATCTTTTGTCGATAAAATATTAGTTTTAAATGATCGATTATATTTTCACAATAACTTTATTGCTCCATTTCCTATATATCTGTATTATTTTATGTTTCCATGAGAATGCTTAGAAAATATACATTTATTCAAAGTTGAATATGAAGGCGAAAATTACATATCATCAGTCTTAAAGTTCTTATCAGTGAGATTCCAGAATTACATTTATAAAACACTAGCTGGTACCCGGCGCTTTGCTGTCACAGAAGTAATAATTCTAAAAATACTGTTTGAAATTTGAGTTATCTTGTTTAATTAGGAATGATAGAAAGAATAAAATTTATCTATATTATTTGAAAAAATGCAAACAATAATTTGGCAAAGTTTTATCGCAATCGAATGAACGGTATGGCAGCGCATGAAATACGAACAAACATTTTTTTTCATTTTTGTATATTAAATGTGTCTATGTTACTCGCGCAATTCCTAGAAATACGTGGACGAAGTTTTATTGCAATCTAAGGAACGGTATGGCAGCGCATTACATACGAACAAAGATACATTATTTTTTATATATTAGATTACAACAGTAGAGGAGATAGTACCTGGAGGTCTTGGATGTTGATGCTTCAGTTATCTTAGATTAGCAACAGGCGGCCCGCGGGATGTTCGCGGATGGATTTCACTAGATTAACAGTCCCTCCCTTTGCGCATGCTTCGATAAAAGTATACTTAAACCTTTTTTTGTGCGGTAGATGCGTTCTGCGAAAAATCGCACAAAAAAGCTATGACTTACATAGAAAAAGTGAAGATGCGTTCCATGGGTTTTAAAAACCACATAACTTTGAAACAGCTATATAAAATATATCAAAAATCGCATAAAAAAAGTTAATGAAAAAAGAGGAAAACAATAAGGCAATTGAAAAATAACATTTTTGGTAACATTTAAAGGACGTTTTGCATCATTGGTAAAATTTTAAGGATGAATGACATCTGGCATCTCAAATTCCAGACATCTACTAGAGAAATACTTTTTTTTTAAATTACAAACTATCATCGCTGTATGATAATTTTCACTCCTCGAAAGAAATAGTAAAGATTCTTCTCTTTCCAACAATATAATTCACAATTAATAAAGATGTCAATATAGTTCCTAAGTCAAAAAAAAAATAAATAACACAATGGCGACTGTTTAAAAAAATTCAATCAAGTCATTTCTTGCCCTTATTTTGTCACAGATTTAATATTTTTTAAATAGTTAAAAAATAAATTTTGACATAAATCTGATATAAATAACAGAGGCCTATATAAAAAAAAGATTCGCACCCAGTTTGAAGTAAATTAATTAATTAAAACTTGAGATATGATGTTTGCTTTAAAAAAAAACGCATAACTTCGAAATCGCACAAAAAAGTCGCACAAAAAGATTTTTGAGTATATATAAAGGTCTTCCTGTAACCACGACTTGTATTGACCCTGTTTTGCTCTTATTTGACAGCTATATTCATTACAGTTTTAGACTATATTATTAGTGTTTCCGTGGGATCGTCACTTTAAATACTTAAAATATTACTGGAATTACCAAAAATTAGTCAAAATCATTAAATCAAATTCGTTATTTATCTTTTAGTGATTTTGCATGTATATAAATCCGCTTGTAATGCATGTAGCATTTTCCTTACAAAGCAAATACAGATCCAATTCTTACGTTGATATTGCAATATGCTGCTTGATGTATAATGTAAAGAAATATGTTAAATATTGTTCTGAAGTAGGAGTTAAATTTGTTTGCATTCTCATGTTTATCGATAATTATAGCATGCAAAGTTGAATGTTGAAGGGCATGTTTGTAAATAAGTTTGCTCGTATTGGCGTGTCTGTAGAGATCAAATAATTTATAAAGGCTGAAAGGGTGGAAAGTCGTTGCTGAAGGCAAATTTGCTCTCTCGGTACAAAAAGGCTCCGGCAAGAGTTATGAAGTTAACCAGATATACGCTGAATTATTGGAGTCTGCAGGAGCTCGTAAGTTTCAGGTGAAAATAATAAGAAAGCAGCAACGGTGCAGATGTTTAACAATTTCCGGTTCGCAGTGTATTGTGTTTTATCTGGGAGTTAATAAAGTTGGACTCGAACTGTAACACTGTAAACGCCATCAAATTAATTAACTTTCAGCTTTGTTAATTAACCTAATGTGAATTGGCCCACTGGTGCCACCTCCTCTGCCATTTTATCTTTAAAAGCATATCTTTGCACCATGTAATTTTTATTCATGAATATGAAGCATAATGGGATAAATCTTGCACTTCAAGGAACCATCACATGAAAAATGATTTCCCCAGAAAGTCTTCTATGGCGATCATTTACTCCCAATAACGGATAATGCACCATAGGAAGACAGTGTGAAAATGAAATAAATAATTTCCAAATGTAAATCAAAGTCTTTTTTCCCAGCATTTTTTCAGGATTTTTGGTATAATACGACCATTCTGCACTCCAGCATGTTCTGATAAATCGATTTTTGTTAAACGAATTTATTAGAAAATACCATCGAAGATTTTTGCCTTAATAATGAATAAGTGCTATACATCAAAGCCCCATTAATCGTGGTCACTCCCTTATCCGGAAGTTATGTCGTTACTCTCCGGATATGAAGGGTCAGTAAGATGAATATCAGTGTCTTCGTAACGATATTGTGATGTCCGCAGAGCCTATAATTTATGAGGACTGTTCTGCTGGGCTCAAGAACTCTTTGAAAATTATATATTACTGTCGGCGTAATTTATTACCTTATAATAAATTTATAAAATTACATACTTTCGTATAATATATGAGGAAAATCAATTTAGTTCCGACCGCAAAGGGGCATGATTTCAATACAAAAACAACAGTTTAATCAAGTTAAATTTGAGTTATAATTATTTATATTTAATTCTAAGCAAGTCATTCAACATAATAAATAACAGACCTTTTTGAAAATAATTGATCAATTATTGAAAAATATTAAACACTTGTACGAATGTACGTGAGCTATGTTTATAAATAAAATTAATGATATGTCCTTGTCGTTATTTCTTATACCCAATGGAGAAATTAATTATTTCATAATATTATATTATTTGTTATTTAATATCATCATTAGCTCTCAATTATAATACTGTATGTTATTGGATATTACATTTGTTATTGCCAAGTTGTATTTGTTTATAAAAATATGTAATTATTATACATTGCGAATGATAATTCTAACGAAATCCAGGAACAATCCAAGCTTAAATCTGTTAAAAAGAACGCCTATTATTTTTTTATGGACATTGACTCCTTGACGTTGAACATCTGTACCAAATTATTTCATCTTTAATAAAGTAGAGTACCCCTGGAATATATTAGTTTAGAGCTTATATAATGAAGATTTATAAGTTGAGGAAAAACGCTAATAATACATCAAGTGGTTTAATCAATTTTCTTAATTATCGCATGATCTGCAGGGAAATTATCATTGATATAATTATTGATTTATTGAACGACAGGTTAGTATTCCGGGATTAAATTATTTATTAATAATTTATATCATTATTAACAACTGTTTAGTTTAATTCTATTATGTATAAATTGCGATAGGAGCCTTAGGAACTTATCTTGGATGGACTTCCCTATAAATTGAGAATTTCAACTAAGATTAGTTGAGCAATATTTCAGTAAAATCTTCTTCAGATAGGTGACGTAAATAAATTTAAAAAAGGGTTTTTCCACGAACTATCGTTAATCGCATTGAAACATCGTAAATGACATTATCATTAAACATGTGATCCATTTTTTTAGGTAAACTGTAATTTCTCATAAGATATAGTAATTGTATATTAATTCTACGTCTTAATAATGAAAGAGGTTGTTCTCATTGTATGATGAAATATCACCTTAAACTTGATCAACAGTAATGTACTGTCAACAGCTAGAACTTGTAAAAAACGATTAGTTTTAGTATGAAATAGTCCAATATCCAGGTTGAAAATCAAATTGTCCCGGAATTTTATAAAATCATAATTTTTTTGCACATTAAAATAATTTCCCCGGAAAGCTTAGTATGTTATATAAGGTGATTTCTTAGTGAAGAATACTATGAAATTACATATATCAGGTCTTCCCAAAAGAAATACACTTGGGTCTGTTTTTATGCGGATCTTTTTTATGCGATTTTAAAGTTATGCGGTTTTGAAAAATAATGGAATATATCAATCGTTTTTTTTTATCAAATCAAAGTTTTTTTTATGCGAATGCGCATAAAAAAAAATCAACTCTAATGTAAGTTATCCATATTTAGAACATCCAAATGTGAAAATAGTATTTTTCCACTAGGGCATCATATCTACTTTCAAAAAGTATTATATTAGGAGCACTTATCGACGTATACTGGAGGAACTAGATAATGATTAATTGACTGTACCTGAAGGCAGCGAAGAAACAGAAGACGATATTGAAGTGAAAGAAAATTCCTGCCCACTTCATTGTAAAGATTATATACAAGAAGCTAGTCAACTTTGCAATGAATTATAAAATCTATTTATTGTACATGACTCGAATTCTGAATAACTTTTCAAATTTCAACGCGAGCTTAAGAATTGCATGTCTCCATATAATGAACTGCGTAAAAAAATAATGATTAAATCGTCGCAACTTTTTTTAATGCGATTTTTGGTACATTTTATCATATTGATTTGAAGTTATGCGATTTTTTTTTGATGTGGTTCAAGTCTTTTTTATGCGAATTTTTTATATACGACTTTCCGTGGAACATATCTATCGCATAAAAATAGACCCATGTGTATATTATTTTCAAACGTTATAGTTTAATTTAAGTTTGTCAACTGTATAAAAAAATCTTGTTACATCGTGGATGACGATAAAAGGCAAAATGTACGCATATCATGGATGTTTTTAAATTTTAATGAAGACATGCTGCGATCTTTAATTGAATCAGATCCTTGATCTTGGGTTTTTAAGAAACAAACCCCCCGTTCCAACGCCAAAACCAGAAGTTCTAATGACACGTCAAAAGATTATTTTATGTGCTTGGTGGAATATGATTGGAGCTATTTATTATGAAGTCGGGCGAAATTATTCTCTTAGCTCAAAAACTGTATGAAAAATAATCGTGACTTTACAATCAAATAGAAGTTGTTTTACGCACACCCAAATAAATCCAATCAAAAACAAAACTGAGAAGATGTACCGCATCTTTTACATTTGTCAAATTTAGCACTTGTTAAGTTTTATGTGTGTTGAGAAATATGCCCCGAAATTATTTGAGTTTTTGGCAATATGTCCCGGTATTAGGTCAGAAAACGTTGGCAGCCCTTCTTTGGATAGACATAAATGGCAAAATGCATTGTCAGATTTTTTGTAGGGTTTTATGAGCCGTCTGTATTTGTATGGATAAATATATATATTTTATACATGATCATTAATTAAACTGTTTAAAAAAAAAGTGTCAAGAAAAGCCCTTGGGATTTAATGGCAAATATTTCAGGGCAAATTCTGAACGTAAATTAATTTCGTCTCCAAGTACTTATTATGCATCCTGGCACTTTCTTGAAAGCGACGAACTGTTTAAGGCATCAGAGGCCAATATAAGGCTTTGTACGAATTCCCGAAGCATCATGAAGTCACTCGTGCATTATCCCCTCCGCGTTGAACAGGTATATTATTGCCGAGGACTACGTGAACAGAAAGCCACGTTTGTGCCCTTCATGTTTGTATTTATGCCGGGAAAAGTTTTGAGATGCCTTCGGCTCTTATGCGAGGGACTTCTTCAGATTGTGTTAGTGTGTCAATCCGGGGAGGGCATCCGACCATGGTGCGCCGCGGGCCCAAGGTGCTCCGCATGCTAATGCGACGCCGCCCTGTACGTGACAACTTTGCCCTTACGAACGAATTCCAATACAAACTTGCCTGTTTCATCAGACCAAAACGATACTCCGAGCTACGTCCAACTTTTCGAATAGTTTTAGACGCTCGTAACTAGCTTCCAGTGTTTTCTTCGGCGGAGCACGTGTGGCGAAAAATGTTGACTTTCCATCGCACACAGAAGCCCGAGATTTGAGCGCCCCCCAATATAAGACCGACTAAGCATTTCCTTCTTCGTCGCTTTCAGCCATACTTTTATGCGGCTGCTGAAGACGACAAAATTTAACGTCGTTTATTTTGGCGATAAAATGTTAGCGCTGCTGAAAGTTTTTTCAAATTTGCGACCTCCCCAGTTCTCACGCGAGCATTCGGTATAACTTTGTAGGAATCGTAACATGCAAATTGCTTTTATTAACAACAATTAAGCGCTTAACACGCCACTTGCTAGTTCCATCACAAACAACTGAAAAATTATGGAACGAAATTTACATTTACAAGAACAGGATGTCGCTCGTTGCAATAAGAAGTGATACATTAGTTAATTTCTTAAGCTGTGTTTCAACATGTCAAACAATTTCATTCGTTCCATGCATTAGCGATCTGTCGACATTTTTGAATACGTACCCCTTAGACGAAAATAATTATAAATTATATAATATAATATATGAATGCATTAGGGGTACACATAGGAAGTCGTTTTTTTTCGTTCCCAACTTTTTTCAGGTGGCGATCCTTTTTTATAAAAATCATGGATCCCGCGAGCTCCCCCCCCCCGCCCAAAAACATCCCCCAACAAAAAACCTTTTTTTGGGATAATTATTTTAAATCGCGTGCAACCGGCAACGGTGCGCGCGCAAGAAGCGATCTGTCGATATGCAGGTGCAATGTCTCCGCAGGGCCACAAGAGATGGCGCTGTTAAAATAGCACATTGCACCTAAAGAGAGATGGAAGATGTCGCTGTTAACAGCGCTACTACGTAGGGATGCTAATCGCCTACGCTACACTTTATTTTGTTTTTAAACAAAGAAGAGGTGAAAATCTAGTCTGGCAGGGATATGTACACACAAATAAAACTAAAAGTCGAAAGGCAAGCATCGTCCCATTTGGGTATGAATGATATATACCACGCCAGAATTGTGTGAGTAATTTTTCATTAAACAAGTCACGTACCGAAGAATCATTCCGTAAATCCAAGAACTCATCTTGTAATTCATCGGGAATGCTGGCTAAATTGAGGGAAGCTGAAAATGGATTTTGGGTCAATATAGCTCAGGGAAGTAACGCTGAAGCTTGTTTTTAAGAGATTCACAACATTTTCTTATATCAGCGTACTTGTAGAAAAGAAGAACCTCATAATTAGAATTCATGTCTTTACACAGTTCTTTAAACAGACGGCTGTTTAAGAGCTTCAGATTTGATGTAATTCACGATTTTTATCAGTGAATCGAGTACCTCTTGCAAAGTTGGAAAGGTCTTACCAGCTAGGGCATACTGGCGAATCATGCAGTTTGCTTAAGGAGCTACTTCTTTCACTTTTTGACCGAATTTAACCCAAGCATAGATGGTGTACCATCCGTATAAACCCCACACACGTTTTTCCACTCTAATCCTCTAGTCTTAAAAAACATATTTTTCCAAGTCCAAGTCCAATACAGAATAGGAACTCTTCTCTGATATTATCTGAAATAATATATTTCACGAAAACAAGCAACTGAGCACACGAACTTACATCTGTTCATCAACTTGAAAAGAAAGCAATGGTGAAACCTTCATTCATTCAAAATCTGTTCTTTAGCGTCTGTGGACAGCTCTGATATACGTCGCTAATTGGTATTATATTATTAGACAGAGATATTTGTTTCATCTTTGGTTTATTAGAATCCCCAAGAACTAATTCCACCATCTTCAACATGAATGCTGAGCTTTTCTCCGATTGTTTCTTTTTTTGCTTGGCAATTTCTTATGCGATTTCTCGTCAGGATCCAGGATGGAAGATGAAGGATCTGAAACGCTTGCAGTCGGTCTGCTCGAATGCCAGCCTGACTCTTGGCGCTTCTCGGTGAAGACCATGGGAAGGTGATCGGAATAGAGCCAGACTACCATCCAAGACACGAACAGTACGTTTCTGATCAGTGTCAGGTCCAGGGCGAACAGACTAACTTTTGTCTAAATTTTTTAGGATCTTCTGAATGCTGGATCAGAATGCGTGGACAATTTCTGATAATTTTTTAATGGTTAGCAACGGATTAGTTCGATTGCAGACTACAGGACTGTTACATCCGCCTGGATCCACTTCGAAGGTCCTCTTCCAAACTCAAATCGGTAGATCGTTTAAAAATGCGTTAAATAGATGAAGTTCTAAAACTATCCATTGCACAGGTAGGATTAGATGCTTTTAATAAGATAAGTGAAGATAAGGTATATCATTTTGTGAATTGGACTGCAGTGCTAGACAGAGGTGAAAGCCTTTTCGATGTCGAACGGTACCATTCCGGTACTTCTCTTCATAGTAAAGTTTATTGAGATATGTTTGATTGTTATCTTCCATTGAAGGATCGTAGAGTGATTTATATGAAAGGCAAATTACTTTTCATTATTAATATATGAACAAAATTCGTCCAGTCTATTCAGTATATGCTTTTCGAGTAATTTAAAAAAATGCAAAAACTAAGGTCGGTTTTAGCAGTGGGGTAACATTCGAACATTTCCAAATAAATGACACCATTTAATTGGTTAAATTTATGTTAAATTCTATTATGTCTGTCTGTCTTTATATAATTGAAGTATTGTTATTTAACGTATATTTTTTGTTTGTTTGTACTGATTGTGATTTTAAGAAGATTAGGCTAAAATAATTTTAATTAATAAGAAAAATATATTCATCCCAAAAGTAAAGCCTAATAGTTGAGATATTAATTTGATATAAGCCTAGGTAGGCAATCCTTAGCAAATATTTGGCTTACCTTGAAGATATTTCAGAAACGATCATTTTGAAAGTTTAATGAGTCAATAACAAACACTTTACATTATTTATGACATCAAAAACACTTTATCACACACAATATAATCACAAATGTATAGTGCTTGAAACAATAATTTTGTTAGTGAGATATTTTATTAATTGTATCGCATTCGATATTGGAAAGTTTATATGGACATAGAGACAATAAACAGTGCATTCGGGTGAAATGAATCAAGTTTAAATGTATTCAAATATAATAATAAATTAGATTATAAAGTTACTGTAAATCAAATCGGGACCCGTAAATTCTAATATGATCTAATTTATTATGCAAGTTTGTCGCTGGTGCTTTCGCCAAGTTACGTTGAAAGCTCATTGTTGAAACCACAAGTCTTGATGACTCAATTAGAATGCCCTAATAATTTCGATTCATTCGCATGATCTTTGTTCAAATAATTTAATATATTAACATTAAGTTGCAATGCAAGTTAAAATTTGCAAAAATTAAACATGTTTAAGCAAATAGAAATATTTTTTATACGGTAGCATTACCAAATTTATCAACAAATCATAAGCTTTAAACCAATTACTATGAGGATGAAATAATTCAATTTTCAACTCCTCTAGTTCGTATCCTGTTTATAATGATTATTGCTTTCTGAAGCTGAAGATCCATAATTACTAAATATTTTTGTTGATAAAATGGGATTTTTATACGTGTCTCATAATAGAATAATTACATATTTTTGTAAAAAGTAATTTAGCAAATATTTCAAATAAATGAAATTAATTATAAATGCAAATTTAATCTATCCAAGCCCAAATAGGAAATCGAATTAAGCTTTCAGAGCTAATTCAGCACATTTTACGATATGTTTCATTTTGCAAGATCGTACTTATTCAATTCTAGGGGACTATTTTAATCGTAAAATTTTACTAATTAAGTATTTGGCAAATAATATTACTACTGCAAATTAAATTTAACTACAAAACATAGGACTAAATATTGTTGGAAAAGAAAAAACAGCCGTTGTTATAATTTATTTTTGAACAAATATTTTCGACTTGGATATATTAATACTATTTATCTCTTAATTTTGTTGTTACTGTGATTTTTTCTCCTCAGTTTTAATATAGTAAAAGCCCAAGAACTTGTTCATAAACGTATACACATTTTACAGATGATTTGTCATAAATTTCGGAAAAGTGTCGTCGCAGGCAATTCGTGTGTTTTAACGTTGCAGTATCGCTGGATATCCGCAACATAATAGCATTCTCCATCTCTAGTATTCATTAGAGATGAAAAGTGTGAAACTACAAGTTGTTCATTTAACGACAAAACTTGTTCCTTTCAGGGAAGACACTATTTTAAAATTTACGAGATCGTTAGAAAGGAAACCAAGTTCGAGTTCCGTTCGACGGGTTTTCGTATAACTCACACTTTTGGGAATGAACTATGCCAATTATTAATTCATGCTGTGATGTCTGAAAATATGATTAAATTATATAAATTTTCTACCAGACGTGTCTGAGGCTTTGAGATTGATCAATGCGCTAATATATAACTTTTGAAATTACTATAGTTGCTTATAGGAAGTAATTTTTAATACTGTGCGCGACATTTTATTTATATTTGCGCTTTTTATTTATAATACTGGACAAAAAAGGTATAAAAGAGATGTTAAGTAAGTGTTTAAAGATGTGTAAAAGTTTAAAGTAGTTGATTTGACTTTCATTTAGCTTTGAAACCAAATAACTGCTATTGAGTGATAAGATCAAATCGAGAGGTCATGGACATTGATAGTTTCATCGACACTTGTCATCTTCATTATATTTCTTTATCCAGCAAAAGATAAACCAAAATACCTAAACTTAACTAGAATACCAATTTTGGCAAAATTGTTGAGGGGTCTGAATTGTTGAAGGTCTCTCATAGGGTTGTATTATGTATTATATCAGGTTGGGGAATACCTTCGAAAGGGCCAGGCTCAATCTGGCTAGAGTACAAAGGAGAAGCGCGATCAGAGTCGCAGCAGTATATCGCACAGTGTCAGAAGACGCAGTCCTGGCACTGACTGCCATTCCGCCAATCGACCTGCTCGCAAAAGAAAGGAAAGCTATACGCACCGGGGAAACCAGGCAAAGAGCTAGGCAGTCCACCATGGTGGAATGGCAGTTCCGATGGGACAGCTCCACCAAAGGTCGATGGACCCATCGGCTCATCCCTGACCTTAAGCCCTGGACAGCTAGGAAACACGGTCAGCTGTGCTACCACCTTACCCAGGCACTCACTGGGCATGGCTGCTTTGGTAGCTACCTGCACAGGATTCAAAAAGAGGCCGGTCCGAATTGTCACCACTGCGGAGCGGAGCTGGACGATGCCGCGCACACGCTATTCGACTGCCCGGCTTGGAGCACAGAGAGGGACTCACTGCGGGAGGAGCTTGAAGTCAATTTACTCACTCCCAGCAACATGGTCCCTACGATGCTAACCAATGCCAGGGCATGGAACGCGTTGTCCAGATACGTCGCGTGCGTTATGCTGCAGAAGGAGGATGCTGAACGACTGAGACGTCGGACACGCACCGAAGCATCCTCCTCCTCCTCAACCCATGAGCGAGAAAACCCAGCAGAGATATATCAAGAATAGAAGAACCGTGAAGAATTCACGTTAACACGAGGCCCTAGAGGGACACATACCGCCACCCTAGAGCAGGGGTCGGCAACCTTTTGAGTCAGAAGAGCCAAAAATTACAATTTACAAATTTCAAGTGTTTAAAGAGCCACAATTTTTTTTCTTGCCAACAATAAATAGTACTCGCACAAATAAAGTTTTTTGGTAAAAATAATCTATTTATTCATATATAAGTAGTATTTTTTAACAACAAATTAGATAATATATATATAGTATTATTAGATAATATGTATATGGTATTATTAGATAATCACCTATTATACACCTATTAAGTTAAAAAATCAAAATAATTAAACATTTACTTACAACACTAACTTGTACTTCAATAACAAACAAATTCAATGGAAGCGATGGTTTTGCATGTTTTGCAGGTTTTTCATGTTATTCAAGTAGAATTTTTTTTTAAGCAATGTAATTTGTACTTAGAAATAAATAAAACAATAACATACATTTGAGCAAATAAATTTAATGGGAGCGATGGTTTTGCATGGTTTTAGAAAGTTTGGATAAATTTGGCTCATAACTTGTTGTTTTAAGTTTCGAACACGACTCTAAATTTTCATTTGTTAGTTGGCTTCTTACTTTACTTTTAATTATATTCATGCAAGAGAACGCTTAGGCCCGATCCACACTGTGGTGCCGTTGACGGTTCGATCTCGCTCCGATCCCGGTCCGATCTAATGTTCTTACACAGGAAACAGTCAGAGTATTCACACTATCGGATCGTTCTGATTCCGTTTCTTGTGTGAAAATGTTTGACCGGACCGAGACCGAGAGCGGGATCGAGCCGTTAGCGGCACCGTGGTGTGAAATGGGCCTTACTCTTGCAAATATGTCGATCCGAAGATAGTCAGGACTCCAAATGCCAAATTCTTCACCTCACTGTAGCAATCTGGAAGACTATTCCATGCGTCGAATATAAGTGCCTCAACTCGCGGCATTTCTTTTAAAGCTGTCCACTTTTATTGCGTTACGTACATACATTTCTAGACCTCCAACTCTTCCAACTTGCTTTTCAACTCTGTAAATTTTCCACTCCACAAAGCTTGACTTTTTAAATCGATCAATTGCGTTTCTAGAGATTCAGTATCAACTCCAAATGGCTCAATGTAGATTTCGTTACTATTTGTGTTGAGAGGACTTACTATGAATGCTAGAATTTCTTTGTTGGTTTTGAATTGCTGAAATCTGTCAGAAAATTCATCTTTAATTTTTTTTATAGCTGTGCTGAAGTAATTTGTGTCAACAATCGCACTGGTTTTAGTGCGATATTGCTTTAGAAAATGAAAATGAAGTAATTAACCGCTCTGAATATCTTCTGCAAAAATAATTATTTTTTCATCAAAACAACTCAACTCTTCTATTAAAACATAGGTTGCGTTTTCCTTTCCTTGCAGTTTTAGATTCAAATCATTTAATTTCGCCGTGATATCTACTATAAAGAAAAAAATGTGCAACCATTTGTCGTTCTCTAATTCAGGGTGATTAATATATTTTTCTTTGAGGAATGTGTTTATTTCATCCAAGCACAAAGTAAAACGTTTCAACACCTTACCTTTGGAAAGCCATCGCACTTTATTCTGAAGAAGGAGGTCGGAGTACTGAGTATTCATTTCGTTCTAGAATTCTTTAAACTGACGATGGTAGAGTGCTTTTGACAAGATGCTGTTAACAATCTAGATAACCAAAGTCATGACCTGAACTATTTTGGCCGGAAATTTTTGGGCACAAAGCGCTTCTTGGTGTATTATGCAGTGAAACCTAAGTATTTCGTAGTTTATTTTGCTCTGAAGAATCGTTATTGTCTCTTTATTTCCTGTCATACTTCTGGCTCCATCAGTTGCTATCGAAAAGATTTTATTTAAATTGATCTTATCATCTTCGAGCCATTTTTGCACGTTATTCTCTATATCTTCCCCTCTAGTTTGTCCCGAGAGCGGTAGCAATCCTAGAAGTTTTTCTTTTTACCTGACAAAAAGAGCCACGTTTGCTGTGTCTTTTATGTCGCAATACTCATTTATAGCAAGTGATAAAGCAGAAGCCAGTTGGATGTCTTCCACCTGCAAATATGTTACATTTGAAGACATTTTAGCTATTCTATCTTGTACTGTTTTAGCGGATATTGGCAAATCTTTGGTTTTTTTTTTCAAGATTTCTGGTTTGTAGTGAAGTTTTTCTCTAAATTTGATTTCGTATTGTGTGCAAGTTTTTTGTGGCAAATGAGACAAGATGGGAGGCCATCTGAGTTGAATATGAAAGCGAACGACTTCGTCCAATCCCGATTGAATTCTCGATGCTCTTCTTCAGTTCTTCTCCTTTTTTGAGTAGATGCCATGCTTGGAGTAAAACTGTGATAAAGAGCCGCAGCTTCACGTCCAAAGAGCCGCATGTGGCTCGCGAGCCGCAGGTTGCCGACCCCTGCCCTAGAGCAATACTTCGCGGTAGCCGGGTGGCGGCGGAACCGGAGGAGGGGTTTAGTGAGTCTGGCGATGCTCAGTCAAATACTAGCGAGACGCATTACCAATGCTTAGTCAAACCTCACACTACCTCAGAAGGAGGCGTCTTCTTGAAGATTCCCCTCCTTCGAAAAAAAAAAAAAAAGGTTGGGGAATAAGTTCATAGCGTTTTTATATTATTTTGCATTTTTATATATAACATTTTTTTTTCTTTTTGGCAAAGTATATAATATTTATTCGATAGAGCTCTTTCTGTTCCATAAATCTGTGTTGATCATCTTTTTGAATAATTTAATTTTTTATTACCTTTGAGTCTTAAAAATGGAATATCCAGGAGGTAAAAAGCAAGGTTTTCGATATCCACTTTTCTTCTTCTTCCCACAAGACCTTCTGAATTCGACAAAAAGTGTCTTGATGCACTTTTGAAGGAGAACGGTTGCCAAACAAGTAGTGAATTGGCCGAAAAAATGAACTGCGATCATAAAGCGATTCTCAATCATCTTCATTCAATGGGATTGGCCGACAAATTGGGAGTATGGGACGAGCTTAACGAAAACAACAAAGAAAATCACCTTCAAATTGCTTCTCAACATCTCACCCATCATCGAGCAACACGTGGTCATAAACAGCGTTTTTATACCAAATCGTCACGGGAGATGAGAAATGGTATCTACACACAAACATGAAGCAAATAAAGGAATGGGTGGCTTCAGGAGATACGCAAAAGCGGAGAGTCAAGCCTGACCTCCATTCAAAGAATGGTATGATCTGTGTTTGGTGGGACTGGGAGGGCATGGTGCATTGGGAAATGCTCGAACGGAATGCCACGGTCAACAATGAGCTCTACATAGCTCAACTATACCGCATGAATGAGGCTATTCAACCGAAAAGATCCCTTCGACAAGACCAAATCATACTTCTTCAGAACAACGCCAGGCTCCAAGTTGCACAAGGCGTCAAAGCCGCACTCCAAGAGCTCGAATGGGTCCTCCAAGATCCTTTAGTATCCGCCGTATTCTTCAGACCTTGCACCAACAGATTATCCTCTTTTCTGCTCCCTGTTGAACCATATGAGAGGAGTTACCTTCAACAATGAAGACGACCTTAAAAACTGGCTTAACATATCATCAGACCGGACGATTTTTGGCGAAATTGCCCCGACAAATTAGTCGAGAGGTGGGAGGAGGTAGTAAACAGCAACGGCGAATATATAATGAATTAATTTATTGTTAAAACTATTGATTTTTATTTAAATAAAAGTTTTTGATAAAAACGCTACGAACTTATTCCCCAACCAAATATATTGCCAATATCATATTAATTAAAATAAAATTAGATATTAAAATATCATTACTTTTACATGTTCATTCTAAAGATTAAATCTTTGGAGACAACATTTTCCTAAAGAATGTCAAATTGATATATTTTTATTCTTCGTTCGATCACAATTATAAATCTTTAGATTCTGCGAATACATTAGATATTAAAAATATTTTTATAATGATTTTGCAAATGAGATTATTGCTAAATTTTATTGCTTTTCCACATATCTACATGATTTTTTTTAAGTTGAACATGTAAATTTGATAATCATTATGATTCGCCTATTTTGTGTGATTATGTATATTAGGAATGTTTATCGTTTTAAGTCGTTAAGGAAATTTAAGTACGAAGAATAAATAATATATTTTTAAAATATGCACGAAATAATACACTTTATTCCAACTTTGCGGTCGAATGAAATTGCGATTTTGGAACGAAAAGTAAACAGGATCTCATTCCCTCAGCCGGGGGTTGAAAACGTACTAAACGTAAAATATCTCCGAGTATACGACTAAAAAGAATTTTACGACACTACGTTTGAATGCAAACCGAAAGTTCCTTTTTGATTCAGAATCTGGCCTCATTTTCTACTCGATGACCGATTTTTAGAAGAGGCAACTTTTGCAAAGTAATATTTTTCAACGGGGGGGTCGCAAGGGTGGTTGGCCCGCGGCTCTTCCACTATCGTATTGTTTTGGCCTGTTTCGTTACGTCCTCGCTCCAAAAGTAGATTACGATGTTACAAAATCTCATAGTTTATTCAAACTTCCTACGGAAAGTGCTAATATTCACCAGTCTGTCCGGGCATTATGCTAAATAACGCCCAGACTCCTGCACTTTATATTCCAAATTACACGCGCCACATTTGTTCTGAAGCGTCTGAAGAACGGTCTCACATTCAGTGGCATTTCATTTCACGTTGTTGAAATGTATTATAATTATTAACTGCTGGTATGTGCATCAAGTTCTGCATAATGGAATTTCCAACCGAATTTCCACCGCGGCAACATTTTAACAACCGAACAGAACGCGCTAAGAAAATAGCGCTGAAGATGAAATTTTAATCATCTTAAGCAAATCATTGTAAGAAATAATATTACCCCCCTATGAAAATAAATCTTTAAGTCTTTAACTAACTTTTTCCACGATTCGGTGGTTAGCTTAACATTTCGAGTACAGAGTACAGTCGCATATTTGCGATCGAATTCCAGTGATTCCAGCAAGAATTCGGAATCCATTTATATTAAAAGTTTGAAACTATCTTTACTTTGATATTTTTAAGTAAGTTTTGATGATCAATCCAAATGAAAATGTTCGAGTGATTATTGTCCTAATATTACGCCAAAATAATTCCAAACACATTTGGTCTAAGCATATTTAATTAGTGCCATTTTAATTATAAGCATATCTATTGATGTGCTTTGATGATAAATTTATACCTTCATTTCACTGCGACTTATGATCATGACCTAAGAAGGTTCTCGCATTTTTATGACCACTCTATGATCCAAACAATCTCATTGTTAATTAAGAATTTTTGTAAGATAACTCATCTATTTTGTACATCATAAGATTATCAATTTGAAATCAAGCAATATATCAATTTCATTCTGAAAATGCGAAGAAAAAATAGATGAAAGGATTCGGTAAAAGACCAAAATACAACGGTATGTAAATGCAAGATGGAACTATTGTATATTGACCTTTTGCACTCTTGAGGCTTTGCTACGAGGTCGTAAAGAGTAGGGAATCCAATCCCGGGATCCCGGACAATTTTAGGTACTTAAGAATCCCGGGATTTGAAAACGTAATCCTGAAAATCCCGGGATTGAAATTTTTATCTAACAGAAATCGTACACCTCACCAATACGATGAAGGCTACTAAATCGAGACATCCCCGACGAAATCTAGACGCTTGGAAACAGTGGCGTAATTACTAATTGGAGAATATAATCTATGTATACATGTATAGCGTACATGTATGTTTTTCAAATTGTTATAGTAACCTTTCCCTACCGGTGATGTATTTACTACACCTCGACGAATAATGTGAATATCGATATGAAATATAATAGATACGGGGTTCAGATTTTTTGTATTCCTCCGTAATATAATTACAAATCACATCAAAATATTATAGTATATAAGTATTCATCTGCAGCGACGGAAATAAATAATTTGTCGGGAAATCGGGAATTTTGCGATTTTTAGTCCGTGTCTCAGCACAAAAGAATTTTATCAGTCACATTGATGGTGTTATACGAAAATGAGGGCTCACGCGATCATCAACTCGAACTAGCATTTAAATATCTGATGACGATACCTCCAACGAGTGTGGAAGCTGAGCGTGCATTTTCAGCAGCAAGTTGTCTGACTTCCAAAATCAGATCCAGACTAAATGACGAAACACCAATGTTTAATGTTAATGTTATTTCGGGCATATTTTCAAAATAATATTTGATTTTTTGGTGTTTTATTTATCTATTTTTGAATTGTATTTTTATCTTTTCTTAAATAAATAAAATTCTTTGGCCTTCAAGTGATTTTTTATATTGAAGAAATCGACTGATTAGTAATTTTTGATCAAATGCATCAAGGTAATTTCTTAAAATATTGAAAATCCCAATCCCGGGATTCCGGGACCGGTCTCGGGATTGTCTAATGGAATCCCGAAATCCCGGGATCGAAATTTTGGCTCGGGATTGGATTCCCTAGTAAGGAGTACAAAAGGGCTAAATAAGATAGAAATAGAAAATAAATCATGTTAAATTGTCAGTCTCGTTATTTAATAGCCATAAATAAGTGTTTCATTGAGTTTTTTTTAAATCCATTTGTTCTGCTGTTTGTCTAGAAGATTTTACTTCAGAATTTATAATTTTCATAAGGGTTGATATAGCTCGAATTTTTTAATATACAAAAATATATGTGTAAGTTCACAACGAATACATAATTTACCATCCCTTCAATGGTTGAAAAATGTGTTAATTAAAAATAAAATGGTTCAAATGTACGATAGGGTAAATAGACGAGCTAAAAAGCTAATTAAAACAGAGCATTTTTGCGCTGAAAAAATTAATGACTTAAAACTCATCCATTTCGCTAATGAAAACGCCAGCTCGTAGTACATATAAAGCATGTCGTTTGGAAGAGTAAGTTTTCATACCAGAAAAACGACAGAAAACTCATTGACTGATTGGAACTGGACTCTCATCCGTGATTACTGGAAAAGCTGGATGCAGTCTCTTTTGAACGCAGCTTCCAATCAAATGAGAAAATAATTCAATAATCCATCGTCATTAAAATCTCCGAACAAAAAAAAACCAAGCCATCTTAATCGCTTTCAGCCTCGGACGATAGTTAACTATGGTAATTTCCCATTGGAAAAATCGTGATTGCCATTTCGCATGCATCTGCAATTGCAATAAAACTGCATTATTTATTCGACAGCTATTCATTATGCTCTTGCAGTAAAAACTCAAATTTTGACGCTCCGGATGCATTAAAGTGCTCTTCTATAAATTCTATTCGGACTGTTTAATTGCGCTATACATCTCGTTTCGTGCAATGAAACACAGAGAAGTAGTGTTTTTACGTGGAACAATTCAATGCACGACTTCATTATATAGACTTAATTACTGTGTTCATATGCATTTCATGAAATATGGATATTGATCCGTCTCAAAATGTCGCAATATACCGCCAAAATATTCAAGCCTTAGATTTTCATTTGGCAACGTATGCTGAATTGAATTCTACGAAACAGGAGCCTTAATATAAAATCATATAATTTCTGTTCATCTAAATATATATCTATTAATAATTTCATTAAATCATATATATCAAAAATTGCAACATATTCTGTGGATGACGACGAAATTATTATTTGATATAGTAGTAGTGTTATCTTTGATTTCAGAGCAAGTACTCTATATAATTCAATTCAATTGGATGAGCCAATCGATGTCTAAATTTGTGGTCAATTCTTGATATCTGTGAGATATGTCAATAATGGTGCCATGAATTTGATGAAATCCTGAATTCAGATCAAGTCCAGAACAGAATGATTCAATTGTGGCCATTAAATCAATCTTGAGTGACTCAAGATTGATTGGTATCGTTCAGCATTCATAGTAAAAGCATTTCAAACTAACAACACTAACTTTTTAGACTAGACATGGTCAAATAGTAATGTTTTGAATCCAAAATTACAACCATTTTAGAAAAACAGGATCAAAAGTTTATAATAAAGATGGAGAGCTGTTGTTAAAAAAGGTGTTTTTTTTTTCAATTTTCCTCATATTTTTCGATATTAGTGAATATTGAAAGAGAGCTTTGAAGCGATCAAAATACTTTAAGTGCCCATTCATCAGCCGATTTCGAAATATTTCCAACAACAATTTGCCACAATCGAAATTTCGAGCGAAAATCTCCTCGACGAAGAACGAGATGGTGAAAACCGAAACGCCCGCTGAAAGGTTTAATATAATATTTCTATTTTGACGACAGCCAAATTTGATTACAAGGCCGTCAGACAAACTTTCAGCAAAGTTTTCAGATAATTTCACCCCCAACGCCCTTAGGGGGTCATACCGGCACAGACGTAGATTAAGATTATTAAATTCTAAAATTTTTGCGTTATTATTAGCATGTGGTGTTTATAAAGCGAATGCGGTGCGTGTCTGCTTGTTGTGTGTTTTAAGTGGTGACTGTCTGCAGGGGTCGTGGGCCGTGGGAGGGATGTAAACATTTCCGGAATGCCGGAATCTGCCGGCCCCGGAACTAACCCCGGAACTCAGCAGCTCTCTCTGCAAACCCAAATGAGAAAATAACAATGCGACCCTTCCCAACCACCCCGACACTTAAAATAATAATAATTACCATTATCATAATTATCACAATAACCATTTAAGCACTAATGCAAAAATTCCTACGCACGTATGTAAGCTTATAATTAACACCGCATTAGAGGTTACATACTTATTGACTATGTAATTATTACAACATCCTTATTCGGGGTAAATTCACCGTCAACGCTCATATAATTTTAGCGTCAAAGACCCCTTTTTCGTATGGAAATAATCGAGTTGGAAATCTCTGAATAACATTTCTAAATATTCATTATAAAAATGTCATGGTTTCCAGACAGTTGGCTTGCTTGCTTAACTAAAAGGCACAATCTTCAATGCAGAGCTTTGTGCAGGGAGAAGTGCAAAAGTGGAAAATGATGCAAAGCTTAATCCGTAAAGTGAATAATTTATAAACAACTGCTCTTTGAAACCTTATAAATTTCATCAAAAAAAGCTAAGAGTTTTTCTCGATTCCCGCGCGTAAAACATCTTGGTGCTGGTGAATATTTTCGTATGTATTTTATGAGATTAATTTTTAAATAACAGTATTTTTAAAAAAAAAACTGCGTCATATGTGTGTAAATTGTGCATCGTAATCAATGATATCGGTATCTTATTTATTTATTCGTGCGAAATAAACGGTGAAATGAGCAAATAATATATCTTTTTGTATATAAAAATGAATATTTGTTTGTTCGTATGTAATGCGCTGCCATACCGTTCATCAGATTGCAACAAAACTTTGTCAACTTATTGTTTGCCCTTGCGGGAATCATATAAGCATGGTAAAAATATTGTATGTATGCACCATGATCTAAATATATAAAAATGAAAATTTGTTTGTTTGTGGACTATAAATTCCTATACCAATCACCTGACTGCAATGAAACGTTGATGAGTTATTGAGCGTGTATTCAAAAAGGTTTTTAAATTATTCTATGTATATAGAAAATGCCTATTTATGTCTATATGTTAAATACGTTCTTTTGAAAAGTTGTTGTGTGCATCTCCGCAAATATTTATGAATTATAATAAGAATTATTTGTGTACGCAATATATTTTGCGAGACACCGTCAGACTAATGTGCACCATGTTGGCGCATATTAGTCTGATGAAATACGCGGGGGCGCAGGGACGAGGAGAGGAAAGATGCGCGTGCAACGCAACGATTGAGCTTCGCTCATCGGAGAGAGCGAGACAGTCGTTCTTCGAGGCGAGAGCGAGTGCGCGCATGATTTTTGGATCTTAACCCTTTTTAGTCCCGCGCTACACGTGACCTGAATATATAACCACGTAACTGTACTACTGCATTTTTATTCAAATAATTACTACGCGCGTGTTGCATTACAATACATGCCGGCAATTTGCCAGTTTCTTATAATTTCTACCGGTTTCATTTCTTTGAAAAATGTGTAGTTTTTTTTTGGCAATTTGTTTTAGCATCAAGCACATCAAAATTTAAAAAGATCAATGGACTTATACACACCAATTACTTATTAATAATGCTTTGTTGTTATACGCCACCTGTATTTTTTCACGTCTAATGACACTTCATTAACACAGGTTTTTGAAATTTTTAGTTTCAATTTCAAATGTAACCTTTTGATGAGTTCAGTCACGTATTTGCGATCGAATTCCAGTTATTCAGAAAGAGGCATTCTTACACGTTGAGCTCGGAGAGAGACAAAGACGTAGAGTGTCTTGCTCGTTGAGTTTGGAGAGAGATAAGAGACAGAGACAGTATCTTGCGTACATCATACGATTGTATAGATCAATAACCCAAATTTATCAACTAATAATAACCCAAATGAATCGATTTCAAGTGTATTGTTTATGTTTAGACGATGAAATTAACGAATATTGTGTGTTATCAACGGTGTTTATTTATTTATGTACAAGCTTCATACACGCTGCGTGGGTCTGACAGATAAATGGATTTATACGGATAATAATATTAAGCTATTGTACTGAAATATTGTAGAATTGTCTCATCTTTTAATATGAATTCAAACAGCTATCCTTCACATGCTAAAGATCATATTTCATGAACACTTCGTGATATAATAAATACGGTAAGGAAAAAGGGATAAATTAATATTTTAAGCAGGATTATGTATGTAAATTAAAAACAACAGCTTGAAACTTTAATACATATCTTAAATAAATATATTCTTCTTCTTGTCTAACAAAATGCGGTCTGCCTGATCTATGACCACTTGAAGTAATTCATTTGGGTGTAAGTCTGATGGATGGTCTGTAAGCCAAGAAGTCTTCTTCAGCCAGATGCAGTGCTTTGCAATTCTTTGTGTTTTCCAAATTTTATGCTTTTAAGTCTTTGAATAAATCCAATTTGAAATGATATTATCTAAAAATTCATATTGAAAGCTTCGATAAAAATGCATCCAAAATATTATTTGAAACCCTATCTAGATTCCATGATATCTATGAAAGGAAGTTGATTAGTAAATTACTGCTATTCATACATGAATAGAATATTTTCACATAATGCTTCCGACTTCATTTTGTAGAATGGTATATAATTTACCGTCAGTCGAATTGCTTCGCATAATGACAGAGAATGGTGCATCCACAGGCAGTCTGTGTATCAATTTAATAATCAACGCCAATATTCACAATGTTTCTGAGATAATAGCTAAAATATATATATATGTTCTGAATATATTCAGGGAATTTACTGTAGCTAATAAATAACGTACATAAATCCTTTTAGGATATATTGACACATTAAAACTAAACAGCATGTTATGTACACACAAAGCCATTCTTTTGAACCTGCGAGCTTTTAGTAAGCTCAAATAAGCTCCATGTAAAGTGTTTTCAACCATTTTCAACTTTGTTTTCGTAAAGTGGTAACGCCTGTGTTCCCTGCGAATTTCTATCCAACTTGTTGTTTGACTGGGATCTTCACCGTTTCCTAAGTGAATGCGCGTCTAATATAATTTTGTGTAGACTTTTAAAAACGCTGAATTCCCGAAACAATACGAACAATGCGGTAAATCGCTCTATTTCGGAGCAATCTAGGTGTCCTTTTTGTCTCGGACGCGCTTCATATTTCGCCAACGTCAATTTTCATCACAATAAAAGCTCCCTCGTTAAGCTCGCCTTTGTTGTAAATGATCGATTCGTTTTAATTCTGCTTTATTTGGATGCTTTGTATAATTCAATTAATAATATAATGTAAAATGTCTCAGACTCGTTCAGAAACTTCATATTGACAACTCCCATTACGATCATTCAAACGATTGTTAAGAGGATCTATGAACAATTAGCGAAATAAACAGTGTTTTTAAATGGTATTTTAATTATTATTGCAAATAAATCAACCTTATTTAATCCTGCTTAATTTTTAAGATCATATCCATACTACCTTTTCAGATTAAAAAAAATAGTTTAAACATTGGTCGAGATCATCAATCAGAAATATTGATAAATCCGATCATTCCTGATACCTAAAAGTTTTCAATTGAACAATATAACATTACTTTAATTATGTGTTTGAAAAACAATGGAAAACCACCTTTCAAAGTCCATTAATCTTATCTTATTTAACTAAGTTGCATTAATATTGAGTTTTAGATTGTTTAAATAATTAAATATATGATGATAATTCCCCATATCAATAGAATGTTTGAAGTGTGTAATGCTTGAGATTTATTTATGTAGCTTACAGCCTACAATATTTATGTAAATGCTTAAAAATAAATATAATCATCTTTACTGAGAATTAGAGATTTTCTGATGTCAAAAATCAAAAGCATCGCATATCATATATAATATACAGGTTGTTTTGCACATGGACCTAAATATTTGTTTTTTGGAGTAAGGGGGAACATTGGCTATGTTTCACACATAGGCCCTATGCCCTAAGCGTCAGGGTTGTCAAAATAGATTTTTTTAAAACATTTTTAATAATAAATACCCAAAATTTCAATTTGAACAAATTTTCTTAACCCTGACCCTTGCAAACTGGAACCTCTTCAAGTTTAACCACTTAATGAATGATTTGTATGACATGTAGCATATCGTTGTAAAGGATATAATCTAGAAAATATTTAAAAATTAAACTAAGTTCAAAATAGCAGTTGAAAAATATAAAAACAGTTATTTCATGCTATTACGACTACAGATTAAAAAGTTATGATGATTTATAGGTGAAATTTTGGATCAAGGGGGGTAAATCCTTTATAACGTTAAAAAGAATCGGTTTTTTTAATTACGTATTTCGAAAGTATAATATATTGAAAGTATACTATAAAAGAGAAAAATCGGAATTTGAAATATTAAATCTTTTGTATCTTTAGTTTTATTATAGAAGATGTTCCTAAAAATATTTTAAGCAAAAGTATTCGTATATTGCACTCATATATCTCTAACTGTAGGTATACGAAATTAAAAGTCAGCTCGAAGTCAGCTCGAAGTTGCTCGAAGTCAAGTTTAGCTCGATAATTTGTCGCATGTGTTTGACTTTTCTAAGCAAATATGTCAAAATATCTTTATTAAGGAATTTAAAAAAAGACATTGTCATGGGAACCCGACAGGAGTCAAAAGCTGCTGCAAATGGAAGAAAAACATTGCTTTAAAAAATATCCAACGCTTGAAGACCTGACTCCATTTTATGGCCAAGGGATAAAACAGCATCTCTTACCAATTTATAAAGATTTGTCCAGGAATAATTTACTTCAAAGATGTTTGAGTGGCCATACCCAAAATCCTAACGAATGTTTTAACTCAATGGTTTGACGACTGGCTCCAAAGCAGCTGCATTCTGGTGTAAAAATCATTTAAATATTAACTTACATTGCTGCTGGGATATTTAATAACGAATACAACTTCATTTTGAAGATTATGAATACATTAAATATAATTATTGGCACCTACTGTAAAGTCTTTGCTAAAAATATCGATGAAGCGCGGGTAGCGAGGTAGAACCGTAAGAGTCTTTCTTAGATAAAAACAGGTCGTATAGCTCAAAAACAACAGTTAGTCGAAGATAATCAACTTTTTGAGGAAGCTGAAGATCTATTTTACGCAACTGGAATTATTAGTTGATCGAAAAGTTATTAAAATTGATAGTTTTATCGCATTGAAACTTTAAACGAGATTATCTCGAAACTGCATTTTCAAAATGTTCGCCAGTTGTAGCTTAAAAAGTAATCGATCGATCTGACTGAAATTTTTGAATGTTTCTCACTATAATATTATCTAGTCAACAAAGCTAAAATTGTTGACTAGATAATATTATATTTAAATTTATTTACAAAATTTTGGGTATTTTTTAAAAATGTTGAAAAAAAAATATTTCGACAACCCTGACATTTAGGATTTAGGGCTTCTATGTGAAACGTAGCAAAAGATCTCCCTAGCCCCCAAAAAAAATTCAGTCCATGTGCAAAACACCTGTATAAACGTATCCTGGCTTAAAAATTATTATATTTGGGGTTTATTATTTTCATAAATCTAAATACGGATATCGAGTATGATATGATCGAGCTAACTTATCTGGATATCTTTTCTTTTCTTTTCCACCTCTTATCATCTCCGTTTGAGGTCATCTTCTTCAATGGGTTA